>JAKGSA010000786.1:335209-445757 GCA_033558755.1 Philaethria dido
GCCTGTCGCGTTTACAGTCCTACGCTTGTGCCTCTGCGCCGCGACAGGCGTTAACATATGTTAACTATATAGATGTTAACTATAGTATATTTTAGCCAAATGACATTAAATATTTATAAATTATATAATAGACTAGCTTTCCGCCCGCGGCTTCGCCCGCGTGAAATTCGGTTATATCGCGCGATATGATAAGGAGTATCCTATAATCTTACCCAAGGTCTAGACTATTTGTCAAAATTGGTTAAGTTGCTTATGTGGTGAAGTTGTAAACAGTTAAACAATCTTACATGATTTTATGTTTGACAATAAGGATCTTCCACACAAACTTTCATCCCCTATTTCGACCCCCTCTATCATTTTTTTTCGCGATAAAAAGTATCCTATGTCCTTTCCCAAGTTTAGTTCTATCTTCATACCAAATTTCATCAAAATCGGTTCAGTTGTTTAGGCGTGAAAGCGTAACAGACAGACAGACAGACAGAGTTACTTTCGCATTTATAATATTAGTAAGGACTATATGTTATTCTAATGTTTGAGCTAAAAACTACTGTAAAATTGCATCAAATTTTATACTCGGTTTAGTTAAAGTGTAACGTTAAATTCTGCCACTTATAGAATCTGGGCGCAAAGCGGCATACGTAGTGTCTGGATACTAGGTTCACTCTC
This sequence comes from Philaethria dido, assembly GCA_033558755.1. NCBI lineage: Eukaryota > Metazoa > Arthropoda > Insecta > Lepidoptera > Nymphalidae > Philaethria > Philaethria dido. Next base: position 335,876 of record JAKGSA010000786.1, read on the forward strand.
GCTATGCGAGAAAAGAGCAAAGTTTCCCTCTTTTTTCATCTACGGGATGTAGATCAGTAGTTTTTACCTGAAAGAGTAACATACATTCATAGAAAATTTTGCTTTTATAATATAATAGTCATCATTATATAATTATTCTGCTGCTATAAATGTAAATTTAAATTTTTTGGTGGTAGGAGGTTCGTCCTCCGTCACTGGCTCGCGACCACTATCGTAATAAAGACGAACCGCCAAATATCTTATGATGTGTTCGGTTCGATGGCATGTAAGCCAGGTTTTCCCACACCATCCTTTCCCAAAATGGTGGTTCGATAGCCGGACTACTACATTATCCTCCCTTTCCATCTGTATCCTCTAGGTTGTAGCATCTGGTATCTCTTGTGCTGTAGATGTTCATGGGCGAAAACCACTTACCATCAGGCGGTCCTTCTGCTCGTTTGCCATCCAGTATCCATAAAAAAAAAAAAAAAATCTTGCAAGTAGACAAAGACAATTTAACTCGAAAAATTATATTTTTCTAAGCTGAGATAATGTATAAAGAATATTTTTTTTGTGTATAGAGTCATCCTGAATTAGTTTAAATTTACTTATAATAAAATCACACATAGAAATATTTTGGTTTCCGTTTTCGCTTTCCAGAATTCGAGAAATATAACTTGCTGATGGCGCAACTCAACGCCGCGGTTTGACTTAATAGTCTAGAGCGCGAAAATTAAAATAAATTAAATGTAATCATTCCCCAAGTCGGAATTGAATCCACTACACCATGGGATGGATGGGATACAATGGATGTTTTTACCACTTTAAAGTTCTCCATTCCCGAAACTGTACATATGAAAGTGTATTTATTGTTTCTACACGCCCTTAAAGTATCTAACACGCCCAAGCTTAACCTTAACAAAAAATGGGAATATGAATGATACTTAAAAAAATGGTTATCATTTGCCTATATTTTGTTTTTATGTAAACAAAGTACTTTTGATGATTCTTTTTTTATATTATGACATGAGCACTATGGTGCTTATCAGAATGAGTAAAAATCTGATAAGCAGTTTTTGAGTTTTTCGTAATAATAATATTTATTGCATTTTATTTAAAATCGGTTCTCTTTTTTTGTTAAAATATTTATTAATATACGCCCCGCAAGATAAAAGCAATATAAATAAGCGAAATTTAGAAGAAAAAACAATCATATTAACTTAACTCAGGTTATCATTTCCATGTCAAGTGAAAGCGTCCTTTGAACTATATATGAACGCTTAAAAATAGCTTAGCGTTATTACGCTTGATATCATTATGTACCCTCAAAGACTAGATGAACAGATAACAATTTATTTTTACATTTTTCTTATGATGTTTATTTTCGCACAAACTTGACGCGAAATGACGTCATCTGGCATATGGTTCCTTGGGAATTACAGACGTTAGCACTAACAGAGGATTTCCTGAAATTCCTACAGGTACGTGAAAGGATAATAAGTTTTAAAATCAAAACTACGACAGAAGGCTTGGCGACGGTGAAGGTGGTTCACCCTAACTGAGAGCGAGGTCATGAAAAGTTTCGGGGCCCTGACGTTCAGGCTAATGCAGGTGCATCAATAAATACCTACACCAGATTACACGTAAGGAAATGTCGCCAGTGTGCAACGAGTGTCATACATTTGTCGATTTGGCCTATCATACTGTGGGTGAATGTCCCGTATAAGCCCCACAATGCCACGCCTTGGTGGTTGTACGAAAGGACCTCTCACTGTCCAATGTCGTGACAATGAGAGACACTTATCTGCAATGCTCTCCAATTATGAGTCAGTTAATACACTGAAACAGGCCGTGAAGCAGATGTGCGAGTCCAGCGTAAATGCAAACCCGCTCCGGCGTCGAAGGCCAGGAGACAGAAAAAGGCCATAAATACAGGTAGGTTTGCCCTAGTGTAATCAAACAAACTTCAAATTTCACTTCTGCCATATTATCCATAAAGTCTAAAAAAAGCAAAAATTGAAAACAGAGTGATGTATCTCTAAAACAAAAAGAAGGCAACTACACTTAAAAAACATTTGACTATTGTCACAGTACAAAATATTCAACTTTTCATTACTCATTCCACACAAAGTTATTCCGACATTTCATAACTGTTCAGAAACATCGGCATCGAAACAACATATTTTGTCGAAGTTTCGACCTAAATACGTCAATTCGGCATCGACAGCAACTAAACGTTTTTGGTGGAATTTTCAAAAGAATTTTTCAATAAATGCTTATTGATTGAATGACTTTCAAATATTTTATTGTTTTTCAATAGCTAAGTTCTAATTAATTATTGGGCATTTAAATTTCAAACAATTAGTACAATATTATATATATAAATAATCAATTTGTGTTATTAGTTCTTTATGCATTAAAGCTATATAATTTATTCCACATAATATGGTAGTCGGAGAAAACCTAGTGCTAAGACACTCTGTTTCCCCGCTTTGCGCCTGAATACGAGACATTCCGTTATGTGTCGGAACTCAACGCCGCGCGTTCTCTCACCTTCCTTCTTAAAATAATTTTAATATAATCATTCTGCCAAGTGGGAATCGAACCCACAACATTTACAGACAAACGCTGAACCACTGCGCCGCGATGGTCTCGTAAACTTTACATATTTTCTATATTTTTTAACGTAGAAAGATACAAATTGCATAGGCCACGGTAACCGCTTACCATCAGGTGGGCCGTGTGCCTTGTTGTCACCGTCGTGGTATAAAAAAAAAAAATACAAGTGATACGGCATGTTCTCTTTTCTATAATTTAGATATATTGTGTTATAAATTCTTCAAATTTGATGCCAGAGTTGTTCTAATCCTATGAGGATATTTTTATCTCAAGTATAAATTAGTATAAAATTTAATTTGTATTTACACTACAGCTTCATGCTTTCTTCTCCACAGCAAGGTAGTCATAGTGAATTTAGTGGTAAGACACTCCGTTCACCGTTTTCCACCTAAATTCAATATATTGTACATTAACTGGCGGATCTCAACGCCGCAATTCATCTCGCTAGTACAAAGAAACACTAAAACAAATAATCATTACCTCAAATAGAGATCGAACCCAAAACAAAATCCCACTACACAATTAATTACAGCTTTATAATGAAATAATTATACTATGGAGATACACCAAAAACAAATTTAATATATTATCAAAAAGAAACATCAAATTACATACGTCATGAATAAATTAACTGGCGGAGCTCAACGCCGCACTTCATCTAGCTTTTTTTAGATTCACCCTGTAACCTGCATATAGCAGGGTAGGCAGAGGGAACCAGAGAACCTAGTGTTAATACACTCTGTCCTGTTGCAACATCTCCGTTCCCCACTTACCGCCGAATTGAGGCATTGCGTACTGATTGGCGGAACTTAACGTCGCGGTTTGAATTGTTACCAAACGCAGAAAACGAAAATATTGCTAATGTGAAGAAATACAAAAAAAAAATTAATTGTTACCTGTCAAATGAAAATCGAACCCACGACCAATTTTCATTACACAATTAATTACAACTTTATAACGAAATAATTATACTATGGAGATACACAAAAAACAAATTAAATATATTATCAAAGGGAAACACAAAATTACATACATCCATACATATATGGCACATCAAAGCTATTCATCAAACGCTCTATAAAAACAAAGCTTAAACAGACGAGTATTCAGTTCAGCGTAAACATGATAATAAAACTGTGGGTCGTATCACCGAACGCGATCAACACCTCATGAATAAATTTGCAAGAGTTTTCCGACTGATATAACATAGTAATGTCTTGGGTTACAACAAATTTGTATGAAATTGGACTTTCTGAATGTTGGCCCTTAATTTTGTTAGGTTAGAGCGTTTTTCGTTACTATTTTCTGTTTTGGGAATTGGGGAGATTGAATTGAAATTTGTTGTTAATAGTTTGGTAGCAAAGCAAAGTGCGGCGTTGAGTTCCGCCACTCAGTACGCAATGCCTCAATTCGGCGGAAAGTGGGGAACGGAATGTCTTAACACTAGGTTCCCTCTGCCTACCCTGCTATATGCGGAATACAGCGTGAAGCTATGTATGTGTAAGAAGTTTCTCTGTTTTTTTTTTATTCTTTCTTGATTAAAATAAGTGAAATTAAGCTGGATTCGAATCTCCGACATTTGGTATACTATCTGCTATTATATAAACATTTATGTTACGTTCACGCTTTATAACGCATAGCAGGGTTTAAGAGAGTTCTTAATGTCAAGATATTCATTTCTCTTCTCTCCGCCCGAAATCGTGACGTTATGAGCTAAAGTTCTTAACGTCAAGACACTCTTTTCTCTCCTTTCCGCCCGAAATCGTGACGTTATGAGCTAAGTAGCAGAAATCAACCGCTGTTTGTCTTACCAGAGCATAGAAATTAATATAAATTAAAAATAATCATTCGCGTGGGAATCGAACCCACAACCAACTGCGTACAGTTAGACGCTATCCCAATGCGCCACGAGGACCTCAATTAAGAAATATAATAATAAAACAAAATTTTTAAATAACTTAAGAGACACGAATTATTTTCCCGTTATCCTGGTTGCCCCAGCAAGGCATCCAGTTTATACTATGAAAATATTGTATTGTCATTGAATCTGGACACGTCTGCTTTTCATGCAAAACAGATGGACGGCAAGAATAGCGTTGCAGGATTTTCTTACATTGATAGATAGATATATGTGAGGATAGTAAATGTGATTCTAGCCAACAGAGTTTCACGCTGTATCCCGTATATAAGGTAGGCAGAGTGAAACCTAGTGTTAAGACACCTGCCCCACTCTTCCGCCGAATTAATGTATTACGTGCTGAGCGGGCGAAACTCAAATGCGTCGGTACTGTCTTAGTTGAATAAACCCAGGAAATAAAAATCCATTTCCTGAGTGGGAATCTGAACCCACAACCCAGCATTTCTACAATCGCACGCTTGTGCCTTGCGCCACGACAGGCGTTATTATTAAAGAAAATATATAACAACTAAATGGCACAATCCCTCATTTTTGTTCACAAGTATCAAAAATCATTTTCCTTAAAATCCATACATTTCAATTAATAAAACCTGCTGGACGCTCTCAATTTTATAATGTTAAAAATATACAAAGGATCTCAAGATTGCAATCTCCAATATCTTGCAATGCGATATGAAAACGGATACAAATAGATACAGCAGATTGATTTTTCTTCTCAACTTTAATATAATATAAATAAAATTATAGTTACATTTTTTTATTTCTATTTAAATGAATATAAAAAACAATTAATTATTAATATATTATAATACGCCTGTCGTAAGCAGAGGAACAAGCGTGTGACCGTAAACGCGACATGTGGGGGCCGATTTCCATTCTGGGGAAATGGAATTTTTCATGTTCTGGGTTTGATAACAAGGCAGAGCGCGGCGTTGAGTTCCTCCACTCAGCACGCAATACCTTAATTCGGCGGGAATGTGGGGAACGGAGCAGAGTGCGAAACTGGTTCTGCTCACCCGTACTTTATGCAGGGATACAGCGTGAAGCTATGTATGTATGTACATAAATCATGTTAAACCCTCTCTACAATAATTAATCATAATAAAAATACAAAAACAATATATCTAAATATATATAAATATTTACTAACCACACTAATGTACAAATACAAGCTATCTAATTAGTGAACTCAAGAATCCGACGGAGTTTGCTCAAGCCAAGCACACTAATTATTACCTCGAAGGGGAACCCTGCTTTACTATAACGAACTTGTTGCCAGTCTCAATGAAATTGTAGTTGCGTAAATAAGAATATGAATTTTAGAGTATATAGGAATTATACCTTAATGTATGAATTATCAGTATTATAATTACGAATAACCCAGAACTAATTCACAACAAATCTTAACTAAATAATAAATCCGTTACAATAGCTACTGTGTATAATCAATGTCATCAAAATCGGTTCACCCAGCAGAAATCCATGATACTAGGACATATAAAAAAATTAAAAGAAATGAGAAGTTTTTCCTTTTGAGCTAAATAGTGTTAATAATACTCACCCTGTCTGAATAGGAACAAGGCTCACATAAAATGTTCCAACCCATATATTTAATTTAATGAAACTTGCTGTATTACTTGTAATTCTTACGTGAATGATTATTTTGAAGTTACCAGCCATCAAGGGTTTCTACACTCTAATAAAACAAAAATACATCCACAATAATTACAGACCTACCATTTGAAAAAATTCAAAGTCGAGATTAAAAGATATTATTAAAAAGTATATTATTCTGTCCAAGAATAATATACAGATGTTAATGTGTGGAATTAAATACTACTGATGTCACGGGAAGCTTATCGTTGTTGTAAATTTATTGTAAATTTATTTGAAAAGAGCAACTGTTGAGTTTCTTGCCAACTCTTCTCAGCAGAACTAAATTGAGCTACAGTGATTCTTGTTAGGGACTGACAGGATCGACATCCCATTGTAAATTGACGATTCAAAAGAGAGCTTGTAATAGCCTATTGAATAAAGAATATTTTGATTTTTAAACAAAATTTACGGGAACGGCGGAGAACAGAGTGTCTTGACACTGTGGCTCTTCCCAGAACATATCATGTGGATATATAAAATATAAAAGCAATACAACTCGAATATATTTTAATAGTGTAAGCTATTAATAGTGTTCGACCTGTAATATACTAAAGTTGACACATGACAAGTCATTTGAATGTCAAGAAGGTCAACATTGATGCTTTAAAGGCTCTATAAAAATCGCTTTATTTGTAGTTCTCGATTTGTGGGACCTTTTAAAGGAATCTATTGGCTCATATCTTCTTCTCTTTAAGTATGTATATTTAAAAAACTCCAAGAGGAAACTCCAACGATGAGGTTTTGCTAACTGCATTAGAAATACTGGAACTTTTTTGAGTAAGCTGAGGAAACAGTATGTATATATATGTTATTATTATGAGTAGCAAGAAGATATATATATATATATATATATATATGTTAGTGGTATATATATATATATATATATATATATATATATATATATATATATATATATTATTGTCTTTAGCGTTCGCAGTAATAACTCATTTTGAATGAAAATTATTTAAATAAATTAATCACGTATATTTTGATATTCGAGTATTCATTTTTATAAAACCTGACGTTTCGGACCCTTTACAGTAATCCGTAGTCACGGGTAGTTCAGTTCAATTATGGCGCTTCGAACGTGTCAGTTGAGCACAAATCACTTCGCCAATGTCACGTTATATGAAGAACACACGAAGAAAAATTGATCGTTGAAAAAGATATAGTTACGCTATGAGGTTGCGTCTTAAAAAAGTTTCAGTAATAATACACAAATGTAGACTAAGGTGACATTCATCTGTCAGTTGATACATTTAATATCAAACTACCTTGCCTCACGTACTGCCCTGGATTGCAGGATGGGCTCACTGTATCTTAATTTCTAAGTAAACACAAAACAAAAGAAACTTAAAAATCTCAAACCGACCTGGGTTTTGGGACTTTATAGTTTTTGGGGGTCCCACATGTTCGGCTTTTAATCATCTTGTCTATTAAAATTTGGGTGCTTTTTAAATTTCAATAGCTTTGCATTCTAGAAATCTGTTTTCTTTAGCACGTGTATATACTCACTTACTATACTTACTTACTACTTACTTAGCTTCACGCTTTATCTTTAGCGGGGCAATCAGAGAGAAGGGAGTCCTGAAATATTTCTTTCGCTTCGTCTACATAAACTAACCTCTTCATATATGCCATCCTGTGTGTATGTATGCAAACATAATGCTGATTTCAAAAATTGGCGGGCATTTTATTGATAACAATGTCAATTGACAGAAAAAAGCCACCTCAGTTTCACCACCATGGACTACTGTAAAGTATTCCAAACGTCATATTTTTTAAGCAATGATATAGAATGTTAAGCTTTTTAGTAATTTCATACTCAAAGTTTCCTAGCGACTTTTCTTTTTAGGTCTCATATTTTTGTTGACCTCGATTTTTTGCATAGTCACTTCCATATTTTCCGTCAATAATGTAATTTACAAAAGTAAGCTGGTGTGAACCGTGTTATATGGACACCTTGCCTCTACTATTCTCTCTGCCATATAAAATAATTGAAAACCTAACCCCCATCATACTAAAACTACAAATTGAAAGTTCAAAATGTAACAATACACTATATTTAAAGTAGAAACTTTTCCTAGTAAAAACTCGTAAATCTAACCACTTTCACTGGACACCCATTTAATATACGGATGGATACACGCAGCTCTTTATAAACTGGCCGTGGTAGAGGCCCGGGGGAAATTATGTCGTGCTAAATACGTAGAGAATGATTTATAGTAACCCAAACGTAGCTTTATATTGTAATTTGACGGTCATAATGATTTATTTTTTGGCTTTTTACAAGCGTACATTGATATTTTTTTCATATTTTCTCTTTTGTCGATTTTGTATTTTATTGATATGGGCTTGTTTTATTTTAGCTGTATTTAGGTTAGGTATAAGAATTACTCAGTGTAGAGATGGCATGTTCTACCTTTTTACCCGACTGTACAAAAAGGTGTTGTTTTTCGGCGTTGAGTTCGCCACTCAGCGCACCAATGCCTCAATCGGCGAAAGTGAGGAACGAGGTGTGTGGAGAACACTAGGTTCCTTCTTCCTACCCTGCTATATGCGGCATTTGGCATTGAAGCTATTATATATATATATATATATATATATATATATATATATATATATATATATATATATATATATACCATATATATATATATATATAACCCATCTTATGTTTGTAATATTCTTTATTACCTCATATTCTAAACCCCTGAACAGATTTATAGTTGACATACATTTTTATTTTTTGGCGATAGAGAATAATATTATTTTTGGCTGCCTCGCGTGGCTGTTTTTTTAGAAATTCCTTGCTATCCCACCTTACATAGCAGGGTAGTCAGATGTAACCGAGAAACTAGTGTTAAGACACGCCGTTCCCCACTTTCGGAGTGAGGCATTATTGTTAACCGGTGACGGAACTCAAGGCGAGAAATTCTTCGAAAAACTCAAGAGGTAATGAAATAGTAAGCCGATTTAATTTACGAAATCTATTTAATAGTTTCCTGGAGTAGTAATCAAACTGACCTGTCGTGTTTGCTCTAATAGCCCTGTGCCTCTAATACACCACAGGACATCAAACCATTTTTTATTATTATTTTTTGTATCTTTTTTAACCACAGTAAAAATTGTCCATATTTAATAAAAACTACATAAAATATTTATTATTAAAATAATTGTATGTAAAGGCAAGCTAGAAGCTCAGATCATTTTCATAGAGGCAGAAGGCTTAATTAAAGCTTTTAGTTTTTTTTTCATTTTATCAGTTCAGAGTTCATTGCATTGAAATCGATTAAATCGTTTGGCCAGAGAGAGTATCATTTGAAATTGTTAACGGCGTAACTTTTATGTCGTGCCGCAGAGGTACAGGCATGCAACTGCTAAGCGCGACAATTGTGGTTCGATTCCCACTCCAGAAAATAGAATTTTTCATTTCCTGGGTTCGGCAACGAGGTGTAGTGTTGAGTTCCGCCACTCAGCGCAATGCCTCAACTCGGTGGAATCCACCGAACACTAAGTTCCCTCTGCCTGCCTGCTCTATGCGGGATACAGCGTGAAGCTATGTATATATATAACTTTGGCTTCACTTTTTGATCGACTTTCAAAGAAAGGGTGGTTATCGTTAAGGCTGTATTATTATGTGCTACCTTGGCTTTGTGGGTGAATCAATGTTGATGTTTTTTGAATATGATAACTAGTACTTCTGAAGTGACATTTTGGAAGTACACCGTCAATAAATAATTACGGGTTATTCGTAATAATTACTTTTTTAGTGCATTCTAGTGAAGTTGCTTTCCTTTTTACTTGAATTCTCAATTATACTGATAATACTTAAATATTATTTACATATGTGACGTCTTGTTGGGAAATGTGGTATTTTTAGCGATGTGTGTGGGTTCAAGTCTCTTTATATACTTATCGATCATACGTTCAATATGCACCAAGCGTGAATAAGTTCGTGCTTTTTCCTACTTACCAGTGCATTTAGAGAAAACCCAATGTCAAGGCACTCCGTTCTTCACTTTCTGCCAGAATTTAAGACATTATGTGTTGAAAGGCAGAACTCAATCCCGTACTTACACCAGAGCAGAGAAATGAAAATAATATAAATATATAGAAACATTCCCTCGAACGGAAATCGAACCCGTTATGCGTGAATGTATCACGTTTGTAGTCAGAAAAGTGGAAAACTATGTAAACAACATCATCAAAGCTGGTTCAAAAAAAGATACAACACACTTAAAATAAACAATTTAATTGAGAACCTCCACCTTCTTGAAAGTCGGTTAAAAAGGGGAGTTTACATAGATTTTATATTCTGAGAAACGAAGGTCCCTACGTCTGAACGACAACAGGAAATGAAAATAAAGTACACGATATACCATTTAATAATAGCTTTCATGATGTTTATGTTAAGAATTTTGCCTGAAAATGGTGAAAATATAATATTTTGGCGCATAAATATTGTACTGCAGTCATTGCATTGCTATTTAGCTTTAAGCTTTTCACGCATAATAATAATAATGAAGCCACGTTTATTTCCAATATTAAAAGTTACAATTTTCAATTTGAAGTCTTAAATGTATTTAATTTATTATAATCTAATAGATATAATCTAAAACACTGCCTCTAATGCTTATGATCAGAACCCCTTCCTGGGTAAAGGCCTCCTCCAGCTTTTGCCAAATCTCTCTGTCATTGCTCTTTTTCTCCAATTTTCTCCTGCTATCGCTTTTACCTTTTTCTAGGGCGTCACGAAATTACCAAAGATTAAAAGAACATAGTGTTAAGACACTGCGTTGTCTAATTTCACACTTTTTATTTAGAAAATTTTTGTGTTAAATGGCGGAACACAATGCCGCGGCTTATCTTATCGGGGATATTAAAACATTTAAAATATAATGATTTTTCCGAGTGAAATTTGACGAGTTTGAACTCACTATCTCTTGCATTAACAGTTAAATGCTGTGCCACTGTGCCATCAAGGCCTCATTTTACTCTGTTTGAAGAATAAGTTTTATATTACAGATTTGTATGGTTTTTCTTATAATCATATATCTTATAATATTTAATAAATATGTAGTATTTTCATTCCCTGGGTTTGGTGACACAGCAAAGCGCGGCGTTGAGTTCCACCACTCAGCACGCAATGCCACAATTCCTTAAAAAGTGGGGATAATTAATTTTAAAAGAGAACGGAGTGTCTTAACACTAGGTTCTCAGGTCCCCTCTGCCTACATATATGCGAGATACAGCGTGAAGTTAAAAAATATATATGCGACACTTAAATTATAAATTGCACGCAACTCGATAAGAACGTAAAGCTTTCAGTTATAGATGCAGACAGATGTGTTGAATGGAGTTTCTTGACGCTCGGTTCTATGAAACCCTGCTTTGCGTGATAAATAGTGAAACATAAAAAAAAAACAAATTTCTATATCCTTCTAACAAAAAAAAACAAGCCTAAACAAATGTAACTTTCCAAAAATCTTAAGATAAATATAAACAAAATCCGTAGTCTGGTCTCAAGACGCACGTAAATCTTGACAACTTTATTTGGCGACCCTTGTCACATAGACAGTACACTATGGGGCAAGCTTGTTATTGAAATGTTACTAGTATGTGATAATGAAAATATAATAAAAACATACTTATATACATAGCGTCACGCTGCATCCTGCATATAGCAGGGTAGGCAGCGGGAACCAAGTGTTAAGTCACTCCGTTCCCCACTTTCCTTCTTTTTAATTAGAGGCATTGCGTGCCTCAGATTCGGCGAGAGGCGGAACTCAACACGCTTTGCCTTTTTACCAAATCCAGGAAAAGAAAAACTCCATTTCCTGGAGTGGGAATCGAACCCACAACCTGTCGCATTTACAGTCATATATTTGCAGTTTCTTAATGTAGTACAATAAATTAACGTAGCAAGAATCGAACCTGCGCTTCTTGATAATATTCATAATTTTTTTGTACAAGAAATTTGTTAATTTTTTTCTATAGAAATGCTATCAATAATAATAAGTTTTAAGAAGCATGTACGAATTTCGACGTAGCTGGATAAAACGTATGGCTTAGTGGTCAGTGTTGAATGGTTTCGAAAAGGTGCGGGTTGAAGTCTCACTACTTTCGAATTTTCATGTTTTCTAACAGTTTTTTAACCGGTTTCAAAAAAGGAAGTTATCAATTCGGTTATATTTTTTTTGTATGTTACTGCATAATTTTTTACTGGATGAATCAATTTTCATGAATTCTTTTTATATGATAGTTAATGCTTCTGATATAGTCCAATTTAATAATTTAGTTAATATCAACGCCTGTCGTGGCGCAGAGGCACAAGCGTGCGACTGTAAACGCGACAGGTTGTGGGTTCGATTCCCAGTCCAGGAAATGTAAAATTTAGTATTTTCATTTCTTGGGTTTGGTAACAAGGCAAAGTGCGGCGTTGAGTTCCGCCACTCAGCACGCAATGCCACAATTCGGCGGAAAGTGGGGAACGGAATTGTTGAAAGAGAATGGAGTGTCTTAACACTAGGTTCTCTGGTTCCCTCTGCCTACCCTGCTATATGCGGGATACAGCGTGAAGTTAAAAAAAAAAATTAAAATCAATTAGTTTTTGAGTTTTTTGTGCATTTATTTTGAAGTCCTTTCCTTTCCTTTCGTCCTTTTTTGTTATAATCTTTTTATTCATAGCCTAAGTGTGTAAGCAACATTTTAAAAATATAAAAAATGTGGCAACAAATATTTCAGCTCGAAAAATATAGGAAACGCAAAACTTTTCATACTTTGGGCACTTTGAGTATTCCCCTTACTCTCAAGAGAAGTCAACTTTGTATTCTCTGAGATATGGTAACCACTCAAGAATATGTTCGTATAGTTTAAACAGTAGTAATATTTCTTAGAGTACAGAATATCCTTATAATATTATAATGCGACAGTTTGACTGTTTGACTGTTTGTTACATATTACCCATAAACTGATGAACGGATTTTGATGAAATTTATTATAATCCTAAAGTTTGTGAAGCTAGATAAATGATAAGCATTTACATTAGCTAGTGTCCCTGTTGACGCGTTAACAACGCGTTGTATATGTCATTTTATAAAAACATGGATGTCAAACCATGGTAGTGTGTGTAACATTTATTTTGTTAATTAATTATAATTTTTATTCATTATTTTTAAAAAATGTTAGCATTCTGCACTTCTTCTCTATATAAACTATAAGTGTGCCAAGTTTCATGCTCCTCAGTTCGCGTAATTTTCGTAAAAAGGGGTACAAAGTTTTTGCTTCACGTATTTATATATAGATAGATGTATATGTTTTATGATATTGAAAGTGCTCGCAACGTCACACGTTACCATGGTTACTTGAATGTTTTTTGTTTGACTAATCTATATTATTTTCAGAAATTTTATGTAATACTATTGTAATGTATATCTTTAAGTAAAAAAGATTAATTTGAGTTAATAACTATTAATTTCCCGCATATAAGGGTAATCAAAGATAACCTAGTGCCAATACACTCTATTCTATACTTTCCGTTAGAATTTGAGATTAATAATAAAATTTATCTTCTAACACATTTTAATAAATTTCAAATATAGTAGATCTCCTGTTGGCGCGTTAACAACGCGTTATCTATCAATGAATATGTCACTTTACATAAACATGCACGTCAAACCATGGTAGTGTGTGTAAAATTTATTTAGTTAATTTAATATATTTTTATACATTATTTGACTTCGCTATATAAACTATAAGTGTGCCAAGTTTTATTCTCGTCCGTCCTCATAAATTTCGTAAAAAAGGAATCCAAAGTTTTTCCTTCACGTATGAATAATATATACATAGATATTTTAATCTATTACAAAAATAGACAACATACCTAAAAACTACTCTTTTAACAAATTTTAACTTACCTTTTATTCATTTAAAATCACTCAAAATCCTTTTAAAAATCACAATTAAGCTAAAAAAAACAAAAAACACGATATATAAAATCGTAACATTTACGTTCCCGCCAAACCGAGCGGTATGAGTACAACCACCCTCTCCGAGAGCTAGGGCATTACTGATCTAGGGATGCTGTGAGAAGATTCGTTGTAATTAATACTACTTGTTTTTTAGTTTCTTTTTTTGCATATCCGGACACATTTTGTTACTTTATAGAGGTAGGCGCGAAAAATATAACAGCGAAATCTCTCTATAATCTACTAAAAGATCTCGGCCTGTCTAGAACTATTATCAGTTCATTTCTAGCACGTATTTCGAAGGCGGCAATAGTAGGCATCTTTTCAAATTTGGTTAGGTAGAGAGAGGAGCGCGGACAATGTTTGTGAACGTTAATGCGCATTTCAAAGGGGCCCCTTAAACCTACACTTGAGTCGTAAGTCCCAGGCACTCCCCAAAATCCTCTCTCTGCAACGCGATGGGCCCCGGCACCCGCACGCCCCATGGATTGCTAAGGAATTTCTTCTCTTATTAGCTTCCAAATAAGTAGATATTTGAATGATATAAGTAGACTTCAACTTAATTTTACATCCACAAGCTTATAAGGTAGCACTTATATACTTAAAACACTGACCACTAAATTTAGCACAATATCACTGAACACTGATTATGATAAACTCCCACTGCAAGGCTAATTGTTGGGTTCTATTCCATCTACCTTACAATACTTACAATTTACAAATATTAAATTACTTATACGCTAACATAATTGTACTAGCTGTTATCCGCGGCTTCGCTTCAGTCAATGGCAGTCCATACTACATACTATAATGTATAGTGCGTATATGCGGTAATTTGAAGGTTTTGAATTACCTAGGTTTTTAATAGTTTTGATATAAAATGATGTTAGCCAAATTATTTTTTTGAATAAATAGCGTCCTATATTCTTTTTAATACCTCTAAGAAGAGGTGTAAAAAGTTTCATGCTAATCGGTTGAGTAGTTTTGGCGTTAAAGCTTAACAAGTAAACTTACATTCACATTTATAAAATTTATATTTATATAAGAAAAAAGTTATTATTCCTTTACATACATACATAGCTTCACGCTGAATCCCGCAAATAACTCAACGCCGCGCTTTGCCTTGTTACCAAACCCAGGAAATGCAAAATTCCATTTACTGGAGCGGGAATCGAATCCACCTGCCAAACCTGTCGCGTTTACAGTCGCATGCTAGTACCTCTGCGCCACGACAGGCGTTATGCCTTCAAAAAATATATATCGTTTTTTTTGAAATCGGTTAAAACCAAAACCAGCTAATAGTTTTAAGTTACAATGAAACATTAACCGCATCTGTAACCCTAAACAAAATGTCAAATGCATTCAAATTTCAAATCATATTTTACCGTCTACAATTTACATGATATAGTAGTGTGTAGAGCCAAAACGCTGTCACGTGGTCTAACACAACGCCAGTATTCATATAAAACGATAAATGGCATGGAAAGAATTATTCTTTATTTTATTTCTTTTTTTAGCTTCACACTGTATCCCGCATATAGCAGGGTAGGCAGAGGGAACCTAGAGTTAAGACACTCCGTTCCCCACTTTCCGCCGGATTGAGGCATTGCGAGCTGAGTGGTAGAACTCAACGCCGCGCTTTGCCTTGTTACCAAACCCAGGAAATTAAAAATTCCATTTCCTGGAGTGGAAATCGAACCCACAACCTGTCGCATTAACAGTCGCATACTTGTGCCTCTGCGAATATCTAATTTTGTAACTAAAATAATATTTAAAATTTGGCTTGTCTACTATACTTCACTCGCGATTTCGAATCGTACACAAAATGTTTATCTCTACGCAATACTCATACAATAACTATGAAGTTATCGGGAGGCGTGTTTATATCACATCGGGGTCACCAAAGCAGTAATATAAAGCTTGCTTATAGCTTTAGTTTTAAATTATTATTATTAGTTTCAACAAAAAGATAAATTTAGTAAAATGTATGTATCGTTAACTTTAAGAAGGAGGTAATCTATTCAACTGTATGTTAACTGTATGTATGACTGTATGTGTATTACCGCATAAATTTTAACAGAGTGAACTTTTTTTTTTTTTTTTTTTATTGATAACGGACGGCAAACGAGCAGAAGGACCACCTGATGGTAAGTGGTTACCTTCGCCCATAGACATCCACAACACCAGAGATGTTGTAGATGCGTTGCCAACCTAGAGGATACTGATGGAAGGGGGGACAATGTAGTAGTCCACTATCAGAACCACCACATTTTGGGGAAAGGATGGGTGGGAAAGGAGAAAATCTGGCTTACATGCCATCGAACCGGAACACATCATAAGATATTTGGCGGTTCGTCTTTGACATGATAGTGGTCGCGAGCCAGACGGAGGACGAACCTCCTACCACCTAGTAAAAACCTATTTTAATGATTATCCTATTTTTATATATTGTTTAGTGCTTCTGATTTGGTCTCATTTGTGATCTGACAACGAGCTTTTGAGTTATTCGTGATAATATTACTTTTTCATATATTTTTTATGAAGTCCGTTCTCTTTATTTGTAAAAATATTAATTATATTTCAAAATAATATATTTCATCCCATTTTAGGGTAGATAGGCTATTTCTGCCTATAGGTTATTTCTGTCTAGTAACACACTCCACCCTATTTTAGAAATATTGTGTATTGTATACTTGGAACAAAGAAATAAAAATTATATAAAAATAATCATTCCTCTAAATAGAAATCGAACCCACAACCAATCACCAACAACCGATAACACACCAACTACACCACAAAAATATACATTCTGAAAACGCAGAAAAACGCAGAGTAAAGCAGGCTAACTAGTATAAAGGCCTTGTCCATATATAATAAAGTTAGTAAGAATCTTTTATTTTAGGCCATAATTACCCAACTGCTCAAAACCACATTTTTCCCCACGAAATTATTAAGCAGTGGGCTACATCATTATGAGGACCAACTTTTGATTTGTAATTCATGAAACCATTAGTAACTCGGTGCAAACTTAAATCGACTTGCCTTGTACTGGTATACAAACTTATATTGCTATCAGAATATATATTTTTACTGAAAACTCAGCCTTATTTTCTAAGGAAGTTATGATTTTAAGTTGTTTCCCAACAGCAAATGTAAGTTTGTTGATGAACTACAAAGTGACATTGACAGAGTCGAGGGTTAATCATTTGTTTAAAGTTCGATCTTAGATGACAGAAATTGATTTAGGAAATTATTGTCTGGTGTTGGCGGTTTTACCGACATGGAAAAACGGAAGTGAAGACTTTTTTTAATAAATGAATAATACATGTATTTATAATATGTCATGGTTCAGGATCAGTAGACAGAACCTAGCAAAATATAGTGAATCTTACAGTTAGCACTTAAAATGGTGGAACTTTGATTATGAGCATTCTCACCCAATGAACTCGACTTAGAAACTTAAATGAAACTCAAAGAGGCGGGTTCGATTCCTACTACGTTCAAATTCTTAAATGTTACTAAATTACATTTTTTATATGGAATGATTCAATTTACTTTACATATACGTACGTAGTACGTACGTAGCATAGGCAGAAGGAACTTAATGTTAAGACACTCCGTTCCTGAGGCATTGCGTGCTGAGTGGCGGAACTCAACGCCGCGGTTTGCCTTGTTATCAAACCCAACAACAACCATTTTAGTATACTTATTTTGATAAGCAATAACGATGCGTTGAGTTGAGCCACCAAACAAGCAACGTCTCTTATTAGGACGATAATTGGGGTTTCCCGAACGTTGAATTCCATCTAAACAAGAAGCTAAAAGCTATTTAACCTGACCAGCGTTTTTATTGACTACGAAAAACTAGAAAAATATGACACAATAAGGCAGATATGGAAACGGTGTCTTAGCACGTTTGTCGTGGCGCAGACGCACAAGCGTGCGACTGTAGACGCGTCAGGTTATGGGTTCGAATCCCACTTCAGGAAAAGTAAAATTTAGTATTTTCATTTCTTGGGTTTGGTAACAAGGCAAAGCGCGGCGTTGAGTTCCGCCACTCAACACGCAATGCCTCAATTTGGCGGAAAGTGGGGAACGGAAATGTTGAAAGAGAACGGAGTGTCTTAACACTAGGTTACTTCTGCCTACCCTGCTATATGCGGGATACAGCGTGAACTGTCTTGGCAATGTTGTTTAGCGTGATGGAAATTATCTAATATAATAAGTTTGGGATACCTCCATATACTTCAAACGGTATAATTTTGGACCCAATTTTCGATGAAAACGGTTGACAAGTGCAATTAGTATAGGAAGGGTCATAAAGTCAAAGCAATTAAAGTTGCTGACAGCAACTAGTATATAATAAAAAACGTCTGTCGTGGCGCAGAGGCACAAGCGTGCGACTGTAAACGCCACCGGTTGTGGGTTTGAATCCCACTCCAGGAAATGTAAAAAGTTTAGTATTTTCATTTTTTGGATTTGTTAGCAAAGCAAAGCGCGTTGTTGAATTCCGCCACTCAGCACGCAATGCCTCAATTTGGTGGAAAATGGGGAACGGATGAAAGAGAACGGAGTGTCTTAACACTGGGTTCTCAGGTTCCCTTTGCCTATCCTGCTTTATACGGGATAGATGGTGAAGCTAAAAAAAATAAAAATAATAAGCTAACGGCTTATATTTTTTTATTAGATTATAAAAAACCTACACGAGGCAAGAAATACTCAAACAAAACCGGATCAAGACCTTAGGTTCGTAAAACCATAATAATTTCTAAGCAGTATATGTAATTTCAGGTTCTAATAAACGGTCTAGACGATTTAAATTCGCATCAAGATCACCTTTCTTAACTTAATTTTTCATCCACTGATGACATTTTCATGAAATGAGAAATTAATACATAGGGTGAATGCGATGGTTAGGTTTGATATCTGAGGAAGTGGTTTTATTTAAAATATTTTTATTACTTCTCTTTAATAATATAGAAGAGGGTAGTTCTTCAAAATTTTTGACACTTGGCATATTCAAAGGTGTTCTTATGAAAGTGGGTGTACCACAAAACATACATTTGAGTTCCCTATCTCACCTAAATTCATAGTGGTACACCTACTTTCATAGGAACACGTTTAATTATGGCAAAAATGTCAAAAATATTGGGCCATATGAATCAGGGGAAGAATGAAATCTCGAAGAAACGCTATGCCTCAAACTCGAGCGGAAAATGGAGAACGTAGTGTCTTGACACTGGGTTCTCTCAGTCTACCCTGTAATATGGGAGAAAGTATGAAGCCAAAAAAGTCAATATACCTATATGAATAAAAACAATCAGCTATATTTTGATAAATATTGTGTTTCATTAACCGAGGTTATTTGATTTAAATATCACTCAAGCGATTGCCTATGTATAATATTTCATTTGTTTGAATCTCGATATTACTTTTTTTTTATGGACGGAAAGCGAGAAAAGGTGTGATATATCACTAGATGCACTCTACATGTATAAAACTGTATATCTATTTGTTTTAGTTTCAAGCTAGCGAGGTAGGCAGATGGAACCTGAGAACCTAGTGTAAAGACACTCCGTTCTCAAAAATTTCTTCTTCTAACTTTCGTCCGAATTGAGGCAGAAAGAGTAGCGGAGCTTAACGCCTTGCCTTGTTACCAGATCGAGGAAACGAAAATGCTAAATATTAATCTTAGAATAGAAATGGAACTCAAAACCTTTCGCGATTACAATCGTACACACAAGCGTAATAGACAGGAGGCCTTCTATTTATTTGTGTATTTCTATTATATAAAAATACCTACAGCCTATCGTGGCGCAGAGGCACAAGCGTGCGACTGAAAATGCGACAGGTTGTGGGTTCGATTCCTACTCCAGGAAATACATTTCCTGGAGTGGACATTTTATTGGACATTGTCTGGGTTTGGTAACAAGGCAAAGCGCGGCGTTGAGTTCCACCACTCAACACGCAATGCCTCAATTCGGCGGAAAGTGGGGGACGGAATATCTCAACACTAGGTTTCCTCTGCCTACCGTGCTATATGCGGGATAAAGCGTGAAGCTATGTACGTATGTATTATATGAAAATATAATTCGTGTAGGACTTATATTATATACTAAAGACTAAATTTTTAAAACCCTAGTAATAAACACAATAAATTAACTATAAAATATATTTATTAGAATATACATATATTTATTTTAAAAATATATTTTCTTAATCAACAATACCCACATTCAACAAATTTCTTGAATGACATGAAAACTCGATTTAAGTTCGCTCGGAAGTTGGCGATAAAGTCATGAATTACGAATCAAAGTTGTCTAACTTATATGAGAAGTCAGCTTCATCAGGATATTTCGGCAAATATATATGCAAAACATATTTATTACGGGCCATAATGGCGCAGTGAGATAGCATTTGCCTATAGACGCGAGCGGTTGTGGGTTCGATTTACACTCTGGGCAATGATTATATGTATAATATAATCTATATACTATTTTTATTTCCCCACTCTGGTGAGACAAAGTATGGCATTGAGTTTGATTCATAGTGTGTTGAGTCGAACACTCATTATCTCACTATCAGACGGTAAGAGGAACGGAGACTCTTGACACCAGATCCTTTCTATGAATTTCTTCAGAGAGATGGAAGGACAACGTACAGTTACAATCTTTGGCTCTAGAAAGCGAAAATTTTGCATATAGGAGTCTTCAGGGAGTGCCAGGAAAAACTAAGAGGATTTCCTGAAATCCTTGCGGAAACGGA
The DNA here is from genome assembly GCA_033558755.1 of Philaethria dido. Lineage (NCBI taxonomy): Eukaryota > Metazoa > Arthropoda > Insecta > Lepidoptera > Nymphalidae > Philaethria > Philaethria dido. The sequence goes on from JAKGSA010000786.1 coordinate 356,786, forward strand.
AAAAGACGGGATTTTACATTTTACACTCTACACTACGGTAAAGAGAATGAAGAATTCACGCAAATATTAAATTATTACGCAAAATTACAACCAAGTTACTGGGCGTAAGCAACCAAAAGAAACTGAAAAACATCCTAAAATACCCGGGAGCAAGAAATAACGCAAATTAATAAAATAAAATAAAAAAAAATATTTTTAAGTTAAGTAGTATATCCGTATAATTTTTATAATCATAATTATTGCATTAAAGAAAAAGAATTTATGTTTAAAAAAAAATGCCCGACAAGATTGTGAGCCACAACAAATATCACATACAGGCAATAACTATGAAAACATGACAAAAACGTCAAATTCCTATCGCACAACTAAATTATTTTAGCATTACTGTATATCTAAACTGCTATTAATAAATACAAAACAAATAATATTATTTAAAAGATAGAAATATCATTAATAAAAAAAAAAAAAAAAAAAAAAAAAAAAAAAAATATATATGTATATATATATATATATATGTATATATTTATTTAAAAAAAAAATGATAAAGCTGCTTTCAAGCTATGAATAGCGGGCAGCAGCAGTCATTATAAACTTCGTTTCGAACTTTTATTTTCATGCCACAATAACTGAGTGGCGAGTATAAAATAATTAAAAAAATAATCGGGTAAGGTATTTCTTGAAGTTTCAACATAATTATTAAAACTTTAAAAAATTGCTTTATTTTAAGAAAAATAATGAGTACGGCACAAAAACCGTAATGAAATTACTGTCGCAGTATTCTTAACCGATTTCAAAAAAACAGGAAATTCTCAATTCATGTATTTTATGTATATATTGGGTGAACTAATTTGATGATCCTTTTTTATATGATAGCTAGTGCTTATGATGTGGTCCCATTTAAATTTATTTAAGATGCGACAAATAGTTTTTGAGTTATTCGTAATAATATTTTTAGTGCATTTTACTTGAAGTCGGTTTTCTTTTTTTGTTAAAATTTTTATTGCTATTCTATTTGTCTTATGATACATTTAGTTATATTATAATGCGTTGTCATAGAATAAACTTATTTTCCGTACGCGTCATGTGAGTAGATACAAATACAGAAAATGTTTTTGAGTGAAAGAGTTATTACGCATTCATCGTCATAACAATCTTTTAATGATATTAGTAAGATTGCAATTTTATGTGTGAAACAGATATGTGAGATTGAAAATTGAAATAGAATAAATTATTTACATCTCTATTAAGACAAAGCACGGCGTTAAGTTCCGTGATTTAACACTCAATATTACGAATTTACATGGAAAACGGCAAACGGAGTATCATGACACTAGATTTTCTCTGACTAACTTTCTATGCGGGATTAAGCATGAAGCTTCATCTTCTTTTTACCCGACTGTCAGAGGAGGATTATGTTTATTCGGTTATGAATTATATAATTAAGGTGACGTTAGATAGGTATTGAAACTCCAAGTGTTCTTAGATACGTAACGTCACTCTTAATTCAATATGGCGTCCTCTAGAGGCTATTCAAAACGTCTTGTATAAAAACAAAAAAATCATTGACGGTTGCGGGTGGGGTACCAAATGAAAGGACTTAATTAGCACATTTCAAATATATAACACATAACTAGCTTTTATAGCCTACTTTATTTGTATTTGCTTCCTAAATTTGAAGAATTGGCTAAGTCGAATATTTTGTTCCTTATAATTATGTGTGCTATTTAACAAGAAACCGCATTTCAAATTCACAAAATTTCAATAAAATTTTCATACTTTATAATAAAGATAAAACGGTATCGGGACTAAAAGTTTCGTTTTGGTATACGAATAATAAAATAAGCCAAGCCAAGTACTCAAGCCGAGGTCTATTAAAGTGGAAGATTTTATAGCGACTCCACAAGTCCATTCAGTACGAAGTGAGCAGTAAAAATAAATTGGCGAATAAAAAATATATTTTTGAAGCGACGCTTAAGATTTTAAAAGTTTGACTATCATGGCGGAGTTTTGGTTCGTGTTTCTTTTTACTGGTTTGCATTTTTTACTGGTTTCAATTGAAAATTGTTATGTATTTAATTTATATATATAATATAAATATGATTTTTTAGCTTCACCCTATATCCCGCATATAGCAGGGCAGAGGGAACTTGAGAACCTAGTGTTAAGATACTTCGGTCTGTTCCCCACTTTCCGCCGTTTTCATGCATTGCATGCTGCGTGTGGCGCTCAACGCCGCGCTTTGCCTTGTTACCCAGGAAATGAAAATACTAAATATTATTTCATTTTCTTGGGTGGGAATCGAACCCACAACCTGTCGCGTTTACAGTCGCACGCTTGTGCCTCTGCGCCACCACAGGCGTTAATTTTGATGATTCTTTTTTATATGATAGCGCTTCTGATGTTGTGTTACCGTAAAATTGGATCTTAACCGATAATTAATTTATTTCTACCTGTCGACACTCGATTTGAAGATCCTTAAATTGTCTCGTTGTGCGAATAAATAATCATATTACTTTGTTCGTATTCATTTGATTTTCGGGTGTACTATACATACATACATACATATATACATAGCTTCACGCTGTATCCCGCATAAAGCAGGGTAGGCTAAGAGAACCTAGTGTTAAGGCACTCCGTTCCCCACTTTCCGCCGTGTTGAGGTATTGCGTGCTGAGTTGCGGAACTCAACGTACGATATGCATAATAGTAAATATTGTTACCCATTTCACATAACTATCACAAAATTATGTATTAATTTACAAGACGCATACTATTTCACCAGTAACTAACAATTAAATTTAAATATATCAATTTAAACATTCCCACCCACTAGAGGGTCGTTCTAGAACTGTCAAACCGCTTAACCCCTAAGGAGTTATCACACTGACTTTCAATGACTTGTATTGGTATAGTCTAATTTATTGGAGCGTTTGGGACAGGATTGACGTAACGTTAAATGTTACTCGGCCTTCTAGTTTAGTTGTGTATTTTGTTAGGGTTCACTTGCCAAGTTGTATTATTAAAAGCATGTGAATTGTTTTAATTGCGTTGCGGCGTTGAGTTACAGCACATAACATGTATCGTCTTGAATTCAGTCCTTTTTTTTTTAACTTCACGCTGTAACCCGCATATAGCAGGGTAGGCAGAGGGAACCAGTGAACCTAGTGTTAAGACGCTCCATTCTCTTTCAACAATTCCGTTCCCCACTTTCCGCCGAATTGAGGCATTGCGTGTTGAGCGGCGTAAATGTAAAATTTAGTATTTTCATTTCTTAATGAAAATACTAAATTTTACATTTCCTGGAGTGGGAATCGAACCCACAACCTGACGCGTTTACGACATGCGTTGCATATTACATGTATCGTCTTGAATTCAGTCGAAAAGTGATAAAACAAAACTGGTTAACTAACCAAGTTGTAATTTTAACAGATATATAAAAATTATTTTCATTTCCATTCAGATCAACCGCAGCGTTGAGTTACGCGACCCAACAAGTAACATCTCGAATTCGGATGTGAAGGACGGAGTGCCTCACGCCAGCTTTTTCCTGCGTACTCTAATGTGCGGGGACAATCAGAAAACTATATATATAATTTTTTTTTTTTTTAACTTCACGCTGTAACCCGCATATAGCAAGGTAGGCAGAGGGAACCGAGAACCTAGTGTTAAGACGCTCCATTCTCTTTCAAGAATTCCGTTCCCCACTATATATAAGAAGGATAAATTACGCTTATCCTTGTACACACGACAGGTTGTGGGTTCGATTCCCACTCCAGAAAATGAAGTATTTTCATGTTCTGGGTTTGGTAACATGGCAAAGCGCGGTGTTGAGTTCTGCCACTCAGCAGCTAAAAATAAAATATTATTTATCTACTATCAGTTATAATAAGAAAAGAAAAAAATATATGTACATATAAAATATATATTGAACTGAGCGAAGCAAAGTTCTTTACCGGTCAATTCAATCAAACTTCGAATCCAGCTACGGATACAAAACTTAGTGTTAGGTGGTCTTAGGTGGTAGGAGGTTCGTCCTCCGACTGGCTCGCGACCACTATCATGTCAAAGACGAACCGCCAAATATCTTATGATGTGTTCCGGTTCGATGGCATGTAAGCCAGATTTTCCCCTTTCCCACCCATCCTTTCCCCAAAATGTGGTGGTTCTGATAGTGGACTACTACATTGTCCCCCCTTCCATCAGTATCCTCTAGGTTGGCAACGCATCTACAACATCTCTGGTGTTGTAGATGTCTATGGGCGAAGGTAACCACTTACCATCAGGTGGTCCTTCTGCTCGTTTGCCGTCCGTTATCAATAAAAAAAAAAAAAAATAGTATGCTTACGGAGATCGGCCTGAACTGTATTTGAATTAATTTTTAAAAGTTTTATTATTAGTGTAGTTGAGTTACATAAAAAATGGAAACCTTACTTCTATATCGTTGAAACTATTAAATATAGCAACAATTTAGTATTAAAATTTGGAAAATTAATAGTTATTTTACTTCAAATCACATGGATCCCATATCGAAGAAAACAGTATTCGGGTTAAGAGTGGCAAGCGGTGATTTTTTGAATTATTTATAAGTCAAATGTCAATTATAAAAGTAGTGTTTGCAGACTTTCCACTCAAAGTCACCGTTTCTAAGATTCAAAAAGTTTTGTTCTTCACGATATGCGAACGGTATCATTTTTTAAATAATTACTATTAATATAAATAAATCAGTTGATTATTTTTTTCAGAAAAATCAATAATTTTCCTTAGCGTGCCCCAAAACCTTACGCCGCCAAACAACATGATATGATGCAAAAATATTTTAAATCAAAATATTTTCTATGAAGAAATTCAATATTTCCTTCAGGTGAATACTTCCTTTTTTCCTACTTATGTCTTTAAGCCACGTTAAAAAAAATATGTTTTCAAGAATTTTCTCATAATATTAATAGATCTTAATCCTACTAATACTATAAGAACAAAAGTTGGTAAAAATACATGAATATTTATTATTCTTTTACGCAAAAACTCCTGAACGAATCTACATGAAACTTTACAGTAATACTGTTTATTCATTAAAATAACGTATGGTGCTTCAATTTACATATATTATGTTTTTTGGCCATATAACGATAAGTATCTAGTTACTCATCATTAAAAATAGTAATTAAATCTTTGTCAAGCATAATTCTATATTGATTAAACTGCATCGTGGCGCAGTGGGATAGCTTATGACTGTAAATATGGTTGGTTATGGATTCGGTTCTTTCGAAGGTTAGAGGCACAAGCGTGCGACTGTAAACGCGACAGGTTGTGGGTTCGATTCCCACTCTAGGAAATGGAATTTTTCATTTCCTGGGTTTGGTAACAAGGCGAAGCGCGGCGTTGAGTTCCGCCACTCAGCACGCAATGCCACAATTCGGCGGAAAGTGGGGAACGGAGTGTCTTAATACTAGGTTCCCTCTGCCTACCCTGCTATATGCGTGATACAGGGTAAAGCTTTGTATGTATGTATTTCAATTATTCAAAACGCAATGTCTTAAATTTGAAAAGTAAAGTAACGAAAAACGGAGTGTCATGACTCTATATTCTATGTATCTGCCTTGCTAAAGAGGAAAACAACGTGAAACCAAGCATTCTACATGCCTATGACACAATTCGCCAAATGTTGAACATTTTCAGCAATTTGTAAATGACAATTTTAAGTATAACAATAAAATATTCTGTTGTTATCGCAAGAAATTGGAGCATCAACGACGTGATTAATATTATCTCAGTGTTGGATGCCAGTGCCTTGAAACAGAGCTTTGCAAACAATTTATCATAGATATTAAAAATATTTTTTTAAATCATATAAATGTTCTCGAGTGATTTTTTTCGCTTCTTAATATTATGGATGTTGGTCATACTTTTTCCTTGTTTCCTTTACGCCTTAGTTCATATGATAAAGTATGGAACATTAAGATTGTATTTTGTATATACGTACCAGGCGTGAATAAGTTGACAAGTCAAAAATGCGTACTTTGAAAGCAGTTGCTCTTAGTTTATATTTTAAAAACATAGATACATATATTCACGCTGTATCCCGCATATAACATAGCTGGGTAGGCAAAGGGAACCTAGTATTGAGACACTCCGTTGCCCATTTTGCGCCGAATGGAGGCATTGCGTGCTGAGTGGCGGAACTCAACGCCGCACTTTACCTTGTTACCAAACCCAAGAAATGAAAAATAACATTTCCTAGAGTGGGAATCGAACCCACAACCAATCGCTTCTACAGTCATATACTGTGTCATATACTGTTCCACTGCGCCACTATGGTCTCAAATTTTCACTGAAACCCATACTAAACTACATTTATATATTATAATAAACAAAGCAAACAAAGACAACCGCAAAATGATGATGCGTTTTACAAATCCTAATTCAAAATTATAATAACCGATGTGTATGATATAATCTCACATGAAATTTACATATTATGGACGGTACTATGAAAATACGTTACATTAAATTCAGTATTAACAGAAATAGGCATTTGATAATGTTAATTATTTTAATTATTGAGGTCATTGTGGCGCAGTGGAACGGTTCATTGTAAACGTGGTTGTGGGTTCGATTCTAATTAGAGGAAATGATGTGATATTTAAAATATTTTCGTTTCTCCGCCCTGATAGGTTAAAGCTTGGTGTTGTTCTTTTCCTTATTATGGTTCTTTTAACTTTACCTTCAACCTATTTAAGGAAATTTACATCATTATTTAATTTCAACGCCTGTCGTGGCGTAGAGGCACAAGCGTGCGACTGTAAACATGACAGATTGTGGGTTCGATTCCCACTCCAGGAAATGTTAGTATTTTCATTTCCGGTTTTCAGGTTTCCTGGGTTTGGTAACAAAGCAAAGCGCGGCTTTGAGTTCCGCCACTCAACACGCAATGCCTCAATTTGGCGGAACGTTTGGAACGGAATTGTTGTAAGAGAACGGAGTGTCTTAACACTATGTTCTCAGGTTACCTCTGCCTACCCTGCTAAATGCGGGATACATCGTGAAGTTAAAAAAAAAAAAATCACCTTTTGTCATACGATTTGTATGAAAATTTGCACATGTGAACGGATCCGATGATAGTATAGGATGACTACCATACCACCACCAATTAAAAATATTTTTTTTTGTTTTCCTTTCATGTGTTCAGTTTACTTTCTTTATGAAGTATTTTGTTTATTATTTTTTACCCGACTGTCAAAGGAGTGTTCTGTTTTTCATGCGTATCATGTATGTTTGTAATATTCTTTATTACCGCATATCTACCAAACCCCTGGACCGATTTATACAATTAAGGTATCGTTAGATAGGTATTGATACTCCAAGTGTTTTTAGATATGTGATATCATTCTTAATTCAATATGGCGCCCTCTAAAGGCAATTACGTCACGAATAAATATAAAAAAAATCGTTGATGCACATTTCAAATATATAACACGTAACTAGCTTTTACAACCTACTTTATTTGTATTTGCTTCCTACATTTGAAGAATTGATTTAGTCGGGTTACTTGTTCTTTATAATTTAACTTGTTTATTGACATTTTTCGAAATAGGTAATGAACCATTTCTATATGTATTCTTTAACAAAATTATATTTTCTTACATTCTTTTTTTAACTTCACGCTGTATCCCCCATATAGCCAATGCTATATGGCATCATATAGGCAGAGGGAACCTGTGAACCTAGTGTTAAGACACTCCGTTCTCTTGCAACAATTCTGCTCCCCACTTTCCGCCGAATTGAGGCATTGCGTGCTGAGTGGCAGAACTCAACGCCGCACTTTGCCTTGTTACCAAACCCAGGAAATGAAAAAAATAACATTTCCTGGAGCGGGAATCGAACCCACAACCGTTCGCGTTTAAAGCCGCACGCTTGTGCCTCTGCGCCACGACAGGCGTTTCTTACTTGATTAATAAAACATCATTTTGAAAGTTTCACATACATATATCTATTTAATTGTAAAAATTAAAGCATTGTTATTTTAGTCGTTCCTCCCTCACAATTAGTATTATAGGCTACAAAAACTGGCACAGCGCCAGTCACTCGCACGATGTAGTCATTAGTAATAACACTTTGTAATGTACACTATATTATGTTGTTATTTATACAAAAGTCGAACATTTACACATCAAAACATACTAAATCAAAACATACTAAATAAAAATATTATTTCATGCACACATTAAGACAGTTTTCCCTGTAATCCCCTCCAATTCCCCTCCGCTGCTGGGTAGCGTCCCGTAAGAGGCGGGTATCCCAGTAGGCAGGTGGTAGGTGATTCATCCTCCGTCTGGCTCGCGACCACTATCATGTCAAAGACGAACCGCCAAATATCTAATGATGTGTTCCGGTTCGATGGCATGTAAGCCAGGTTTTCCCCTTTCCCACCCATCCTTTTTTTACGTTGCAATCTCTCTCTCTCTCGAGTTTTATACGTTGCTCTCCCTCAATTTTTTATACTTTGTCTAATAATGTTTTTTCTTATCCTAAGTGTGTGATTAATACTTTAAAGGTATTAAAAATATCTTATATACCTCGTTTTATTGGATTTATCATCCTCTTTGTATAACTGATTAGTAAAAAACAAATTATCCCAAAACATGGCGTATTAGATCACGGAACTCAACGCAACGCTAATATATATTGAAATTAAATTAGAAAGTATGCCTATAACAACATACTTTTTTAATTTACTGCTTAGCTTCACGCTGTATCCCGTATATAGCAGGGTAGGCAGAGGAAACCTAGTGTTTAGACACTCCGTTCCCCACTTTCCGCCGAATTGAGGCATTGCGTGCTGAGTGGCGGAACTTAACGCCGCGCTTTGCATTGTTACCAAACCCAGGAAATGAAAATACTAAAATTTACATTTCCTGGAGTGGGAATCGAACCCACAATGGCCTCTGCGCCATGACAGACGCTTACTTTTTAATTTAATTTCAATATATATATTACAATACATATTCCCTTTATCTCTATTACACAAAACTAGAATAATATAAATGATCCACGTAAAAGTCTAACTTATGTATATCCTCGCAGAACAATCAACTTCACTCAATGGAATCCCGGGCGGAGGCTTGTACCAACTTTTGACAGTTGAAAGTGAACCGATAAGCTTTAAATGACGGCCACGATCGAATCGAGCTTATCATTTCTAATATAAAATATTATGGATTCATTTAAACTGTACTTGTAATTTTAGAGCTTCACAGACAGAAATAACTTGGTAGACAGATAGAACCTAGGTTTCATTTCCCTACTTTAGTAGAAAAACCATTTAACACGCAATGTGCAATTTGCACGGAAAATGGAGAGTGGAGTGCCTCAATACAAGTAAAATGGTTTTTCTACTACAGTAGGAAAATGATTACTTTTTTAGCCTCACACAGTATCCAGTACATAGCAGGATAGGCAGAGGGAACCTGAGAACCTAGTGTTAAGACACTCCGTTTCACACTTTTCGCCGAGTTCAGGCATTGCGTGCCGATTGGAGGAGCTCAACGTCGCAGTTTGGCTTGTTACTATAAAAATGAAAATACTACACTTTTACATTTCCTGGAGTGGGAGTCAAACCCACAACCTGTCACGTTTACAGTCTCACGCTTGTGCCTCTACGCCCCGACAGGCTTTAAATATTTTAGATATAAATATTCCCCCAAACGGGAATTGCACCCACAACCACTCGCGCTTGCAGTCAGATGCTGTCCAACTACGATTCAGTAGTTAACGTAGTTACACGAGTATTTGTGGGTTGACACGATGACAATATTTTTTTTTCAAAAAATTTTTTTTTTTCAAGACAATATTTTTTTTTTCCAAAAAAAATTTTTTTTTAAGACAATATTTTTTTTCAAATAGAAGATAAGATTTTAATTTCAACAAACTATGTAACTATACAAGTGTTAATAAATGTATACACTGGTCTTTTCTTAGTATACTTATAAGTACTTTCGTAAAAATAAAATAAATTAATTTATTGTCAAAATATTCCGTCCTCCGCTTGCACCCTAAATCGAGACACTAATCGGAAAGTTGGGGACGGAGTGTCTTAACATTAAGTTCCCTCTGCATTTCCTACTATATGCGGGATACATATACACAACAATTACGATAAAATTTTCTCTTAAAACAATAAAAAAGCAAACCACAAAAGATATTCCCAGCGTAGCTATAAGCCGATGATCAATACAGTCGCATAGCAATTAATTTCATGCTTATTCACGCATACTAGCTTTAGTCAGAGACATCTTAGTGTCATAGTATTCCGTTCTCCATTTTCATCCTAAATCGAGGCATTACGTATTAATTGGCGAATCCAATCAATTGCAATTACAATAAGATCCCTATTTAAAAAAAATAAAAATCACATAATTAATGAAGGCTGTCGTGGTGCAGAAGCACAAGCGCGCGACTGAGAACGCGACAGGTCGTGGGTTCGATTCCCAAGAAATGAAAATATTAAACAGTATTTAGTATTTTCATTTTCAGTTTTGATAACAAGGCAAAGCGTGGTGTTGAGTTCCACACAGCACGCAATGCCTCAATGCGGCAGAAAAGGGGAACGGAAATGTTAAAAGAGAACGGAGTGTCTTAATACTAGGTTCTCTGGTTTCCTTTACCTACCCTGCTAAATGATACAACGGGATACAGCGTAAAGCTTTAAAAACATCATAATTACAAAACAATTGCGACAAAATTTTCTTTTAAAACAATAAAAAAAGTAAATCACAAAAGATATTCCCAGCGTAGCTATGAGCCGATGATCAATACAGTCGTATAGCAATTTCAAAATGGCGTAGTTTTAAAATGAATGATCCAATATAACTCTTAATCGTAATGCGACCAACAATACTCCATTGTCTCATCTCTCTTGATATACAGACGCGCCTTGAAATACGTACGATGAAAGCATGTGCTAACATACAAGTTTTTTTAGTTTTAGATTCGTTTGGTGGTAGAAGGTTCGTTCTCCGTCTGGCTCGCGACCACTATCACGTCAAAGACGAACCGCCAAATATCTTATGATGTGTTCCGGTTCGATGGCATGTAAGCCAGGTTTTTTCCCCATTCCCACCCATCCTTTCCCCAAAATGTAGTGATTCCGATAGCGAACTACTACATTATCCTCCCCTTCCATCTGTATCCTGTAGGTTGGCAACGCATATACATCTCTGGTGATGTAGATGCTATGGGCGAAGGTAACCACTTACCATCATGTGGTACTTCTGCTCGCTTGCCATCTGTTATCCATATAAAAAAGAAAAAAAAATGCAATAAAATAAACCGGGGAAGGTAGAGAAAACCTAGTGTGAAAACACTTCGTTTTCCTGTGAGATTAATTATAGAGACATTACGTGTAAAGTAAGATCCAATATTTTATTTGTGTTAGACTACGATGACAAAATATACTAGAAGTCGCATTGACTGGTAATAAGTGTATTTCAAACTGGAATGGTAGAATGTGTAATTTTGATTTTAATAAGTTAAGATATTTCTAATGCCTTAGTATAAAAAATTTTACCTTCTCGATATAATGTGGCGTCTAAATTTTAACTGCAAGTGTCATACTCCTTAATCAGCCTATTTTTTGTAAAAAGGACTCAAAATTATTTCCTTTATTTAATATATAAATTTTAAAAATTTCGTCATTATAATTTTGTCTCCTAAAATGATTTATTTAAAGTAGTTTTGAAAATGACAATTTATATCTATAAAATTAGGGTAATATTTCTAAAAATTGCACCCTTACTTAGCGTATGTACTGCAATTATGTTCGCTAAGGGAGTCGAATGAATGACGCAGTAAAGTACAGAGTAGTTTTGTACAGAAATTTTATTTATTTCTTTATTTTTATAATAATTATAATATTATTTGAGTTAGTATTCATATAAAGTATAATAATAAAATATATATTATTAGTGGGAAAATATATTTAATAAAAAAATATTCATAAATAAAATAATTTCTTTCCTATTTTTTATATATAACACAATTTAAAGCGTCGTTAAGTCCACTGAGTAAACAGTCAACTAGTGATAAGACACTCCGTTCGTGACATTAAACTCACTTCAACATTTTGCGTGGTAAGTGTCGTTAGTTAACATCGCATTTTACCTCTTACAGTCTAGGGAACAAGTCATTACTTGTTTCCTGGAAGAGGTAAAAAAGTTTACAAAATTATTTCTTTGATTCGAATTCGAACCCGCAACCACTGTCTACGGTCAGGCTAGCTATGAGTAAAACTAAAACATCTTTCAAGTATTAAGTAATTAAACAAATAACGCTTTTATTTGAGAATACTCTTAGACAATATTTACCTCGAAGACAAAAAAACGGTCAGTTTTACGAAGTACTTCTAAGAAAAGAAATCTCACAAAAGTATTTCCATTAATTAATAATAAGATAAAATAAAAATTATTTAATGGGTCACTGGTGATAAAGAGAGAAGGTAGAAGACTGTAATATGACGAATGAAATTATTTGTTTAGTTCGAAACTAAGCTTGCTCCAATAATAATAATAATTTTTAATTTTCTTAACTATAACCTGTTAACATGTAAAGTTACATTCTTACTAACTTGCTTAGCTTCACGCTTTATCCTAACGGGGTAGTCAGGGTAATGCATACAAATTGTAGTGTCTTTGATGTAAACCTGGTACTAACTTTGATAATTATAAAAGAAATTAAAAGTAAAAAGCCTAAGCTTTTAAATTTTATTATTACCAGTAACAGCAAACTAATAAAAACATGTTTTTTTAGCTTTATCCTTATGCAGATAGTTTTTATGATTTTCCTTTTTTCTTTTTTTTTTATGGATAACGGATGGCAAACGAGCAGAAGGGCCACCTGATGGTAAAAGTGTTTGCAGCTAACCCATGGACATATGCAACAACAGGGACGTTGTGAGGCGATTGCCGACCTAGAGGATACAGATGGGGGACAATGTAATGAGTCCGCTATTGGAACACTCACCACACATTTTGGGGAAAAGGAGGAGTGGAAGGGAAAAAATGATTTTTCTCTATGAGTACTACACACAGACATAATTAGTCCCTTGTTAGATTGTTTTCTGTTACTTACAGCATTTTTCTAACACAAAAATAAATGATTTCAATGAAACAACACTAAAAATGTTATTACAAATAAATCAAATACAACTGGTGAGATTAACCAAATCTATATGGGACTATATCAGTAGCTATCATATAAAATAAGAATCATCAAAATTGGTAACGCCTGTCGTGGTTCAGAGGCACAAGCGTGCGACTGAAAACGCGACAGGTTGTGGGTTCGGTTCCCACTCCAGGAAATGTAAAATTTAGTATTTTCATTTGGGTTTGGTAACAAGGCAAAAGCGCGGCGTTAAGTTCCGCCACGCAATACGCAATGCCTCAACATGCCACAGCAACAAGTTAAAAGAGAAAGGAGTGCCTTAACACTAGGTTCTCTCTTTCCATCTGTATATCCTGCTATGTGCGTAGGGTGTGGAGCTATAAAAAAAATCAAATAAGCTGTAGCGGTCTTTGTATTTGAAATTAAGACCATTTAACACATAATTTCAAGACTTTTTTTTTAATTATTATATTTTTTTATATCATTCATAGCAAAATAGTCAAAATGAGGTAAAAGATACTCATTTTTGAACAATATTGACTATGGCCGGATACATAGTCAGTAACTTTTAGTACTTTTTTCTGTTACATTAAAATTGAAATCTCTCTACATAGTTATTCTATGACACAAGCAAGTCAGTCAGTACAGAAGAGAGTCGGGCCAACAAATAGGCATTGTTGAGGCGGTACCGTCGCTTTACTCTAATGTACAGTGATTCACTTCCAGTGAGGAGTGAGTTTTGTACTAATATACTATAAGTGTATGGGATACTTTGTTAATTGATGTTTTTTGGAATATATGAGATTTTGGTTTTTAATTTTTTTTGTCAGTTAATTTTTTTTATAGATTCTTGCATTTTTCGAGGATGTCAGGTTAAGCAAAGTGAATTCAATTCGGTGGAAAGTGGAGAACGAAAATTTTTAAAGAGTACGGAGTGTCTTAACACTATTCCATACGAGATAATGGTTAATTGTTGCATGTGTTAGAATTTATTTTTGGATTTCGATTTTTTGAACAGTTTCACATATCTCTAACTTATATGACTAACGAGGTTCTCAGGATCCCTCTGCCTACATGCCATATGTTAAAAAAAAAGAGTCTAAATATATATCCCAGTGATAAGACACTCCGTTATTGTGCAATGTATTTTTATCCCGCGATTCTCCGCTAATATACCTTGTATGCATTATTTTAAAACAATGTTAGCAGCTTGCAATTCTTCTCTATATAAACTATAAGTGTGCCAAGTTTCATGCTCCTCCGTCCGCTTAATTTTCGTAAAAAGGGGTACAAAGTTTTTGCATCACGTGTTTTATATAGATTATTTTTGATTAAAAACTGACTCAAACCACTTAAACTATCAGCATTTTTTATCATCTATAGAGATTTTAACAATAAATATACAAGAATCAATGCTCCATTGAGATGAATATCATTAATTATAATTACGTATTTAAAGGGTCCAGAGCACAAAAGAGATTCTTTTTTGCGTATATTAATATATAAAGTTTCAAGTACACTTCAAGTTTTGTATAGTTTGCTCTTGTCGTATGTTATTATATATACAGAATATCAATATCAATATTTACAGAATTAATATAATAGCCCTTAAACTTTAGGACAGAAAAAAAAAAGTCAGATTTTTTTTTTTTTTATACCACGACGGTGGCAACAAGGCACACGGCCCACCTGATGGTAAGTGGTTACCGTGGCCTATGGACGCTTGCAACACCAGGGGCATCACTTACGCGTTGCCGACCCTTCAAAAACCTGACTGATAAATGTGTTTTTTTTTAACCTCACGCTGTATCCCGCATATAGCGGGGTAGGCAGAGGAAACAATCTAGTGTTAAGACACTCCATTCTCTTTCAACAATTCCGTTTTCCACTTTCCACCGAATTGAGGCATTGCGTGGTAAGTGGCGGAACTCAACGCCGCGCTTTACCTTGTTACTAAGCCCAGGAAATGAAAAAATCCATTTCCTGGAGTGTGAATCGAACCCACAACCTGTCGCGTTTACAGTCGCACGCTTGTTTCTCTGCGCCACGACAGGCGTTAAATTTCCACATAATTATACCTAATTATTTTTTATACAAATGTACGAGTATATAATATACTTGCCTTCCTAGATTTAAGTACATTAATTCCAAACAATTTCAAATTGTAAAGAACGGAATACGTTTCATAAGGCTTGCTTTCGCCGCAAAATATGGAAAGAGATAAGAAAAAACTCCCAGTCTTTGATACAGGCGTATACACTTTAGTAAGATCTCAACTTAGCAGTAAGTTTTGTGTAGAAGCCAGAACTGTTGCACGTTACAGCTTGATTCTAAGTTAGTAACTTAGAATGGAACAAAGCGTCTCGTCTAGTTGAAGTAACTTATGTAATTGTATTTTTGTTAGACGTAAGTATTAAGTTAGCCATTTATATATACAAGTGTCCCCGTTACGCGTTATCAACGCGTTGTCTTTAGCAATATATATGTCACTTTATATAAAACATGGATGTCAAACCATGGTAGTGTGTGTAACATTTATTTTATTAATTTTTTATATTTTCTATGTATTATTTTAAAAACATACTATTATTCTGCACTCCTTCGTAATATAAACTATAAGTGTACCAAGTTTCATGTTCCTTCATTCGCGTAATTTTCATAAAAAGGAGTACAAAGTTTTTGCTTCACGTATTAACATATAGATATACTTGCTAAAAATATAGTTTTATAATTAAAAAAAAGCAGTTTCACGCTTTAATCCGCAGAGCAAGGTGGAACAAGTATCAAGACATACCTTCTTCTCTACTTTCGAGCTAAATTCCGGACATTACATGTATGACAATAAATGACGGAACCCAACACCGCGCTTTGCCTTCCTGAGTGAGGAAAGGAAAATAAAATTAGCGTATATGGTCAAATATCATCCCACTTGACCAAAGCGACGGCGACAATATATTGTGAATATATTATAATTCCACTTTTACAAAACATATAAAAAATTGAACACAGCGGGCCTCGAACCGGTGCCGTTTTTAACCCGTCCAAGCGCTCTTATCGTTAAGCCATACGTTTAAAACTTTGCGTTGTTACAAGGGACGCAGGTTCTAAACCCGCGGCGATCAAATTTTTACACGTTTTCTTTAAAAAAATGTTGTATCCTAAATATGTGATTAACACTTCCAAATATCAAAAACAATATAATTCCTTTAAACCTTTTAGCATATCATTAGGCATAAAATTACAGGCCCAAAGTGGCATTCATCATACTGTCAATGAAGCTTAAGATAATAAATGTACAGAGTATCGCTTGATTTATTTGCCTGTATTTCTTGAAGTACCGTTGCGACTGTGTGGTTGGTATTCAAAAAGTACAAGATTCGGTTTTTCATGATATTTATCAATAGACGCCATCGCTATAGGACAAAGTGTGACTGCAAACATTTGTTGTGGATTCAATTCCCATTTCTCTCTGGTAATCGAAAAGGGTATCGTAGAGTTCTGCCACTTAAAAATGTCTTAAATTTGGTACAAAAGGGCGAACGTAGTGTCTTAACCCTAGGTTCTTTCTGATTACCCTACTATACAGGGTAAAGCGTAAAACTTGTTTCTTAACATAATTTTAAATAAATGACTTTTTTTCATTGGTATATATTCTTTTAATTTTCCATACATACATAACTTCACGCTGTATCCCGCATATAGCAGGGTAGGCAGAGGAAAGTTAGTGTTGACACACTCCGTTCCCCATTTTTACATAACCTAAAATAAAAAACTATTTAGTGATAAGTCAACCTCTGTCTGCTTTGGTATACGAAGAAAATGTAAGACTGAAGTAATTAAAATTTTACCAAAAGACTAAATAAAATGCACTAAAAATACAATTATTACGAATAACTCCAAAACTATTCGTCCTATATTTTATGATTAAATGAAACCGCATGAGAAGCACTAGCTATAATATAAAAAAGGAATCATCACCCAGTAATAAGTTATGCGGTTATTTATATGTTATTATACATAAAAAAATATTTCTTTTCTCCTTTTTTTTGGAAGTCGGTTAAGAATATATATGTATTATCAAATTACGCCGAATTCAAATAACAAATATTAAACAATCGTAACTATAATAAACTAAAGAAAAACAATTGTAGTGATTCCAAATTGCTCCACGAACTCAAAGGATTGGATTTTAGATTGGTCTGTAAGTAAAGTTTCTTAAGTCGGTTTACGCTAACTTTTAAATAGAATTGCTTTTCAATTTGTTTGTGGAATCTATATAAATATATATTTTTTTAACTTCACTCTGTAACCCGCATATAGCAGGGTAGGCAGAGAGAACCAGAGAATCTAGTGTTAAGACACTCCATTCTCTTTCAACAATTCCGTTCCCCACATTCCGCTGACTTGAGGCATTGCGTGTTGAGTGGCGGAACTCAACGCCGCGTTTTGCTTTGTTACCAAACCCAAGAAATGAAAATACTAAATTTTACATTTCCTGGAGTGGGAATCGAACCCACAACCTGTCGCGTTTACAGTCGCACGCTTCTGCCTCTGCACCACGACAGGCGTCATATATATATAGTGGGCAAGTGGGGAACGGAAATCTTAAGAGAACGGAGAGTCTTAACATTAGGTTCTCAGGTTCCCTCTGCCTACCCCGCTATATGCGGGATACAGCGTGAAGCTTTAAAAAGTAATATTTTTATTTGGAGACGCATAGTGATAAGGTAACAGTGTCTATGAGAAGAGATGAAATGTCTTAATACTTAATTCTCTCTGCGTACCCTTCTAAAAGAAAAAAAAATATGACATATAATTGTCATGTTGCTAAGGCAACGCGTATTTTATCTGTCAGGCCTACTACAAGTCTTATTTAAACTGACACATCACTGTTACTTATCTTGTCCCAGAGTGAACCTCAAACGTGAAATTTAGGCAGAATGTAGTCAGCATTATGCAAGTAGCTATCAAACCCAACCGTTTCGTATTCGATAAATCTAAAATCTTCACTAGAGAAACTGTACTCAAAGAACTGTATGTATAAACGCCTGTCGTGACGCACACTTGGTGCGACTGTAAACGCGATAGGTTGTGGGTTCCATTCTCACTCCAGGAAATGTAAAAGTTTAGTGTTTTTATTTCCTGGGTTTGATAACAAGGTAAATCGCGGCGTTGAGTTCCGTCACGCAATGCCTCAATTCGACGGAAAGTGGGGGACGTAGTGTCTTAACACTAGGTTCCCTCTGCCTACCCTGCTATACGCGGAATACAGCGTGAAGCTATGTATGTATGTATAAAAAATGCATTTTTTAGCCTTTTCTCGCATAACGAAATAGTCAGAGAGATTTTAAAGTTAAGACACTCAATTCTCTATTATCAATGTCCAGCATATCTGGATAGACAGCAGTGGCGAGGAGTGAAAATTTTAGTTAGGCAAGCCGGTAAATTTAGAGAAGCCGATGCATATTTAGAGAAGCCGATACATATTTTGAAGGAAGCCGGTAATTTTTAGACAAGCCGGTATAGGATGTGAAGGTTATTAGTTATTTCAGTATCGAAATTTAACGATGACCTTTTGTTTTAGCTCTCCACCTTTCTTAATCTTATTTCTTTGCAAACTCAATTACAATTTCAAGTCCACATTTTCCTGGCGACCTTTTTCCTCCTACTTGTACTTTGAAAAGTTAGGCAAGCCGGTGGGAAACGAGTTGTATGGACGCCTCACCACTGGTAGGCAGAGACCCTGTCGAACATTCCGTTTTCGCTTTCCGCCCAGACTTGAGCTTCAGAATGTCTCAATATTTAAGTCAATGCTGCGGTGTAAAAGATGAATCTGAAATAATTAAAATGTTAACAAGACAAGAAAACAGACTTCAATTAAAATACAATTATTACGAATAACTCAAAAACTACTTGGAACATACTAACTAAAAATGGCGGTCCCATTAAAAAAGGTCACATAATAAAAGAATGATCAAAATTGATTCCGATTTAAGAATTATGCGGTAACACAAGTAAAAATCAATCGATTTGATAACCTACTCTTTTTTTGAATTCGGTTAACGTAGCTACTATTTAAAATTGTGCATCATTATTGGAAATTCTTCTTCTTCTTCTTTTAGTGCCTCTCCAACTAGTGAAGGTTGGCAGTCAGCTTCGCATATTCAGTCCTATTCCTGGCAGCATGGAATAGCTCTACAGCGCTTTTGATTCCCGTCCATTCGCGGATGTTCTTAAGCCTAATATTCCTAATATTGGAAATTACTAACTTAAATTTTAATTTAAAAGCAATGATACTTAACTCAGATGTAATAGTTTAAAGTAACTTTCCTTGGCTATGTAAGTAAATAGCATAAAGTTTGCGTTGAAAGTGCACTTTTAAGTTCGGTAACAGTTTAAGCTATATTTAGTGGAGTCGAAACTTTCGAACTGAAACTTCTTAAATATACTATTTTTTAAGCGACTTATTATTAGTTTGTGGTATTTATTTTAGCTTCACGCTGTATCCCACATAGAGCAGAATAGGCAGAGGGAACCTGTGAACCTAGTGTTAAGATACTCCGTTCTCTTTCAACAATTCCATTCCTCACTTTCCGCCGGATTGACGCAAATTACTCTTTTCCTCCAAAATTGTTAGATAGACTAGTGTCAAGACACTCCGGTTCTCTGCTTTCCATTCGAAATTGAAGAGGAGATGAATATAATTTAAATATAACCATTCACCTGAGTCAGGATCGAACCTATAACCATAGCGTTTACAGTCAAACTCAGTGACTTTGTGCCGTCGTGGTCTCTTTACTTGATTATCTGACAACTAAGGTCGTCTATATTAGAAAGCCGACTTGATGAAAGCAAGGGTAGCCGGTTCGATAATCAAAAAAATTAGTCAAGGGCCTATCCTCACTCAGGTAATGATTATATTTAAATTACTTTCATTTTCCATGTCTTTACCACATTACTTTCATTGCTATGGTCAAGCGCGGCGTTAAGTTTTGTCAAACCATCATGTTTTCCAAGGGGAAAAAGAGAAATAGGAGTCTGGATACTCTACTCTCATTGACTAGGTAACCTGCAATTTTCATTGTGCCAAATATAAAACTGCACCATTCAAATAACTTTCATAAGGGGTCTAAAAGTTTTCCTTCCTATATCCTTGCTCCAAATCCTCTCTTTTTCTCTTTCTCTCTCGGTCCTATAAGTCAAATTTTTGATTAAAAAAGCCAAAAAACCCTACCAAGCCAACATATTCAAGCCAAATACATGAAATTTCAAAATACGGCAAAGTCAGCGAACTTTGAAAACAGTCTCTTCAATTCTTAAACAAATCTACTAATTAACGAGGTGCATTCACGAATCCAGCTCAGTACAATTAGAGTGCACTTGCAACATATTGCACACTATCCGTCCCTTTCACTCACACTGTTATTACGGTTAATGACAGAGATGGCATGAGACAATTAATGCTTTCGTGTATAATGAGTGGCTGAGATTTTCGAAATTGATTACTTATTTAGTGATTTAATATTTATATATATGAAACGCTTGTGGTACTGAGCGACTGACAGACAAAGTACAGGCAAAACTACTGGCCATAGAAAGATAAAATTTGGCATGTAGGCTCCTTGGGGAGTGTAGAGGAGCACTAAGAGAGAATCTCCCGAGAGATGTGCTCACGAAAATATGAAAAACAAAATTTTAGGTGTTTAGTCCACGTAAGTGAAATTGCTGGATGCAACTAGTATATAGAAAACTTTTTTGCATTACTAAGTAATTGATTTCTGACAGATATGCTCAGCCGAATCTATCGGTCGGAAGATCCTGAAATTTATTGAATATGTTCCCTGGGGTCTGTAGGGATGCACTAAGAGAGGACTTTTGAATTTTGTAATCCAGCTGAAAAGAGATTAACGAAGTGTCTTTACACTAGGTTGTCGTGGTCTGTGAGTAGCCAGCTGTGTGGGAAAAAGGGTTAGGAAGAAAAAAATAAACATTTACGTTATTTTTTATACAACATTAAATATTATTTCATAGATAGAGGATATTATTTCATACTCTTATAAAATTTGCCATTACCAAGAAGTTATATCTGAAATGCTTAGCACACTATGCTAAAGGAAATCAATCAAAATGTACGTCAAGAACGAGTTGGAAGAACGAATGACGAACGAAACGACCGATTTAGCCACTACGAGCATTGTACGCAAGCGGAGGCTCGACAACATGAGCATCTAGTGTTAAAGCGACTGGTTCCCCACTTTCCGCCGAATTGAAGCATTGTGTATATACCGCATATAGCAGGGTAGGCAGAGGGAACCAGAGAACCTAGTGTTAAGACACTCCATTCTCTTTCAACATTTCCGTTCCCCACTTTCCGCCAAATTGAGGCATTGCATGTTGCGTGGCGGAACTCAACGCCACGCTTTGCCTTGTTACCAAATCCAGGAAATGAAAATACTAAACTTTTACATTTCCTGGAGTGGGAATCGAACCCACAACCTGTCGCGTTTACAGCCGCATGCTTGTGCCTCTGCACCACAACAGCCGTTAAGGCGTTGGTTCTTAGTTGATGGTATTCAATAATATTAATGATAAATAATATTAATTTATTTATAAGAAAAGGCAACTAAACTGCACTCTATTAGGAACTACTTACTTACTTTTAAAACGCCTGAAGTGCTGTTAGCTTCAGACCATTTTCGTATGCTTATACGTTAAACATTCCGTTCTTACCTTTCCACTGAAATCTAGACATTACGTGTTAAGTGGACCAACTCAGTCGCCCTTTGTGTGACCAGAGTGAAAAAAATGAGAATAATTTAAATATATAGTCATTATCTAGTGAAAATCGAATCCATAACCAATCGCGTTTACAGTCGTCCCACTGCGCCACGATAGCTTCTTTTGAAGCCTAGATGGTTTTCGGTTTGAAGCCTATAAAATACTTACCCTTACTCAGATAAGCATTACAAATTCAGTTCAGATATATTTTTAAAGAAAAAGAGACTTTATTCTTAGGTTAATAAAGTTTTCTTTTAATTAAACGTTTAATAACTTCTGCGCGTGACTCAGTACATAAGTGAGTTGATCAAGATTTCATTTCGTCGTTCGCTTCAAAATTTCTTCCTTACTTCAAAAGTGTTCTCTTCAAGCTTAAATAGTCTTAAATATATATTTGTATATATACCTTCATGGTGCAGTGGAATAGTGTCTGTTTGTAATGTGGTTCTGTGTTCGATTCCCAATAAATGAATACGAGTATATAATGCTTATACGCCTATCGTGGCGCAGAGGCCCAAGCATGCAACTGAAAACCCGACAGGCTGTGGATTCGATTCCAACTCCAGGAAATGAAAGAGTTACGTATTTTCATTTCCTGGGTTTGGTAACAAGGCATAGAGCAACGTTGAGTTCCGCCACTCAGCACGCAATGCCTCAATTCAGTGGAAAGTGGGGAACGGAGTGTCTTAATATTAGGTTCTCAAGTTCCCTCTGCCTACCTTGCTATATGCGGGATACAGCGTGAAGCTAAAAAGAAAAGAAAAAAATAGAATACAATGCTATTATTGTTTTAATTTCTTCACACTGGTATTACAAAGCGCGGCGTTAGGTGTAGTGTTTCCCTATTCCCACCCATCCTTTCCCCTGAATGTGGTGGTTCTGATGGTGAACTGCCGCGGCCACTACATTATGTCCTCCCCCTCCCATTAGAACACTAGGTCGCCAACGCCTTTACAACTCCTTTGGTATTGTAAATGGTCATGGGCGAAGGACAACTTACCATCAGGTGGTCCTTCTGCTCGTTTGCCATCCTTTATCAATAAAAAAAAAGAAAAGTGTGGTAGAACATACTAGACAATAATAATAACATTTTATTGTACATACCAACAAAAAAAACAGTAAAAAAACTAGAGAAAAAAGAACAAAAAATAGAAACAAAACAGAGACGATCCTATCGTTGAAATAGCAATCTCTTCCAAGCTACTGTTTTTTTATTCAGTATCACGTTTCTTTTTGCATAGCACATCGTTCTATACTTTACGCCGGAATTCAAGGCATTGCGTGTTGTGTGGCGGAAATAAACACCGCACGTTGTTTTATTAGAGAAATTAAAATGTTTAAATAAAAACCTTCTTTAGTAATCAGAAGCTGTCAAACAGTTAATTTCAACGAAAAATAATTACATATTCTTTTTTTAGCCTCACGTTGTAACCCGCACATAGCAGGGTACACAGAGGGAACCTGAAAACCTAGTGTTGAAACACGTTGTTCTCTTAAGACTTCTGATCCCCATTTTGCACTGAATTGAGGCGTTGCGTGCTGAGTGACGGAACTCAACGCCGCGCTTTGCCATGTTACCAGAGCGAATAAATGAAAATATTAAATATTGATTATCACAAACATTTCATATTTTTACTTACTGTTACGCCTGTCGTGGCGCAGAGGCACAAGTGTGCGACTGCAAACACGACAGGTTGTGGGTTCGATTCCCACTCCAGCAAATGTAAAATTTAGTATTTTCATTTCTTGGGCTTGGTAACAAGGCGAAGCACGGCGTTGAGTTCCGCCACTCAATACGCAATGCCTCAATTTGGCGGAAAGTGGGGAACGGAAATGTTGAAAGAGAATGGTGTGTCTTTACACTAGGTTCTCTGGTTCCCTCTGCCTACCCCGCTATATACGGGATACAGCGTGAAGTTAAAAAAAACTTACTGTAATGGGAATCGAACCCACAACCTGTCGCGTTTACAGTCACATGTGCCACTGCGCCATGACTTCCCTCCTTTTAGCTATTCTAGACTTCCATAGAAAACACAAATCACGAATATATTTTTTTATCACTTATGCCTTATTTTATTATAATATATAAGCCAGAAGGTTCTAACAATATCAGAATATTTGGTAAAGAATTTTGTGGCATCATTGTCAATCGAGGCACGTTTATTTGTGATATTACTAAATCTGTTCTAGTTCGTAAGTAAAATGTTATTTTATTGGTTGAATGGTTTATAATTATAGTAGATCGTTTTACTGATTGAGTTTTTTCGCTCATCTGGATGGTTGGAGAGAAAATAACACTCCGTTCGCCACTTTTCTTTTGAAATCGAAACATTACGGGTTGGGTAGAGGTTCGCGTGAGAGGTATGATAGCGTATATCTCTATCTCTTATATATCTCTATCTCTTTATAGTCTATTAAAAATCTCGGCCTGCCTAGAACTATTATCAGTTCTTTTCTAACACATAATTTGAAGGCGGCGTTAGAAGGATCTCTTCAAGTTTGGTTAGGTAGAGAGGAGTGCAGGCGGTGAAGGTGAACATAAATTCGCATTTTAAAGGGGTTCCTTAAACCTACACTTGGGTCTTAAGTCCCAGGCACTCTCCAAACTCCTCACTCTGCAACACCATGGGCAATGTCAAATAAAATTCACCACGCAGGTGAATCCGTGGATTGTTCTTCTCATGGCTTTGTCTTACTAGAGCAGAGACATGACAAAAAATAACAATATATTTAAGAATACTATACAGATGTTAATGTGTGGAATTAAATGATGTTGGTGCTAGCTCAGGAGGTTGCTATTTTATTTGAAATGAGCAACTGTTGAGTTTCTTGCCAGCTCTTCTCAGAAGAACTGCCTTCCGAGCCGGTGGTAGCTTACGTTAGGACTGAAACTACTAACATCTTTTGTAAATTGACGATTCAAAAGTGCTTGTAATAGCCTATTTAATAAAGAATATTTTGATTTGATTTGATATAAAACCTGACCTATATAAAACTTATATTTATATTTAATTTCATTCATTTCTCCGCTCGACAACGTACGGGGTTGAATTCCGCCATTTAACATGTAATATACTCGTATCGAATTTAAGCAGAAAACAACGAACAGAGTGTTTTGACACTAGGTCTTCTTACAGATTACCCAGCTATGTATGATAAAGCACGAAGCTTCTTTTTTTTAGCACAGACATTCACCGGAACGGGAATCGAACCCACAACCAATCGCATTTACAAACACTATACCTCAAGAAATAGTCTCAAAAAGTGTAAATATACAAGTACAATACATAAATATCTAGAAAATGTCCTCACCTTGTCAGTTTCCAAAAAGACAAAAGATCGTCCCCGTAGATAATCTCTTAAGTTAAACCTAGCTCCAGGCCACGTTTACTGACAAAATATTTGTTCTATTTAATTTAATATAACGTACAGTTGTCTTCTTAGACAACTGAATGAAAAAGATGAATTGTTTTTTTTGGATTTTTTTGGATTTTAGTTAGAAAAATCCATCTTTTTTGTATTTACAAAAAAATATAAGCGATATTTTTTTTAAATACTAGTATGTATAATGATACGTACAATATTAAAAAGGGTGTGTGAGTGTGTAAGCAAAACACTCATAAAAGAAATGAAAGTTCAGAAAAGTAGTTTGCGAGAGAAAAAGATGATTATTTATATAATTTCTTTCCAAACATATAAATAATTTTATATTTAATGTAATATATTACATTACACCTATAATATAAGAATAATTAAATAAAAATATAAAATATTTTTCAAATAATTATTATATTTCAGATTTTGGTATTTCATATTTTCCATCAAACAGTTCCATGTAAAAATAATTTATTAATATTGCTTCTTGTCACTGACACTTTTTTATAATAGCTAATTCTTCTGATATGGTCCGATTTAAATTTAGTTAACATACGACGAGAAGTTTTTGAGTTATTCGTAATAGTTTTACTTTTTTGTGCATTTTATTTGATGTCGATTTTCTTTTTTCTTGAAACCTTATTTATTTGAAAAATACGAGAATATATTTTAAAGACATTCCGTTCTCCATATACCATTCACTTTTAAAGACAGTACCTACATACATTACGGAACACAACACCGCACTTTCTCGCCGCCTCTCTAACCAGGTCACAAAAAATTCAAATTTCCTTCTCAATTCCGCCATATCTGCATCAATATTGTTCAATTTAATTTCATTTAACCGACAGTTATTCCAAAAATGGTTTTTTCATTAGGATGGGTACCCATTTTTAATATTTCGGCGTCATGTCGGTATTATCGTATTCCCCCGTAATAAAGCCACGGGTTTTCTTCATAGTGAAATATATTGGACGGGGCGCGTTTAGGCGCAAAATTGTACCTATCATGCTTTTTAAGTTAATATTTTATGCACAGCTTAATCAACGTCGATTTTAATATTAAAAATGTATGGAAAATTTTAGCATTCATCGTCATAATGTCTGGCAGGTAGATATAATCTAGCTATGTTAAGTCTACATACATTTAAGAAGTAATAGCAACTTAATTCCTCTTTTAATCCAATCATTATTACAAGTGTCCCCGTTAGCGCGTTAACAACGCGTTGCCTAGCAAACCATGGTAGTGTGTGTAATATTTATTTTATTAATTTAATATATATTTTTATGCATTATTTTAAAAACGTTTAAAACATATATTATTAATATAAAAGTTTGTGAGGATGGATGTTTGTCACTTTTGCACGCAAAAACTGCTAAACAGCTTTAGATGAAACTATATAATCATATAATAATAGCACATAGGCTACAATTTATAAACGTTTAGCTTAATTTGTCTATAATATGACGAAAAGTTTAACTTATAGAACATTTAACCGATTTGGAAAAAGAAGAAAGTTCTAAAATCTACTTATTTAAAAAAAAATGTTTAGTGAGTAAAAAACGGAGCAATTTGTATACACTCAACCTAACAAAATACGTGAAATTAAAAACAATATATACACAGAACATACATACATAGCTTCACGCTATATCCCGTATATAGCAGGGTAGGCAGAGGGAACCTAGTGTTAAGACACTCCGTTCCCCACTTTCCGCCGAATTGAGGCCTTGCGTGCTGAGTGGTGGAACTCAACGCCGCGCTTTGCCTTGTTATCAAACCCAGGAAAATAAAAAATTCCAATTCCTGGAGTGGGAATCGAACCCACAACCTATCGTGTTTACAATGGCACGCTTGTGCCTCTGCACCACGGCGCACTCAGGCGTTAAAGACACAGAACATAATTTTTACTTAAAGCACTCTTGCACTGCGCGTCGAGCTTTATATGAGTTATGACTGAACCACGTTAATTAGTCGGTGTGTTGAGAAGTCAAGTTTACAGAATTAGTACTATGCTTTAATATTATGATTTTAATAAAACGCACAATACTTTATAGTTCTTAAATGAATTTAAAATGTTTATATACATACATACAAGTACATACATAGCTTCACGCTGTATCCCGCATATAGCAGGGTAGGCAGAGGGAACCTAGTGTTAAGACACTCCGTTCCCCACTTTCCGCCGAATCGAATGAAGCATTGCGTGCTGAGTGGCGGAACTCAAGGCCGCGCTTTGACTTGTTACCAAACCTATGAAATGAAAAATTCCATTTCTTGGTGTGAGAATCGAACCCACAACCTGCCGCGTTTACACGCGCACGTTTGTGCCTCTGCGCCACGACAGGCGTTTATATAGGGTGTCCCAAAATTAACCCAAGATTTGAATTAAATAGAAAATGCCATTTTTAGTCTTTTAATAGCGAATGAATAATGAATATAATAGCAAATGGCGGCAAAGTCAAATCTTGCGTTAATTTTGGAACACCCTTTATAAGACGTTTATATAAGTTTATATAATATTATAAATGTGACAAGTAGGATGGATGTTTGTTATTATTTGACGCAAAAACTACTGAACGGAGCTAGACAGTAAAGTTTTCAGTAAAGGGGGCAACAAATATATGAAAAATATAAATATAAAAAAATATATGAGGTATAATTTATATTAAGAAGATAGTATATATGAAAGATTTGGTTATCTTCTAGTATAAGACTGAAATTGTTGGTAAATAACTCAAATATTTTTTTTTTTTTTTTATGGATACCGGATGGCAAAACGAGCAGAAGGCGACGGCTCGAGGTAAGTGGTTACTCTTCGCCCATGAACACCCACAGCACCAGAGATGTACTTAGATGGCGTGTTGCCAACCTAGAGGATACAGATGGAAAAGGGAGTGATAATGTAGTAGTCCGCTATTGGAACCACCACATTTTGGGGAAAGATGCAGGAAAGGGAACCTGGCTTACATGCCATCGGAACCGAACACATCATAAGATATTTGGCGGTTCAATTCTTGACATGATAGTGGTCGAGCCAGACGGAGGACGAACCTCCTACCACCTAACAAAATGTTACATAAGTAAAATTATTACGAACCAAAACTACTTCGTCCTTAAATGTGACTACATAAGGAGCCTAGCTATCATTTAAAAAAAAAAAAAAAGAATTACCGTAATATTGATTCAATAAAAAAATTCGATGGAAAGTGGGGAACGGAGGTCATAACACTAAGTTCTTGCCCTCCCTCTGGTTACTCTTACCATATGCGGGACAGCGCAAGAAGTTAAAAAAGCGATTTTGCTTGCACAGTTCAACGATAACGTATAAAAAAAAATAACAGCCAAATGGAAAACTTCCCTTTACTGAAATCAGTTAATGGTGTGACAAATACTAAAAAATCACCTAAAATGAGACACCTACCAAAATAACCTGTAAATTTCAAAAATCACCGAAGCGAAATAAATATAAAAATAGCTAGAAGTAACCTGTCTTTTTAAAAAGTAAGCTTCATAAGATTTTCACTGAAATAGAATAAATTGTAAGATATTTCCGATACATTACCGCGTTTCTAAAAGACATCTGCATTGGAAACCTTTTATCTGGATTGAATTGGTTCCTTGCGTTTTATTTCTCAGCCCTTTTTACGTTTCTAGCTTTATATGATGTCGTTTTAGTCAACTTATTTTCAGTGCGATTGCTGTAAAATTTATTTTAGAACGGATATGAGAAAAGCTATTAAAATAAAAGATTTTGTTATTTTTTTTAAATATGCACACACGCTGTATCCTGCATATAGCAGGGTAGGCTGATGGAACCTGAGAACCTAGTGTTAACTCCGTTCTCTCTCCGTTCCCAACTTTCCGCCGGATTGAAGCATTGTGTACTGATTGGCGGAACTTAACGCCGCGTTTTGCCTTGTTACCAGACCCATAAAGTGAAAATATTAAATAATATTAAAAAAATATATTTCCTTGAGTGGAAATCGAACCCACAACCTGTCGCGTTGACAGTCGCACGCTTGTACCTTTTGTATTTGTACCGCGACGACATGCGTTGAATATCAAAATATTCTTTATTCAAATAGGCTATTACAAGCACTTTACGTCAATTTACATAAAGATGTCAGTATTGTCAGACCTACCGGAAGCTACCACCGGCTCGGAAGGCAGAAAAGAGCCAGCAAGAAACTCAACAGTTGCTCTTTTCAGCTGTTGTGTTTCTCGCTGTTTCTTCTCTACCTATAACGTAAATATGACCATTTCCTGAATTGAAATCGAACCCAAAACCAACGCATTTATGCTATTCCACTGCGTCACAAAGGTGGATTATCTCTGTTACATAAACATATTATAATTTGCATATCATTTGTAAATCCATACATTTATTATGAAACATCACATAGTACACAATCAACAATATTTGCCTCAATCGCCGTAATAACGTTTCATTATGTATAGGCTTACGGTGATGTAGGAGATTAGACGTCAGGTACTACTGTTTGCTTTGATTATAAAACTGAATTTAAGATGTATGAATGGTAATATTTTGTATTTCATGATATCTAAGCATAAATTATGATTATTCCTTCTCAGCTTCACGTTTTTTTTCGTATAACAGGTAATCTAAGAAAACCTAATTTTATGAATTTGCCTCAATCTGGCGGAAGGTGGGGAACGGATTTGTTGAAAGAGAACGGAGTGTCTTAAGACTAGGTTCTCAGGTTCCCTCTGCCTATGCCTTATTCCCCTGCTATATGCGGGATACAGCGTGAAGCTAAAAGAAAAATAGATTTTCCGTTCCGCTTTTCACCCTTGAGACATTGTGTGTTAAGTGGCGGAACTTAACGCCGCGCTTTGTCTTACCAGAGTAGAGAAATTAAAATAATTTAAATATAATCGTTCTCTCTAGTACAGATCGAATTCATAACAAATCGTGTTTACAAATAGTCATATTGTCCACTGCACCCTGATGGCCTCCGTAGTATTATATAACCTTAACTATGCCAAATTGTATACGTCTCTTAAACTTTTTACTTATCTATACTAATATATAAAGCTGAAGAGTTTGTTTTTTTGTTTGTTTGTTTGAACGCGCTAATCTCAGGAACTATTGGTTCGAATTAGAAAATTATTTTTGTGTTGAATAGACCATTTATCGAGGAAGACTTTAGGCTATATAAAACCACGCTGCAACTAGTCCTAAATACCATATATGATTATCATTATAAATATACATATACTTGTTTGCAAGTTGCAGCGTTCAGAGCACTTGAACGGTTGCTAAGGGACGTAGGTTCGAATCCTGCTATGTTCAAAAAAAAGCGTTTCCTTAAAATATTATTCTTATAAATGATCGCTTTCAAAATATTAAAAATAATAAATTATTGGTGAAAAAAGTAACTGACCTCATATTAATCACGCACTTGCTGTACCAAAGTAAATATATACAGGTTTATTAAACAACGTAATTTCCGCTTATCAATCAATTTGCATACTTGAGTATTCGCGTTAATGTTAATCGCTATCGAATATGTAATGTGAATGATATAACAATTTTAAGTACGGTTTGTAGATTGGATACTGAAATAACATTTTCTTTTTCAGCTATTTTCCCGCATAAAAGGGTAGACATACATACATATATACATAGCTCCACGCTGTGTTTGTAGCAGGGGAGGCAGAGGGAACCTAGTATTAATACACTCCGTTCCCCAGTTTCTGCCGAATTGAGGCATATAATAGGGCAGATAGAGCCTAAAGTTAAGACACACCGTTCTCCACAGTCCATCCAAATTCGAGATATTACATGTTGAGTGAAGTGGTGTGAAAATAATTTAAATATAATCTCTTCGACTGGGGATTGAACCTACAATCACCATGTTTACCGTCAGATACTGTAATGCCATATTGAAGTAATTGAGAAGTGACGGATTATATGCAATATCTGATTTTATTTACATTCGAGGGAATTACATTTAAAAAGATTCATTTAAAATGCATGCATGTTGTAATGTGTGTATGCAATACATGCATGTTCATATAAAGTAACATATACATACATTGCTAAAGACAAGGCGTCATTATTAACGCGTTATTAACGCGTCGTTTGGGGTATGGGACACCAGTTAATTTTAATTGATAAAAAAATTTACTGTTAGTTAACAGTTAAATAATATAGATTAAATAATTAAATAATTTGTGTGTAATAAAGAAAAAATAATTAATGATTAAATCCTACGTAGTGATTAATCACTAAGTAGATTAAATCCTACGTAGTGATTAATCACTAAACTTCCCTCAAAATATTCTACATCACAAAAATGTCACTATTAATATTAAAATTCCCATTATTAACAGGAAGACAGACCGAACTCCGCTAAATTACAGCGCTCGTCATTAAGCGAGGCGAATTACAACGTATTATTCATGAAGTCAGATTTGCGGTAAACCTACTCTGCATCCGCATTCAATATAAATAAGTAGCTATGAGGGGCCCCTCTTAATAATATATTAAATAATTTATGTAATATAGGCAGGGTAATAAGTAGGTAGTGACTGGACACTATGCTCATATGCTCATATGCTCTACGCTTGCCGCTGAACAGCTAAAATTAAATATTAAATCTTTATATAAATACGTGAAACAAAATCTTTGTACCCCTTTATACGAAAATTACACGGACGGAGGAGCATGAAACTTGGCACACTTATAGTTTATATAGCGAAGGAGTGCAGAATGATAGTATCTTTTAAAAATTATATATATATATATATATATATATTTAATTTTTACATTATTATATTGAGTTGCTAGATAATATATTCGTTAAACAAACGTTCCTCAAGATTCGAACCCCCACTTATGGCTACTACTGTTTCAAAGGATGTAAATTCTTTATAAATTCCTAAGAACTTAATAAGAAAGTAAATGAGAAGCTTTGCTATGAAGCTGTACCTCTATTAAGGTAACCCTGCGAACGGCGCGTGGTATTATATAATTTGGCTGATTAATATATTGGAATTTATTTTATTTCATTTATTTTTTGTGAAATGACATTATAAATTACATTTTTTTTATAGCAACTACACATATACGAGAGAGAGTCAAGTCAAGACACTCCGTTCTCCGCTTTCCGCCTGAATATCCGATAATGCCTATTGTGTGGCGGAAATCAAAGCCACAATTTTTCATCACTCCTGTGGCATCGTGAATGCAATTAAAGTATTTAAAATATTGCCTCGAGTAGGTATCGAATCATATTTTACTTGAGATCATCATGGCGTAGTTTGTGAGAGTGTAAATGTGATTGATTAAGTATTCAATTCCCATTAGGGATCATTATTATATTTAACTGTCACTTTCCGACCAAATTCAAGCCATTACATGTGATGGAGTTTTAATTTCTTTACCTTACCAGAGATGGAATATGAAATTTACCTAAAAATGAGAGGAAAACAAACCAGCAACCAATGGATTTTACAGTCAGACGCTGTTCCACTGCACCATGATGGACTCAGCCGTAAAAGCACTTTAAATTTTTTTAAAACACAAAAAAATCCTACAAATTTTGAACCTATGACCGTGTATGAGTGTAATTTTAAAGTAAAACAAATCATTTACCAAGGTACTGTGATATTTCATTAAGTAGGTCAGTACATATCTCTTTGAATGAATACAAAATATGAATGTATGTATTTATCGAGGACGATAAAGACCAATCGATACATCGTAATTGCGTAATTTTAGTACAAAGGCATGTAAATATATGTGTTTTATATTTACATATTATTATAATATCAATAAAGTATAAGTGGCGCAGAGGCACAAGTGTGCGACTGTAAAGCGACAGGTTGTGGGTTTGATTCCCACTCCAGGAAATGAAATATTTCCATTTTCTGGGTTTAGTAACAAGGCAAAGCGCGGCGTTGAGTTCCTGCGCTCAACATGCAATCCCTCAATCTGGCGGAAAGTGGGGAACGGATTTGTTGAAAGAGAACGGAGTGTCTTAACACTAGTTTCTCAGGTTCCCTCTGCCTACCCTGCTATATGCGGGATACAGCGTGAAGTTAAAAAAATAAATAAAAGTATTATACTTTTTATTAAATTGCATCTCTTTCGATGATTTTTGAGTAGAGAGAGAGAAAATTTAGTGATTTAGTAGAGAACGTAGTGTCATAAAACTCACTTTTTTGTGTACTTGGCACTTAAAAGTGGAAAAATCTTGGTTTCACTTTTCACAAAAGTTCTCGGTCTAGTATGTACGTCTGTACTACTCAATCATATTAATAAAATGTTACTTTTAAATTAACTAGAGTCCCCGTTGACGCGTTAACAACGCGTTGTCTTTAGCAACGTATTTTTATATAAGCATGGATGTGAAACGACAATAGTGTGTGCATTATTTTTTTAAAAAAATGTTAGCATTCTGCACTCCTTCCTTACATAATATATAAGTGTGCCAAGTTTCACGCTCCTTCGTTCGCGTAATTTTCATAAAAAGGGATCCAAAGTTTCTAATTCACGTATTTATATATTGTTTGGTGGTAGGAGGTTCGTCCTCCGTCTGGCTCGCGACCACTGTCATGTCAAAGACGAACCGCCAAATATCTTATGATGTGTTCCGGTTCGATGGCATGTAAGCCAGGTTTTCCCCTTTCCCACCCATTCTTTCCCAAAAATGTGGTGGTTCCGATAGCGGACTACTACATTATCCTCCCCTTCCGTCTCTATCCTCTAGGTTGGCAACGCATCTACAACATCTCTGGTGGTGTAGATGTTCATGGGCGAAGGTAACCACTTACCATCAGGTGGTCCTTCTGCTCGTTTGCCATCCGTTATCCATAAAAAAAAAAAATACCTTAGCAAAGTATATCATTTTCTACAAAAGCTTATTAGATATATTGTAGTGTGCTTATACTATTTTAATATATTTTTTATACATTATCAAACATAACATATTGGTTTTCTGTACTTCTTCCCCATATGAACTTTACGTGCGCCTATCATACTTTTCCGATTGCATTATTTTTATTAAAGGAAATAGAAAATTAATTAGCCTCGACCAAATTTCACATTAAATAGGAAAACTCAAAGCATATTAATTTATAAGAAAGTGGAGAACGGAAATCTTAAATAGAACGGAGTGTTTTAACACTAGGCTTTGAGGTTCCGTCTTCCTACCCTGCTATGTGCGGGATACAACGTGAAGCTATTATGTAATAGTAATAATTTAACGCCTGTCGTGGCGCAGAGGCATAAGCGTGTGACTGTAAACGCGACAGGTTGTGGGTTCGATTCCCACTCCAGGAAATGGAATTTTTCATTTCCTGGGTTTGGCAACAAGACAAAGAGCCGCGTTGAGTTCCACCACTCAGCACGCAAAACGGAGTGTCTTCACACTAGGTTCCCTCTGCCTACCCCGCTATATGCGGGATACAGCGTGAAGCTATGTATGTATGTAATAACTCTAGATGAAAAAAATCGAAAGCCTATAATAATTGTTAGCCTTAAAATTATTCAAAATTAAAGTATCTTATTTAATCTCTGAAAAAAAGACACGGCTGCTTTAAGAATTTCAATGTGCCAAATTAATTCTTTCTTTTTGGAAAGTTGTGGTCTAAGGTCGAGAACAGCAGTGAGCAAAATTTGTAAGAGTTTGAATAAAAATGATTTCTAACAAAAAACCAGGGCAAAGCCTAATAAATGTGGAATTATTACTATGAAAATAGTAAGTATTCTATATTTTTATACGCCTTTAATAGCACCTTATATGCAAATAGATACATATGTACTTTTCGTCTTTCTATCTATTTTTCTGCCAAGCAACACTTATTTTGAAACGCTTTTTGATATCTAATTTACTTAAAAATTTACACGCGTTGCAATTTGTATCCGGTGGCATAATATTTTAGAAGTATAAACTAATATCGTTTCCAGAGTGATCAGGACAATGAGAAAACAATTTAAATCTCATTTCAATTTCATAAAGTAGCCCCCATTTTAGTACAAAATATCTATCTACCACATTCCTTTTGATGATTCTTTTTTATATGATAGCTAGTTCTTTTGATGTGGTGACATTTTAATTTGGATAGGATTTGACCAATAGTTTTTGAGTTATTCGTAATAATTGTGCTTTTTTAAATCGTTCATCCTTTCTTGAATATCGATTTCTTTTTTTTGGTTACAATCTTAATATTATAATGAACAAAGTCTCCCTTTTGTTTATGCCCTAAGAATTATGGAGGAACAGGAACGCCTGTCAGAGACAGATTACTACATTATTTTATGCGGATTTCATTTGCATTTTTAGCTTGTAACTTTGAGATTTGGTTATGTTCGAGCTTATTATTTGTAAATATAATTTTTTATAATTAAATTTTGAAAATAAGAAAGACCAAGACATTTTAATGAGACATAATACTAAAAAAAAAGAACGTTTAATATTCTTTTAAATTATTAATGTATGTAAAAAAACAAGTATTCAATAATTAATATTTTAACATAAGAAATAATCCACATCCGCCAAATATCTTATGATGTGTTCCGGTTCGATGGCATGTAAGCCAGGCTTTCCTCTTTCCCACCTATCCTTTCCCCAAAATCTGGTAGTTCCGATAGCGGACTACTACATTGTCCTCCCCTTCTATCTGTATCCTCTAGGTTGGCAACGCATCTAGAACATCTCTGGTGTTGTAGATGGTCATGGGCAAAGGTAGCCACTTACCATCAGGTGGTCCTTTTGCTCGTTTGCCATCCGTTATCCATTAAAAAAAAAATTATTAATGTATGTAAAAAAACAAGTATTCAATAATTAATATTTTAACATAAGAAAAAATCGACAATAAACATAATACACTGAAAAGTTAAATTATTACGAATGACCTAAAAACTTAATGACTAAAAAAACTGGTTAGATCTATCAAATAAAAAAGAATCATCAAAATTCCTTCACTTAGTATAAAGATATTCAATTAGTAAGAATAGGTAACTGTCAAATTCAGTCAAGTTATTAAAGAGTTATTATCATCGAAAACCTATCAAGAATTCGCTAAAGTCCGAGTATTGAGAGCTGGACCTTCTTATCTAACCCAGTCCTTTACTTTCTATATTTTCTATACTTATTCCAGCTTCACGCTATAGTGTATGTAAAGTAGATACTCTCCGTTCTCCACTTTCCTCCTACTTAAAACACACCTCAGCTTTTATATCAAAAATATGAATACGAATTTTAATGATCACTTCAAGTTTAAAGCGTCTCAAGCCACTGGTATTAACTCATCTTTCGTTCTCAAGATATCATTTCTAATCTCAGTAATCAAGAAAACATAGTTTAATCTTACAAGAACATAGACCAGGTAAACTGTTTTGCCAACCAAATGAGCCTGCCATGTTCTTCAAATTTATGAAATTACTACTACTAAAATGTACCGTGTCCCATTGAAATAAGGTGCTATATTCAAAATGATCTTTTTGGTAATAGATCTACTTTGAATTGTAAATGAGAAAGATACCGAACTAATCACGACTGAAATTCGTAATGAGGCGACAAAAGAAAATCGCGAAAAGGTAACCGCGTTTGAAAAATGCAAAATTTTAGCATTTTAGATTAAGTGAGGAGTTCCTTTCTCCTCTTTATAGGATGATTCCTTGCATAGTGAATTTTGTTCTAAAAATACTAGAAAAATGTGTTTTTTAAACATACAAACTGTGTATTAAATACCCATCAAAAGTAGGATAACCAAGTAAAACTCAATATAAAATAAGTGTATTCACATAAATTGGCCATTAATATATATCATATAATAAGGATTTTAACAAAACCAGACCAACCACTTTAGAACAAAAAGAAAAATATTATGAACAACCCGTAAAAATATTAGTCAGATTCTATAAATTAAATACCATGGTCAGAAGTACTTCAAATAAAAAAAATCATCGTAATTGGTTGACCCAGTACAAATATATGCGGTAATACATACAAAAAAATACAGTCGAATTGATAAAGGAGGTCCTTTTGTGAAGCCGGTTTCAAAATAGTTTTTAACTTCACGCTGTATCCCACATATAGCAGGGTAGGCAGAGGGAACTAGTGCTAAACACCTGTTCTTCTTACACACCTGTCTCCCAACTTTCCGCCAAATTGAGGCATTGTGTGCTGAGGAAGGAACTCAACGCCGCGCTTACCTTAGTTAATGTAAACCCAGGAAATAAAAATACTAGAATATTCTGAGTGGGAACCGAACCGCCAACCTGTCGTGTTTACAGTGGCATCGCTTACCTCTTCTGCGCCAATGACAGACGATAAAATAGATTGGTGTTTCAAAATAGTTATATATATATATATATATTATATATATATTAGTTAGGTATATATATATATATATATATATATATATATATATATATATATATATATATATTTTCACATATTCCCTCCAAATATATAAGAACTCTCATTGCCTGTGATACAGGTGTTTTCGAAAGGTTATCATCATGTTAATATGAGGTCAAGTTAACTTTGACATTTGAACAATATTTGAAATGAATAAAGTTATCATTATGTAGAGAAAATTTAGACGAATTATATATACTAGTGTCCCCGTTGACGCGTCAACAACGCGTTGCCTAGCAACGTATATGTCATGTCACATGGATGTCAAGCCATGGTAGTGTGTGTTTATTTTAATTATTTTTATTAATTTAAAATATTTTTATCCATCAAGACATAGTACAGCTTTAAGTTTAGAGTCTGGGTTTTTAATAGCTGAAGATGCAATACATTAAGCTATATTTACCATACCATTGAAGAATTTTTAATAGAAAAAAAACGACAGCACTCTGTTTCTAGTATGGCAGCGTAGGCAGTGAGAACTTTAAATCACTCCGTCGAGGATAAGAATGTCAAGACACTCCGTTCTCCATTTTGCAATTATGTTCGAGAAATTGCTTACTTTTTTTTAGCTTCACGCTGTATCCCGCATATAGCAGATATAACCTGAGAATCTAGTGTTTAGACACTCCGTTCCCCACTTTCCGCTGAATTGAGGCATATAAAATATATGAAACTATGATATATGCTAAACTTCCTAAAAAAATAAACAATCCGAATAGGTATTTCTTAAATCGAGTTGTGAACGAGACGAACGCCAGCGGATTTGCGCCGCGATTCCATTGACAACGATTACCGCTGCGTTTGCTGTTTATTTTGAAATCGATTTTAAAATGTAACTCGGTTAGAGTTGAGGGGCTGATGAAATTTCTAACAGTTTCTCGATTTTTAAATACTTTTCTAGTAAAATTGATTTTCATGTACATTTTCCGCATACCGCCTGTCGTGGCGCAGAGGCACAAGCGTGCGACTGTAAACTCGACAGGTTATGGGTTCGATTCCCACTCCAGGAAATGTAAAAATTTAGTATTTTCATTTCTTGGGTTTGGTAACAAGACAAAGCGCGGCGTTGAGTTCCGCCACTCAACACGCAATGCCTCAATTCGGCGGAAAGTGGGGAACGGAATTGTTAAAAGAGAACGGAGTGTCTTGACACTAGGTTCTCTGGTTCCCTCTGCCTACCCTGCTATATGCGTGTTACAGTGTGAAGTTAAAAAAAAAATTACATTTTCATTTACTAGTAAAAAGATAGGTTTAGTATTTTATTATTTTGTTGTTTTAGGAATTATTAATCATCTATCTATATAAACCGGAATTCTTATACGTATGTGTAAGAATACACGTACGTATAAGAATTTCGACGCAGCCGGATATAGAACGCATGGCTTAGTTGTCAGAATTATGGTGATATGAAAGGCAATGTTCTTAAAATTCGTCGCAATAAAAAACAAATATACAAATGTATGGAGCGAGAGTGAGATAGAAAATATTTACACCTGGCATGGCGCAGAGAGACAAGTGTGCGACTGTAAACGCGACAGGTTCGATTCCCACTCCAGCAAAAGAAAATATTTAGTATTTTCATTTCCTGGTTCTGGTAACAAGGCAAAGCGCGGCGTTGGACAGTTTCCAAGAGGCGCGGGTTCGAGTCCCGCTGCGTTAAAATTTTTATACGTTTTCTAAATATGTTTTGCTTCAAAAACTACTACCACGCTAACATTTTATACGTAAAATAAAATTCTAAAAGAAAACAGCTCCATGCTTTTTCCGGACATCCATTATATGGCAGTCAGAGAAAACCTAATGTCAAGATATTCCGTTCTCCTCTCATTCATTTACATTTTCCTAATAAAACCAAGATACGGCGTTAAGTTCCGCCATTCAACGCTTCATACTAAGTTACATAGCTAGGAAGAACGAGTTGTTGAGATAAACAATGAATTCTATCAACCTGCTCTTGAACTTTTAACTCGAGAAAAGTTTTGAGTCCTAGTTTATTACAAATTGGCGTAGGTACATTGAATACCTAATATACAAATGTATGGAATAACTAATAAAATAAAGAAGAAATGCATAAAACCTCATATTTTTATTTTAATGTATAAGAAACATATTAAATTAATAAAATAAATATTACTCACGCGATGCTTGACGTTTGTCATGGTTCAGCGACTGTAAACGCGACAGGTTGTGGGTTCGATTCCTACTCCAGGAAATGGAATTTTTCATTCACACTCAGCACGCAATGCCTCAATTCGGCGGAAAGTGGGGAACAGAGTATCTTAACACTAGGTTCCCTCTGCCTACCCTGCTATATGCGGGATACAGCGTGAACCTAAAAAAAAATCGCGGCCATGCGTTGACATATTTTGAATAAAATATCTAATACGTTGCTAAGGAAACGAATACTTTACACGACAATAGTAATTATAAAAAGTAATTTTATAAACGGGTATATTAAGTAAGTATCTTTCATAAAATGTAGACTAAACACGATAAAAAATAATCCAATGCAACTCAGAACGGAAGCTAACTCAATTTTGTTGCGCCGATTCTGTCTGCCCAGTCTAGTACTAGGTAGTGTCTATGTATTTCTTTTTTAAATCGATTCCCTTTACGTTTTTTGTAATACCGGTTTAAATTTCCGCTTTAGAGTATTGGGGATTGATTTGCTATTGCTTCAAGATAAATGTAAAGTTGATTTAATTTTTGACAAAAAGACAACTGATTTCAAATAAAATGCTTCAAGAATAAAATAATTACGAATAGGTCAAAAATTACTCGGCAGAAGCTAACTAAACGCTTGTCGTGGCGCAGAGGCACAAGCGTGCGACTGTAAACACGACAGGTTGTGGGTTCGGTTCCCACTCCAGGAAATGTTAGTATTTTCATTTCCTGGGTTTGGTAACAAGGCAAAGCGGGGCGTTGAGTTCCACCACTCAACACGCAATGCCTCAATTTGGCGGAAAGTGGGAAACGGAATTGTTGTAAGATAACGGAGCGTCTTAACACTAGATTCTCTAGTTCCCTCTGCCTACCCCGCTATATGTGGGATACAGCGTAAAGTTAAAAAAAAAAAAACTTTAATTACTAACACTGAACACCAATTATAATAAACTGTACTTGTACAGCTGAAGAAGTAACTTTTATAGTATTCCGGCGACTCTTGTTTGTTTTTTTTATACATTTACCTTACAATACTTACAAATACCTTACAATACTTACAAATTCCATCAAAACAAATACTAAATTATTTAATATGCTAACAGTAATTATTCCGATATCGAACCTACAATCATAGTATTTACAGTCAAACGCACCACTGCGCCACAATGGTCTCAAGTAAATACAACAAGTAATAAGCCCGCTAAATAACTGAACTAACAAAACTTTATATTACTCCATTTTGTAATTAGCTTTGACAGAAATGAAAATTTATTTTGCTATCTATTACTTAATGTTCTGAATATTTTACTAATTTAATAAAAACCTTTGTATCGCAGTGGCGGTATTCGATTGTAATAAACGTAATGATTGTGTGTTCGATTCCCACCCGGGGGACTATTCAAATTATTTTTATTTTCCCTGGTTGATAAAACGGGTATATGGTTGCATCACATGTAATGTCTCTAACTCAGGCAGAAAGCGGTGCACGGAGTGTCCTAACACTAGATTCTCTCTGATTACCCTTACATGTGAGATAAAGTGTGAAGCTGCATATCTTCAATAAAATTTATTAAGGACCGTCGATGTATCTTTTTTTTTAACTTCACGCTGTATCCCGCATCTAGCAGGGTAGACACAGGGAACCTGATAACCTAGTGTTAAGACACTCAGTTCTCTTTCAACAATTCCGTTCCTTTCTGTATCTTTAATAATATTTATTCAAGAGCCGGTGATAAATTTCGGTAGGACTGACAATACTCACATTTTTATGTTAATTGATCATTCGAAAGTGTGTGTAAGTCTATTTAAATAGAGAATATTTTGATTTAGATGTTAGCTAACTATACGGGAACCGTATAGCAGACAGAGAGTACGTAGTCTCAAGGTTTGCGCTTTGTCTCACCAAAGCGGAGAAAGAAATAACTAAGATATAATTATACCCCCAAGTGGGTATCGAACCCTTAACCACTCTTATCTACACTCAGCCGCTGTTCCACTGCACCACTATGGCTTCCGATAATAGATTTTTTTGTATGTTAAGAAAAATGTTTTGCCATAATCCAATATTGGATAAATGACTAACAGACAACATACATTCGAAATCACTTCCCATAGACGACTAAAATTTTGCATGTAGACTCCTTGAGGAATATAGAGGAGTACTAATACACGATATTTCGTAATTCCTTCGAAAACGGGACAGGATGTTAGGTTTTATAGTTCATGCAAAATATTTATAAAAAAAGCCTATTAAATTATATATTTTTTATTAAGAAAAACTATTTTCTCTTCAAAAACCTCCTCACAGCTCTATACAAGTCCTTGGCA
Source organism: Philaethria dido (assembly GCA_033558755.1). Lineage (NCBI taxonomy): Eukaryota > Metazoa > Arthropoda > Insecta > Lepidoptera > Nymphalidae > Philaethria > Philaethria dido. The sequence goes on from JAKGSA010000786.1 coordinate 398,983, forward strand.
ACTTCCTCTGGGTTTTCAAAGGCTATGTAATGACCGCCACTATCGAGATTCGTTGTGCCTAACAAATTTATGTATTTCCATCTTAATATGAAATCGGGCTGGTGGATCAGATCGTATTTGGTTCTGAGACCCCATGTTGGCACTTTAGTTGGTATCCTAGAAATAAAACAACAATAATAAAATATGAATTTTACAAGAATTTAAAAACAAGCTTTTTCCATATTGTTTTTTTCTTTTCCATTTGAATAAAAATATAATCATTCCGTCTGAACGAAATAGTTGGACTGGTAGGTGTTCCAAACGGCGGGTTTCCAAAAATGCATTTCCGAATATTATTATGTATTAGTATGCGCAAGTAATCTAGTCAAAATAGTTTCATTTAATATATCCGTATGTAAATATTACAAAAATCAAAGATTTCATTATGATTGTATTAAAATCATTTCTCTTTCCCCACTCTGGTAAGATACAGCGCGACATTGAAGTCCACACACCCAACACACGAGGTTTGGGAGGATAAATTTAGAACAGAGAGTCTTAACACTACATTCTCCCTACTACCCTGCAATATATTTAAAATCGTGAAGCACACATCAGAATCAATCTACCAAAACAAACTTTACCGCGCCAAAGTTTCCTCAGTATCGTAATTTGAAACGATCTCCTTGTATAGCCTCAGCGCCGTCGTTATACTTCCAGTACTCCAGTACATGACCACGTTGTCTAGTAGATTAGTCGAATTGAAGGGGTCAAAACTACCCGTGAACTCCCCTTTGTGAGCAGGGTTAGAGAATAATAGGTATTTCTCGATTATGTATACTGCTAATCCTAATGGCGAATCTTGGAGGGTGATGCCTGAAATAATAAATATTATTTTAAATTAATAAAATCGGTTTAAAATACTTTCTCACAATCCTGGACACTAGCAGGTATGTTAGGCTTACTTTATGAAAATATTACGTTGTGATGGCATCCGGACACGTGTGCAAATTTTGAGAAAGAGGGAAAGTGATTGGATATGTATCCCCAATTAAAAAAAAATTAAACGTGGAAGTTAAAGGTGAAGATGAAGGCAATAAATTTGTGTTAAAAAGCAGATGACTATATACGAGTATATCATATACATAATTTTCTGATAGCTTAAGAGATTTTCATGTAAGTTTTATAATGTGAAATATGTATGACAATTTAATTAGTACATATATAAAAAAAAAATATTAGTCAATTGATACAAAATATTTAATTAAACAAATATAAGTCTAAATAGCCTCACCAAAAGAAAATATGTTAATAAGTCATACATATATACTATTCAAGTCATAAAAAAAAATTAAGAGTTATCAGTCATACTATAATAAATTATATTTTTATCTTATTTAAATATTTTTTTTACCGAAAAGTCTCTTACTTATAACTCTTTGATTTAGTTAAATAATGTTCATTTCTTTAGTATTTTTTTATTCAAATGGATTTTATGGACTTTTTTTTCTTTTTTTATTTTAACTTCACGCTGTATCCCGCATATAGCAGGGTCGGCAGAGGGCACCAGAGAACCTAGTGTCTGGAATGGAGTGTCTAGTGAATGGAGTGTCTTAACACTCCATTCTCTTTCAACAATTCCGTTCCCCACTTGGACTTTTTTATTGTATAAATTGAATTAGATGTATGATTTTCAAATACATCAGATATATATCGAAACACCAATTCTAGATTTAAGCGTAGGATAGATAGAATATCATCTTACAGCTATTTACCTAATGTGTCCGGCTTAGTGCTTTGCAAATGTAAATATCCTGATTCTTCCATATAAAGCTGAAGTTTATCTGAAACGGGATATATCTTATCCGCTAGATCATTCGCCACCAACGTTGGGCATACGCTTCCAAGCAACAACGCCAAATGCGCCAATTTTGAGAGATTAACTGGTGTCGTTGTATGGAAACCGAGGACTTGGTCTGGAAATATTGTGGCAATGTGTGAGCCAATTATATGGCCAACATCACCTCCGTGTACGTAAAATTTTTGGTGACCAATCCTTTCCATGAGGTTCCTCATGATGATTGCGATTTGGTATGTGGTTAGTCCTGGCTTTACTGCTGCCTGTAATGGATAAATTGTATATTATTTAATATAGACAATTTACCTAAATATGTGTGTAGAATGCTTGGTTTAAAATAGGATAGACAAATAAAAATCTAGGGCCAAGACACTCTGCCGCTTTGCGCCAGAAGCATTTTATGGTAACTGGCCTTTTTTTGTGGCATTATGTTGATACTCGTGTCTCTCACTTATGCGATAACTTCGATCAATTTGAATGTTCAGTTAATTGTTGCTAGCTGCTTTGATTGCACGTGTTTAGGCTCGTCTTCGATTTTTACTTATTCAAAAAAATGGATCAACAAAACTGTATCAAATTTTGTATGAAAAACGAGTGAAATTAAGTGCGCGGATGATTTTTTTATTTTTTGAATTACGGATGGCATACGAGCACTAGGACCACCTGATGGTAAGTGGTTACCTTCGTCCAAGGACATCTACAACACCAGAGGTGTTGTAAATGCGTTGCCGATCTAAAATGCATTCCGAATGCTGACTATGGCATACGTAGAAGCTACCTTGGACCGAAGCAACATTTATCGGTGGCACAACATGTTCTTAGAGGGCCCAGAAGATGTGAACGATGATGTATATATATGCTCAGAAATTTTATTTTTATAATTGATCGCATATTAATATTTTAGCTATTCATTGAGTGACAATCATATATTTATTATATACCTATATGATAAACATAAATATTTTTCTTCAAACTCCAAACCATAAAATTATAAAACTACTGTGCCACCATGGTCTCTAATTCGTATTATTATAATAGCCCTCATGGAAAAACGGACTCGCAACTTCCATACTCTATACTTGCAACATTATCATTTATCACTGTCAAATACAAATATTAATTAAGTTGAAGCGAAAAGTATAATAGATTACTCAATAAACTCGAATATTAAATAAGCTTTTTATACTAATCTGTTGTATGGAAAATGTTCATTTTCTTAATGCTACTTTTTTAGCTCTTTTTTTTTTGTAACTTCACGCTGTATCCCACATATAGCGGGGTAGGCAGAGGGAACCTGAGAACCTAGTGTTAAGACACTTCATTCTCTTTCAACAAGTCCGTTCCCCACTTCTTTTTAGCTTTCTATTATTATAATCTGTTGTCCTTAATAATTTTTTTTTTTTTTTGTGTTTATCGTGCAATCAGTCTCGTCGACTATGAGCAGATTTGTTGAATGATGGTGGCGGGTAGAGCTAGCGTCACATTAGACTAAGCTCTTTACAGAAGGCATGTGTACTATTCATGAGTTATGTTAGCATAATATTACGCCTCTTAAGTCGACTTGTCGTATTCTGGGTCAATAGTTGTGTAGCCAGTTGATTAGGGTGATTGAGCAGTCTCATTTTGTATTTGGATGAGTTTTTTTTTATTTCATCCTGTACTGTATTGATCTTTAGATATTCGTGAACCTCTCTGGTTTTTATAAACCAAGGCGAGTTGGATATTTGTTTGAGTATGTAGTTTTGCGATCTTTGTATCATCTGTATACTACTATCACAAGCGGAGCTCCACAATTGTATACCATATGACCAGATGGGTACTAGTACTGTTTTGTAAATTAGTAACTTATTATCCTGTGATAATTTGGAGTTTCTACCAAGGAGCCAGTGCAGTCCCTTGTATTTTATGTCAAATTCGTCCCTTTTGGTTTTGATGTGTTTTTTCCATGTTAGTCTGCGATCAAGGTGCATTCCCAGGTATTTAACAGAATCCGTGTGGGGTAGTTGATGTTTGTTTAGAGTAACAGGTGGACAATTGTCCTTTCTTAATGTGAAGGTGACATGCGAAGATTTCGTGGCATTTACATTAATCCTCCACTTTTCTAACCATTTCCCGACTTCGTAAAGCTGCTTTTGTAAAGTTTGGGAAGCTTGTTGTGGGCACTTAGAATTAGCCATAATAGCTGTATCGTCCGCAAATGTTGCTAGAGTTACTCCAGGATTTTGTGGTAAGTCAGATGTAAAAATTGTGTACAGTGTGGGTCCTAGCACAGATCCCTGAGGGACACCAGCATTGACGTCGTAAAAGGCGGAAGTAGCAGATGCCTCTTTTACTTGAAAAATTCTTTCGGACAAATAGGATTTTAAGAGACTGTAGTAGGTATGTGGTAAGAGTGTCTTAATCTTAAACAGTAATCCTGTATGCCAGACCTTATCGAAAGCTTGATGTACGTCCAAAAAAGCTGAGGAACAGTACTCTTTGCGCTCATAGGCGCTTCGAATGATACTGCATACTCTGTGTATTTGTTCTACAGTAGCATGTTCCGACCTAAACCCAAACTGATGTTTGGGTATTATTGATCTTTGATGGATAGAGCCAAGTAGCCTTCGCAGGAAGATTTTTTCAAAGAGCTTAGACATGACAGGTAATAAGCTAATAGGGCGGTATGAGGTTATGTCGTGTACTGGTTTGCCTGATTTCAGAATCATAATGATCTGTGAAACTTTCCACGTGACTGGGAAGTAGCTAACTCTCATGATAGCGTTAAAGAGACTGGTTAAAAATATAATTGCCTTGTGGGGTAGTTCCTCAAGTACTTTTTTATTAATTAGGTCGAACCCCGGAGATTTTCGGCTGTCCATCATTTTTATAGTATTAGCTATTTCCTTTGGTGTTGTTGGTTGTAGCGGGAAATCCAGTTGGTGATCTTGCTGGAGAGTGTTATGTACAGACGTGTCATCGATACCATTTATTTTAGGATTAGGTGTGAATATTTTTGCTAAGTGTTCGGCAAAGACTTTCGCCTTTTCCGTTTCTGTCCTCGCCCATTTGTTGCCTTGGATTCTCAACGGTGGTTTTGAAACAAGGGGTCGAAGACGACTTTTATATGAGCGCCATAATGAGTAATTTGTAGAAACTGTTGGTGTCAACGATTCTATATAAGCCTCGGTTGTAGCGTCATTGGCGTTAAGGATAGTCTCTTTCAAGTCTTTTATGGCTTTATTAAATTGTGTTTTATCTGAAGGATGTCTGCTTGTATGCCAAATTCTGCGAAGTCTTCGTTTTTCTAAAATTTTTTGCCGTATTTCTATAGGAACTACATGGTGTCTGTTGTTATCCAGGACGATTTCGGGGGAGCATCGCCAACAAGCTTCCTGGATTGTACGAGTTAACATTTCAGTGGCTTTGTCTATGTCGTTTGCACATTTTAGTGGGATTCGAAGTTGAAGTTGTTCATCGACTACTTCGCGAAATGAGAACCAGTCTGTGAATTTATTATATAATGCTGGGGCTTTGTCATAATATAAGACTGTGTTGCTCACAGGATAACCGGTGAGGATAACCGGTGAGGATAACCGGTACATGATTTGAAGAACCATCTAAACAGGATTCGATCTTGGTAAAGCAAGATAGAGCCCTTGTTATAAAAAAATCGAGGAGGTCCGGTAGCCTGTTAGGATCTGTAGGCCAATGGGTTGGTTCGGGAGTTGCGATCACTGAAAGGTGCTTTTTGTCTAGCGTTTTCTTAAGTTCTCTCCCGCGTGTTGTTGTCAGTCTTGACCCCCAGTGCGTGTGCTTAGAATTCCAGTCTCCTCCGGCTACAAATCGAGTACCTAAAGTATCAAAGTAATGTGAGAATAGCTCGTCTGTTATTTTATGTTTTGGAGGACAATATACTGCTGATACATTCAGGTTTCCGTTTTTATCATGAACAGCGATCGCAGTAGCTTGGATGTGTTCAGTTTTGTATCCTGGTAATTCGTGGTGTTTTATTGATTTTCTCACAATTACTGCCGTCCCCCCATGCGCCGTGCCATCCGGATGATTTGTGGTGTAAATGTTGTAGTTGGGAATGCTTATTAAGCTTTGTCTAATAAAATGTGTTTCTGATACAAGTAGAATGTCGAGTTTATGGAGATAAATAAGTACTTCTACTTCATGTTTATTTGGTGCCAACCCATTGACGTTCCATGCAGCAATTTTAATACATGTCATTTGGTTAATTTATTTAGCAGGCTTGTAATGAGACTCAATAAGGTACTCATTTGTTGAAGGATAACGTCGATTTTTTCAGACTGTTTCTCGAATAAGAGTTCTAGTTTGTTATGAGCTGGAGTTACTTCTTCCTTTTCGTAGCTTTTAACTGGAGAGTTTTTTATGGCATCTGAATAAGTCTTTCGTGTTGTAGCGTGGCTTCTTTCTTGTGTAGTAGTTATCAAGGTTGAAGGTATATTATCACTTTTGTTTGTGCTAGACGATTTCTGAATTTGTCTGTTTGTGATTTGGGTTTTAGATTTCCTGGATAAGATTTCCTTATACACTTCACATCCCTTATAGTTGGCTGGATGAGCACCTAAGCACAGTGCACATGTAGCAGGGGTATTACGGTCTTTCTTGGGGCAGTCTGCTGTTTTGTGTGGTTGGGCACACTTGACGCACCTGTATGGCCTCATGCAATAGTTTTTTGAATGACCGTATTGTTGGCATCTTTGGCATTGTACTAACGTATTGCGCTTTTTTGGATCTTCTATCACTACCTTCTGGTGATATATTTCTTTGATATCTCTAGCCAATTTGATGTTTGGTCCTGGTAGTAAATTAACAAAAAAGGTGGACGTAGGTTTTTTGTCGATACCATACTTGGAATTAATAATTTCTCCAGCTACGCTATTTCCGGTATTTTCGAAAGCGGCTTTTATGGCGTCATGTGGTGTAGAATGGTGTAGGTTTCTAATCACTAGTCTGTGACATCTTTCGTCCTTTCTGTTGAAGGTGTGGCCTATTAGCTGGTTTTCACGAATTACAGATATCACCTTTTTATAGGTATCCACATCTGTGCAGCTTATCCTTAGCTGGGTTAGGCCAATCATTTTATAAGTAAACTGTAGTTTATCTACTGCTGTTACTAGAAGTTCTGTCAGCTTGTTAATGTCGTCTATGCCGTATAGAATAATAGGCGGTGGTTTACTTATTTTTCTTGTTTGGTCAGAGCTAATGCCTTTGTTAACCGATTCTACAGGTAAGATGTGGAATCTATTGCTGGTGTCTATTATTTCTGGAGATGGAGAGATGGAAGTTTTTCTTCTTTTGGGGTTTCTAACCGTGGGTATCCTTTGCCACTCCGGAGAACCAGATTGCTCCTTGTCTTCATTTCTTGTGGTGTATGTAGAGGCATCGAGTGTGTTCTCGGGAGGGATGACGTTGCTAAGAGAAGCGCTTCTCGGTCTGGTCAGAAAAAAGCTTGGATGGAAGGCCTGTTGCACCATTTTTTTATTGCTGCCAGTAGCATTCACTGTCGTAGAAGCCTGGTCGCCTACTTCTACGGAGTCTTCGGTAGCAGATTTCTCACTCTCCAGCCCGGGTACCAGAGAGCGCCGGGGGTCAGCCGGGGCGCATGACATATCACTCTCGTTATCTGTCATTAACCATTGAATAAGTGGAAAGTATTCTAATATCACTTTTCCAAGGTGATATTGCCACACTTTTAGAGGGTATTTAGTTCCTCTGGGCTTGTGGAAGCCTTATGAAGACAGGTTATTTGACCGCCGCCTGTTGCTCGGCGTTGTCGTTGCCCGTTTAGCACCACCCAGGGGATACGTGTAGGGTGAGCCTAGGATTAGGTGGTAAGTCCTACGGACGCAGGCAACTTCATCCCCCTTCATCATTCATTCATCCTTAATAATTAAAATTTTATTAAAAATATACTAGTGTCCCCACGTGTTAACAACGCGTTGTCTTTAGCTATGTATGTATATTTCGCTTTAAATAAATTTGAACGCCTGTCGTGGCGCAGAGGCACAAGCGTGCGACTGTAAACGCGACAGGTTGTGGGTTCGATTCCCACTCCATGAAATGGAATTTTTCATTTTTTGGGTTTGGTAACAAGGCAATGCGCGGCGTTGAGTTCCGCCCCTCAGCACGCAATGCCTCAATCTGCCGGAAAGTGGGGAACGGATTTGTTGAAAGAGAACGGAGTGTCTTAACAATAGCTTTTCAGATTCCCACTGCCTACCCTGCTATATGCGGGATACAGCGTGAAGCTAAAAAAAAAGAAATTTGAATGTCAATAAAAAGTAATTGTTAGTAGAAAGTAATGCAGTAACACACATAAATTCAATAAAAATAAATTCAATTCTCTATTTAATCCATAATTAAGCATAACTTAATTGGCTACCTCCTAGACTGATTTTAAGATACAGGTTCAAATGCTGCTGTTTAAAATATTACAATATTTAGATCTTCGTCTTTCTAGAACTATTATCAGTTCATTTTTAGCACGTATTTCGAAGATGTCATTAGTAGGATCTTTTCAAATTGGGTTCGAAAGAGAGAGGGGCCCCTTAAACTCCCCTCATCTGCATTAGTTCAGTAGTTTTTGCGTGAAAGGGTAACGAACATGCATTGTCACAAATTTTCGTATTTATAATATTTTTTTATATATATATTTTTTTTATTTTATCTCGACCCGTCTAAAACTATTATCAGTTAATTTCTATCATGTATTTGGAAAACGACATTAGAAGGAGTTAAAAGATTTGAGGTCGGAGCGCGGGCAGTGGAGGTGAACCTTAATGCGCATTTTAAAGGGGCCCCTTAAACCTACACGTTGTAACGTAAGTCTCAGGCACTCTCTAAACTACTCTCTCTGCAACACGATGAGCTCGGTACCCGCACGGTGAATCCATGGATTGCTAATGAGTTTCTTCTCATTTTTAACATGAAATGTAAAGCAAAGCAAAGCTAAAAAGGCGAAGCGCGGTGTTGAGTTCCGCAACTCAACACGTAAGTCCTCAATACAGCGGAAAGTGGGGAACGGAATTGTTCAAATAGAATGGAGTGTCTTAACACTAGGTTATCTGGTTCCCTCTGCCTACCCTGCTATATGCGGGATACAGCGTGAAGTTAAAAAAAAGGTATAATAAAGAAAATACTATAACCGTACATTTATACGAGTAAAATATGGGTAAATTGGTCAGATCGTTTAAATATAATTACCCAAGAGGTTAAGCTTCATTTTCTACTACGTATAAATTTCCATACAATACTCAGTTACCATGAAATCGAGACGATTATTGGCGTAAAATTCACCTATTTGCAACTAAAGGAACACTATTTTATCTATAAACAAGTTGTATCCTGCGATTTTGTTTACTATAAAATTCAAGCGCCTTAACGCCTGTCGTGGCACAAGTGTGCGACTGTAAATGCGACAGGTTGTGGGTTTGATTCCCACTCCAGGAAATGGAATTTTTCATTTCCTGGGTTTCGTAACAAGGCAAAGCGCGGCGTTGAGTTCCACCACTCAGCAAGTCTCTATTCTGTCAATGCCTCTATTCGGCGGAAAGTGGGGAACGGAGTGTATTAAAACTAGGTTCCCTCTGCCTACCCTGCTATATGCGGGATACAGCGTGAAGATATGTATGTATGTATGTATAAAACTCAATCCCGTTCTTTTTCACCGCTTTTGTAGGAATTTTGAAAATCTTCTGCCAGCGCTCCCCAACTCCTCTCGTAAAGATACTACATATTAAATTTTATCTTTCTACAGCCCGGTAGTTTCAACTATGCGTTGTCTGTCCAGTAACTCTCAGTGACGAAAACGTTATATATATACGAGTAAATAGAATTTTCTATTTTTTCACTTCACGCTGTATCCGCATATAGCAGGGTAGGCAGAGAGGGAACCCGGTATCGAAATGGCAGCACCTCCGTTCTGTTTCAACAATTTACACGTACAATTTACATTTTTTTTTATATAATCAAGTTTTTCACTTATAATGCTTACATCTATTTTCGCCCCATAAAGATTTTCCCCTTTCCCACCCATCATTTCCCCAAAATGTGGTGGTTCCGATAGCGGACTACTACGTTATGCTCCCAACCTTCCATCTGTATCCTCTAGGTTGGCAACGCATCTACAACATCTCTGGTGCTGTAATTGTTCATGGGCGAAGGTAACCACTTACCATCAGGTGGTCTTTCTGTTCGTTTGCCATTCGTTATCCATAAAAAAAACAAAAACATATATGTAATTCGACTTATCAACCTATTCACGCTAGTAGGAATATGTAATTATATACAACTAGGTCGACATATTGTGTATTAGTTTACACAATGTTATTAGGAAATTCTAATTAATCAATATTATATGTTGCTTTATACAGATATAGAGACCACTACTAAGGTGAAGTGAAATATTTTAAAATATTACCTTTTTTTTCACAGCACGAGGTAAGAAGAGAGAAAAGAGAGAGAGAAGTAATGCGTCACTACGTAATAAATAACTCACTCTGTTTTGTTAATGGCAAGGAATATTTTAGCACTGAAGTTTTTATACACAAATTGAGAAACACCTATATCATAAAGGCCCGTATAATATAAATACATAACATATTACCAAATGCAATTTAAGCTCGCAATTATCTAGTACAGACAAACATATTTAGAAAACGTATAAAAATTTGAACGTAGCAGGACTCGAACCCGCGCCTCTTGGAAACCGTCCAAGCGCTCTAACCACTAAGCCATGCGTTCAAATCCGGCTGCATCGAAATTCTTATACGCTTGTTACAACTTATTTTTGTTGTTAGCATTTATATCTATATATTTATACCTTTTCGTAATATATTTTTCGTTTCCTAAGTGGGTGATTAACATTATAAAAATTTCAAAAATAGTACAGACAAATTCCAAATTCGTCCCGAACGTCATACCTATATTTTTTTCAACCTTACACTTTTTCCCATATAATGTAACCTTAATAACCTAGTGTCAAAATATTGCTTCAAAGATTTCACTTTCCGCCAGAAGATATATGCGTGTCTAGTAGCGTAAACTCTACGTTGTACTTTGTCCTTGCACAATGGATAAATTAAAAATAATTAAAATATCCCCGAATTGGAATCGAACCCACAAAACAATCGTTTTTACAGTCTCACACTCGTTCACTACGCCACGATGGCCCACATATGTATATTTTTTCCATTATTAAAATATAAAATGCTTAAATGTCCTATACATTAAACAAACTCCTTTAGTACATGTTAGAAAAAGAATATATATTTTTGACAGACATACCCTACTGTGGAACCCTTGTCAGTCACCCCTACTGACGTTTAGGATCAATGGTTTTAACGAATCGTCTTTAAAAATATTTCTTTTTCTTTTTTAAATACAAAATAGAAAAATACTATGCAATTGTTTATCCTTTTTTTAGCTTCACGCTCTATCTAGGCAGAGGTAACCTGACAACCTAGTATTAAGACACCGTTCCCCACTTTCCGCCGAGTTGAAGCATTGTCTTCTGAGTGGCGGAACTCAAAGCCGCACTTTGCTTAGTTACCAAACCCAGGAAATGAAACATTTTCTGGAGTGGGAATCGAACCCACAACCTGTCGCGTTTAACAGCCGCACGCTTGTGCCTCTGCGCCACGACAGGCGTTTTAATTAGAGTAATTTATAATAATAAATATACCCCAATATGAGATTTCAACCCAAAACCAACATATGTAATTATTTAACACTGATTTTATTTTCACACACGTAGCTAGGAACGTAAACTACACTGACAATAGTAAATCAACATAACTTACTACAGCGGCAATGGTTACATTCATTTATTACTCTGGCTTTGTGTTTCACTGTAGAATTTCATGATTGATTGGGCAGTTAATTTGCTGTATCGTATGTGATTTATTATAATTATAACACATTGATATATTACAACTATTTATTGAAATTGAATATATTTGAAACTACGCTTTATAGAAAATAATTGGTGAAAGCTAATCATTTTTTAGTTAATTTTAGATAGCTCCATTTATTTTAGAAATGATGTGTGTGATAGGCGGAACCTAACGCCGCGATTTGTTTCGCTATACTAGAAAATGTAAAAAAAGAAGTGAAGTTTATTTCGCAATTTAATGGGACTGGGACAGGGATTGATTATATTTCATTTCATTACTCCGCTCTGGTCTGAAAAAGCGCGGCGTTGAGTTCCGCGATTTAACACGCAATGTCTCAAATTCGGACGGAAAGCAGCGAACGGAGTGCTTTTACACTTTCATTTTCATAAAAATGCAATAAATAAATAAAATAATATATTTTACACATTATCATGTGTTTGACATATACTTTTATATAAACTAAAATAGACGTTACTAAGGTTACTCGTGTTTTACGCGTAAACAGATTTATTTTGATAAGTTTATTGAATATATCTCCCCTAAATAATATATTTAGTTACAAAATCCATTGGTTATCTCTGACTCGCATAGTAGGGTACTATGCGGGATAAAGAAATAGCATACTTTCAGGTGAGAAAGTATGTAACCCTGTTACACAAATAAAACTTTTACTGCAAAGTTCCTGTCCTAAAAAGTATGTACTTTGGATTTATCAACCTATTCACGCCTGGCACGGACATAAATCATTTGATATTAGTTTTTAGTTATTTTGTTTTAGCTTCATGCTGTATCCCGCAAATAGCATTGTAGGCAGAGGGAACCGGAGAACCTAGTGTTAAGACACTCCATTTTTTTAATATTTCCGGCCCCGACACAGTAATATCACTTACTTGGGAATAAGTAAAACCAGGTAAACTAGGCGCGATGACTTCAAACACAAAGTTATGTCCGGGTCTCACATTTGTTAGTATAGGTATCATGTCGTAGAAATCTCGTACTGAAGATGGCCATCCATGTAGCAGAAGAAGTGGAAACACCTGTAAAAATAGATTTCGTTAGGGAAATTGTTAACTTTGATAAATAGAATATTTAAAAAATCTACTAAAAGAATATCTTAACATATATAAAACGCTTGCGGTACTGAGTGATGACAGCGTACAAGCGAAACCGCTGGGCGTAGTAATCTGAGATTTGGCATGTTGAAGCTCATACGTTAAAGCTTAAAACTACGTCTTTTGTTTATATAGTTTATGCAATCAAAGTAGCTCTGTAGGATAAGCACGAAAACTTGCGACAAAGTATTCGTATCGCTATCGAAAGCATTTTGTATGGAAAAACATTAGTTCCTCTCACGCACGGTAGCGCTTTTCGATTCCTCTTTCTTTTTTTTCTTAATTCTTTCGATAACGATACGAATACTATGTCGCAAGTTTCCGTACTTGCCCTACTGGTAATGCAAGTAGTCGAATACTACATACCGATTTATAACCTATTTATAGCCTTTGTAAATATAAAATATTTTTTTTGTGATCTTTTTTATGAAAATTAAGCGCATAAAAGAAGAGTGAATATTACACGAACCAATTGCGCTTATTTTAGTAGTCGGGGATACATTTTTAAAACTCCAATATTCAGAAGGAGCAGATATCTATTTCATAGAAATATATCATGTTCAGAAAATAATAATACTACACAGCCTATATGTGTCCGACATACACTTTTATATAAACGGTCATAGACGTTACTAAGGCAACACGTACTTTACGCGTCAACGGGTCTGTTTTAGTTAACTTATTGAATTTATCTCCCCTAAATAATATATTTAGTTACAAAATCCATTCGTAAACAAAAAGTACTACAATTGTAAAAAAAAAACCCGGCTCAGAGGTGAAAATCCGAAAATCCACTCAGAAATTTCCTACATTAGCCGTAATACACACAAAGAAGTTGAAAGGGATACTTAACTAGCTATCTTCCTATATTTTACTTGAACTTAGGTAACAGTGAAGCCTGTCGTGGCGCAGAGGCAAAAGCGTGCAACTGCAAACGCGACAGGTCGTGGGTTCGATTCCCACTCCAGGAAATGAAAATGTTAAGTAATATTTAGTATTTTCATTTTCTCTGGTAAGAAAGTGCGCGGCGTTGAGTTTCGCCACTGAGCTCACACGTAGTAGGGTAAGCAGAAGGAACCAGAGAACCTAGTTTTAAGACACATTCTATTAAGATTTCCGTTCCTCACTTTCCGCCGAATTAAGGCATTGTGTGTTGAGAAACTTTTTCTCTTCTTCATCTTGTTAACAGAGCGAGGAAATGAAAATATATAATTGTTATTAAATATTCCTGAAATGGGATTCGAACCCAGAACCTGTTATAGTCGCATGCTTATGCCTCTGCGCCACGATAGGCCTCAAGTTCAGTTTTTTTTAAGCTTTAAATTCATTCTTTTACATACATACATAGCTTCATGCTGTATCCCGCATATAGCAGGGTAGGCAGAGGGAACCTAGTGTTAAGACACTCCGTTTCCTACTTTCCGCCGAATTGAGGCATTGCATGTTGAGTGGCGGAACTCAACGCCGCGCTTTGTCTTGTTACTAAACCCAGGAAATTAAAAATTCCACTTTCCTGGATTTCTGCATTCTTTTACAACAAATTTTTACATCAAATTCACTTTTTTTTTAACTTCTAAGTTTTTGAAGTTTTAAAACTTCAAATTCATTCTGTTGATAGCATGAAAAGCATTAAAATATCATGAATATAAAAATCAAACCACACTTTCATACATATACCCGTACACTATAAAATACACATTTGTCGGTAAGTGATTTGAAAATTCCCCACGTACAATAGTCATTCCTTGAATCCAAAGCAGATATCGATCGCTGAATCTAATAAATTAACTAAGAATTGACGCCTTAATGAAAACTGGCGTTCTGTTAGGAACGTTGAATTGTATTAAAAATTAAGATTTTTAACAAAAAAAGTAAAGCGGCTTCAAATAAAGTGCACTAAAAGTAGCATTATTACGAATAATTGTGGGTTCGATTCCCACTCCAGGAAATGTTAGTATTTTCACTTCCTGGGTTTGGTAACAAGGCAAAGTGCGGCGTTGAGTTCTGCCACTCAGCACACAGATTCGCACGCACTCAATTCGGCAGAAAGGGGGGAACAGAATTGTTGTAAGAGAACGGAGTGCCTTGACACTAAGTTCTCAGGTTCCCTCTACCTACCCTGCTATATGCAGGATACAGCATCAAGTTAAAAAAAAAGAAAAAATAGATACGAATAACTCAAAAACTAATCGTCAGATCTTAAAAAAAATGAAATGGGACCATATCAAAAGCACTAGCTGTCAGTGGCGAGGCGTCCATATAACACGGTTATCGCCGGCTTGCCTAACATTTCAAAGTATAAGTACGAGTCGACGAGACCTAGAAAAAAAAAGGTCATCGCCAAAATTCGATAGTGAAATTACTAAATACCATTACATTCCATACCGGCTTCCCTAAATATATCGGCTTCTCTAAAAATTACCGGCTTCCATAAATATACATCGGCTTTCCTGAATTTACCGACTTGCCTAACAAAAATTTTTACCCCTCGTCACTGCTAGCTATCATATAAAAAAGAACCATCAAAATTAGTTGATCCAGTAAAAAATTATACGGTAACATACGTAAAAAATACAGTCGAATCGATAAGCTGCTGCTTTTGAAGTCGGTTAAAAGTGTACCTTTTTGTAACAAGTATCATAGAGCTTTAAAAGCTTTAAAACTGAGCTTTATTACCTCTTGGGTGTAACTTTTAAATGTGAAATGTATGTAATTTTTAGTTTTGATATTAGAGTAAAAAAGTTTTTGTTGGAGGCCCTCGTGGCACAATAGAACGGTGACTTTACAGTACAATGATTGTAGGTTCGTTTCCCATTCAGGAGAAAACTTTGCTGTGATAAGATGGAAGAAAGTACGGCGTTGAATTCCGCCACTGAAAGCTGGAGAACTGAATCTCTTGATAATTGTTATTCTCTAACTACTCAATTTTAAAGGATATACATACATATATTCTTAACTTTTATAAAATTAAGAGTCAAAATATATTTACAAATGTAAGTGATATATAATATCACTCTCACTCACGTTCTCTCTACCTAATCTAAGAGCCCAAACAAACATATTTAAAAAAAATACATAGCTTCACGCTGTATAGCAGGGTAGGCAGAGGGAACCTAGTGTTAAGACACCCCGTTCCCCACTTTACACCGAATTGAGGCATTGTGTGCTGAGTGGCGGAACTCAACGCCGTGTTTTGTCTTGTTACCAAACCCATATTATATATTTAAAAAAATACTACCATTAAATACATACCTGAACATTCCCCACATTTTCTGGTACCACCCTCATAAAATGAATATCCAATCCCTGTATATTGGTCTTATAATGATTATATTTATTTAAGAATCTAGCTCTTTGCCCATATTTGTATTTGAACTGCCAATCACCGAAGATTTGGCCAGTGACATCAGCATTCATGCCGTACGCTGAGGACTCGTCTAGACTTTTAATGCGTGTGGCTCGACGGTACGCTTCGAACTTGCGTCTTAGGTTTTCTTGCATCTGAAAAATTTGATATAACATTAATTTGGCAAGAAAATTATGAAAAGTAGCTTTCTTTACTATTCTTGGTTTTAGCCGACGTTAATAAAGGAGGTTATCAATTCGATTTAATTTTTTATATGTGTCACCGTGCTATACATAATCTTTTACTGTGAGGACCAATTTTGGTGATTCTTTTTTTATGTTAGCTAGTATATCTAATGTGGTCTCAATTAAATTTATTTAAAATCTGACGAGTAGTTTTTGAGTTATTCGTAATAATTTTATTTTATAGTGCGTTTAATATGTAATCGGTTTTCTTTTTTTTATTATTATTTTTTTTTTAACTTCACGCTGTATCCCACATATAGCAGGGTAGTCAGAGGGAACCTGAGAACCTAGTGTGAAGACACTCCATTCTGTTACAACAATTTCGTTCCCCACTTTCCGCCAAATTAGGCATTGCGTATGGAATGGCGGAACTCAACGTCGCGCTTTGCCTTGTTACCAAACCCAGGAAATGGAATATTAAAATTTAATACTTTCAAATCATTCTGTTCAAAATGAAACAATGTTTCTGGCAAAATATGACATTAAGCCACTGAGCACGCATTAAATTGCCAGTATATATTATTATTTTTTTTTATTAATTACTTTGTGCGTGCCAGTTAAGCACATATAACTTTGCCAATGTCACGTTGATTATACTAGTATGTATGTTTACAAAAAAAAAAATAGAAAAACACATACTTGGTTCTGTCACCGTAAAAACAAAAATCTATTCTCAAAAACAAGGCTCGGGAACCCTAAATATATCTAACTTTACTAATCATCGTGAACGTTACGACTATACACACAACTATTGCAAAACTTTGGGAAACTCTGTAAGTATCTAAATATTATCAAAATCTTGTTACAAAGTTCTCAACTAATTAACACAAACTTGTAATTGGACGAAGTTCGCTGATCAGCCTTTTTGAACGCAAAGTATTTGAATTCAATGGAATAACAATACAATGTGTTTTCTTATATAAAACAATAGATTTTGTTTTAAAAATGTTCATTTTTTGGTATTATTTTTCGTGTTATTAAAAAAACAAAGGAATTTTCCAAGCTATTTGATTTGTATGCCAGAGTAAGAAAATGTATTGATTTCTTCGACAGCACAGTTCGAACCGTTATATTGAGGTACATGCGGCGTTGAGAGTTCGACCCTCAGCACGCAATGCCTCAATCTGGCGGAAAGTTGGGAACTTGGATTTGTTGAAAGAAGGGGCAGGTGTCTTAACACTGGGTTTCTCCAGATTCCCTCACCCACTGCTATATAGAAGAGTCTGAATCTGAGAACCTAGGCGGAATTAGTGATGAGAGAGGCGGGATACAGCGTGATGTTAAAATTTTCGTTTGCATATCAAAAATATAATTTTCTGATTTCTATAGTTTTATGTCCTTAGGAGAGTCCAATATTTAATAGAAGTTTATAATATGTCTATTTATCTATCTATAAATAAGTAATACTTATACTGAATGGATCTATATCAAAACTCTACAGTAAAATAAAGTAAATTATTATTGTAGTTTGACTATAACATACTTACGTTGTAAATATACATGTAAAAATTTGTTTTAATGCCTGTCGTGGCGCAGAGGCACAAGCGTGCTACTGTTAACGCGACAGGTTGTGGGTTTGATTCCCACTCCAGGAAAGGGAATTTTTCATTTCCTGGGTTTGGTAACAAAGCAAAGCGCGGCGTTGAGTTCCGTCACTCAGTCCGCAATGCCTCAATTCGGCGGAGAGTGGTTAACGGAATGTCTTAACACTAGGTTTCCTCTGCCTTTCCTGCTATATGCGGGATACAGCGTGAAGCTATTTATGTATATATATATGTGATGTAAATATAGTTCAATAACAATTCGGAGGCGTGAAAGACATTACTGTTAAATAATTTAACGCAAAAAGAAGCTGTAAGAGAGGTAGGGCGAGACATTAGTTAACCTTCGAGACCACATTGTCCATAATACGGGAGGAAAATTATATAAAACCATGAGGATATCCGGGAGGATATGCATAAAGAGGTTAATGACTGTTAACCAAAGGAAAGAAATATGCAGAGACCGTAGCGCTTGGCGCTTCGTCCTCTCTGCCTACCCCGCTAAAGATAAGGTGTTAAGCTAAAAAAATATATTAAAAACTTACCGCATCTGTAAATATTATTCTAAAAGGTCGTATTGATGTGTCTTGCTTGCTTGTTCCCCAAGTAGCGTCCAAATCGAATTTTGGTAAACTTGGTGTGTATAAGAAGGACATGTAAAAATAATAGCCAGCTACTGAAAGAAGCACTCCTAGAACTGAAATTATTAATTGGGTTACCTGAAAAGAAAGAAATCAATATACTATGATAAATTTTCGATATTTTTTGGTTACTTTGTATTTATTTGTTACTGACTAAAAGATCATTTTAGTAACTACGGTTTTAATATATTTTTATGTAATCACCTGTTGGTAATGCTCTCTTACTATATTTTTTATGGATAACGGATGGCAAACAAGCAGAAGGACCATTTGATGGTAAGTACCTTCGCCCATGTACCTCTTCAACACCAGAGATGTTGTAGATGCGTTGCCGACCTACCAGAGAATACAGTTGGAAAGGGCCCCTCCCTTTCCATCTGTAATGTAGTAGTCCGCTATCGGAACCACTACATTTTGGAGAAAGGGTTGGTGGCAAAGGGGAAAAACCTGGCTTACATGCCATCGTACTGGAACACATTATTACATATTTGGCGGTTCGTCTTTGACATGATCACTAGATCGCGAGCCAGTCGGAGGACGAACCTCCTACCACCTAACATAGCTACTATGCACTTGCGTAGTCTACTTTTTTTTTAATCACTCTCTTTCAAGAGTACCATAACACCTCTAAGTATTTTTGAGAAAATTATAATGATATTAATAATAATCACTTAAAAATAGATAATATTGTAGTTTAATAATCTAACCACATATAGCATCGAATCACCAACTTAACTCACTATATTTCGCTTCATACATTCCAACATAAACGATCTCAAAATAACACGTTATTACCATACCTACATAGCTTTACGCTATATCCCGCATAAAGCACACCTGCTTTATGCCTAACCAGGCAGAGAGAACATAGTGTTAAGACACTCCGTTCCCCACTTTCCGCCGAATTGAGTCATTGCGTGCTGAGTGGTGGAACTCAACGCCGCATTAATAGCATTTATATACAAAATGCCTATTATATAATGAGACTATCGCGGCGCAATGGGAAAGCGTCATACTGTAAACGCGACAGTCGTAGGTTCGATTTCCAATCGGAGAAATAATTATATTTAAATTATTGTCATTTCTCCACACTGCTATCACAAATCGCGCTGTTGAATATCACCAGGTAGGTTTTCTCTCACTACCCTGCTTTGCGGTATAAAGTGTAAATCTATCTATAATTCTAAAAATAATGTATATCTCACTCACTACAAAATTGCCCTTTTTCGTTTTTACTTCTGTTTTAACTTCTGCTTCTTTCTTTTTTTCATTTTTACTTTCATTCAACTTTTCCTTCTTTTTCGGAGCCATTTTGTGTACAATTGAAGTCTATACCAAATAACGATTGCAGCTATACTAAATTGTTATCATAAAATATTATCAAAAAATTATCGGTTGCATAAACATACTATTATCTTATCAAGTTGGATAATCCTAATTTCTTAATAATTACGTGGCTGAAATTAATAAGTTAATTATTTAAAGAGGAAACCTAAGTAAGACTTTAGTTAAATATATATTTAAAAATTTTAAGTTTAAATTGTTCACCCTGTCGTAGCGCAGAGTCACAAGCGTGCGACTGTGAACGCGACAGGTTGTGGGTTCCATTCCCACTTCAGGAAACGGAATTTTTCATTTCCTAGGTTTGGTAACAAGGCAAACTGCGGCGTTGAGTTCCGTCATTCACGCACGCAATGCCTCAATTCCACGGAAAGTGGGGAACGGAGTGTCTTAACACTACGTTCCCTCTGCCTACCCCGCTATATGCGGGATACACTGTGAAGCTATGTATGTATGCGTATTGACTACTTACTGTATTGATAATGTTATCAACTAAATTATTTTTTTCAATTTCACGCTTTATCTCATATAGGAGGGTAGTCAGAAAGAAGGTAGTGCCTCGAAATGGAATCATTGTGTGTTGACTCAACACCACATTCAGACGGAAAGCGGAGAACGGAGTATGTTGACACTAGGTTTACTCTAATTACCCTTCTATGCGTAATAAAGCCAGAAGCTGCTTCTAGGAATCAATGTAAAAACACTTGCATGTATTTTTTTTTTTAACTTCACGCTTTGCTAACCCGCATATAAGTAGGGTAGGCAGAGGGGAGAATTCCATAGTGCTAAGACACCCATTCTCTTTCAACAATTCCGTTCCCACTTTCCGCCGAATTGAGACATTGCGTGTTGAGTAGCGGAACTCAACGCCGCGCTTTGCCCCTTGTTACCGCCAAACCCAAGAAATGAAAATACTAAACCCTTTACATTTCCTGAGTGGGAATCGAACTCACAACGCTTACAGCGTCGCTTGTGCCTCTGCGCCACGACAGGCGAATGAATATTTACCAAGTCTTATATACTGTTTGGTGGTAGGAGGCCCCAGTCCTCCGTCTGGCCTCGCGACCACTATCATGTCAAAGACGAACCGTCAAATATCTAAGTGATGTGTTCCGGTTCGATGGCATGTGCTTCAGGTTTCTCCCCATTCCCACCCATCCTTTTCCTAAAATGTGTGGTGGTTCCGAGAACGGAATACTACATTGTCCTCCTCTTCCATCTGTATCCTCTCTAGGTTGGCAAACGCATCTTACAACATCTCTGGTGTTGTAAATGTTCATTATGGGCGAAGGTATCCACTTACCATCAGGTGGTCCTTCTCTGCCTCGTTTGCCAATCCGTTATCCATATAAAAAAAAAAAAAACCTACTACCTACCAAAACATTTTCTATGTTTTACATAATTTTTCACATAATATAATGGAACTCTCAATTCACTCTCTGAATAGTACTTAACGTCACTTTACAAACGGTGTCAAAACCGACGCTGTTTGGTTTACATTATTTTATACCAATATATTTTATAATGATAACGCCTGTCGTGGCGCAGAGGCACAAGTGTGCGACTGTAAATGCGACAGGTAGTGGGTTCGATCCCCACTCCAGGAAATATAAAATTTAGTATTTTCATTTCTTGGGTTTGGTCAAGGCAAAGCGCGGCGTTGAGTTCCGCCACTCAACACGCAATGCCTTAATTCGGCGGAAAGTGGGGAACGGAATTGAAAGAGAATGGAGTGTCTTAACAGTAGGTTCTCTGGTTCCGACTGCCTACCCTGCTATATGCGGGATACAGCGTGAAGTTAAAAAAAATATATATATATTATTGGCGAAGAAATTTGTACTCAACTGGTACATTCAAAGCGCCACAATTATAGAACTGAAGTGAACTTTTTTTAGCCGATTTCAAAAATTTAATTGATTGTATTTTTTTTATGAATGTTAGCGCATAATTTTTACAGAGTGATCTAACTTTCATTATTATTTTATCATATGTTAGCTGGTACTTCTGATGTGGTCCCATTTATATTTAGTTAAGTTTTGACGAATAGTTTTTGAGTTATTCTTCGTTCGTTAGTGCATTTCATTTGTTTTTTAGTGAAATTTTTATTTTAAAAAAGAAAAAATTAAATTAGAGACCAACTTCTTAGGTTTCATCGTGCGGCTATCCACCGCTTTCCAGAGAGGGAAGCTCGATGCACTGCCTGAGATTTAAAATCCAAATGTAGGCTCAAGGGCCCCTATAAAATATACAATAACTCTCGCTTCCACTGTCAGAGCTCCTCTATCTACATAACCAAATTTTAAAAGATCCTACTAATACCGCCTTAGAAATAAATGCTAGAAATATACTAACGATAATTCTAGACACACCGACACCATCTATTAGAATATTACAGAAAGATTTTGTTACTATATGTAAATTCAAATTATTGTTTTATTATTTGTAGCAGCATCCCGCATATAGCAGGGTAGGTAGAACATACCCTAACCTAATGTTAAAACACTCCGTTTTCTTAAGTTTTCCGTTCCCTACTTTCTGCCAAATTGAGACATTCCGTTCTGAGCGGCGGAACTCAACGCCGCGCTTTGCCTTGTTACCAGAGCGTGTTTACTTTTAAATTATATAAGTAAAACTAACACGAAAACGATCTTCACTAAAATATATTTTCAAGTATGGACGTCAGTTTCTGCGAGTCAGCTGAAGCTACATTTTTCTATTACTTTTCAAGTGGAACATGTTACTTTAAAAATTGTATTACACGAACTAACTGAATTCACAATTTTTCTTCAATTAATTCTCTTCCCTATATTTTTATTTGAATTTACAATAACTTTATTGATTAACGTGATTTTAATCGTTGGCTATTAATAACTAACATTTAAATACTTACTAGTGTCCCCGTTGACGCGTTAACGACGCGTTGTCTTTAGTAATGTATGTAAAAAAATGGATACCAAACCATGGTAGTGTGTGTTACATATATTTTATTAATTTAATATATTTTTTATGCATTATTTAAAAAAAATATTAGCATTCTGCACTCCTTCTCTATATAAACTATTAGTTTGCCAAGTGGCATGCTCCTCAGTCCGCGTAATTTTCATAAAAAGAATCCAAATCATCCGTCGTAATCCGAATCGTCAGAACTTAACGAATTCAAATTCGTTTAAATTTAAAATTTAAATTGAACCATCACAATCACTAGCTCTCATATGAAAAATATAAGAATCATTAAATATGGTTCACTCAGTAAAAAGTTATGCGATAACACACATATAAAACAAACAATCGAATTGAGCTTTTTTGAAATCGGTAAAAAAATTATAGCTTTACGCTTTTATCACAAAAACATAGTATTTCGACGTTGAATTCCGCGACTTAGCACGCAATGCCTCAATTCGGCGGAAAGTGGGGAACGGAGTGTCTTAACACTAGGTTCCCTCTGTCTACCCTGCTATATTCGGGATACAACGTGAAGCTATGTAGGTATGTATGTACATAGTAGGTAAAAAGAATCTAATGATAAGACACTCCATTCTCCACATTCCACTGAAGCCGAAATACTATCTCTTCTATTGAAACTTAATGTCACAAAAAGTATACACATAAAAGTCATCAAATAACACACATAATTATAAAGAACAAAAAACCTAACTGAGCCAATTCTTCAAAAGGAAGAAAATACAAATAAAGTAAGCTATAAAAGCTAGTTATGTGTTATATATACCCATCAACGATTTTTTGTTTTATTCATGACGTAATTGCCTTTAGAGGGCGCCATATTGAATTAAGAGTGAAGTCACATATCTAAGAACACTTGGCGTATCAATACCTATCTAACGTCACCTTAATTATATAAATCTGTCTAAGAGTTTGGAAGATATGAGGTAATAAAGAATATTAAAAACATACATGATACGCGCGAAAAACATAACCCTCCTCTGACAGGCGAGTAAAAAATAAAAAATGATTTGTAAGTCTATACTAAAAACTTCATACTAACAACCTACTTACCATACATAAAACACAAAATTATTCCAATTTCATACAAAACGTCGATCTCAACATCAACCTTGCCCTTAAAGCTACATCACACTTTAATACGTTGCCTCATCTGGGAAACAGAACGGTTTTCTAGGTCATTCGTTTCAGCATAGGCTTTCAAAGCCTCCCTTGTGTACACTACAGTGAACTGCAGAAGTCTTATCGATATAACAATAAATATAGCTT
This sequence comes from Philaethria dido, assembly GCA_033558755.1. NCBI lineage: Eukaryota > Metazoa > Arthropoda > Insecta > Lepidoptera > Nymphalidae > Philaethria > Philaethria dido. The sequence goes on from JAKGSA010000786.1 coordinate 423,181, forward strand.
ATAGTTTGTTACTAGTTGATTTGAAAGAAATAAATGTGTTTTGGACTATTGTAGCGCAGTGGGATATGAGCCTGAGTGTAAGCGTGATTGACTGTGACTTCGATTACCAATATGAGAATGATCTTTCTTTATTTCTTTTAACTTCACGCTGTATCCCGCATATAGCAGGGTAGGCAGAGGGAACCTGAGAACCTAGTGTTAAAACACTCCGTTCCCCACTTTCCGCCGAATCGAGGCATTGCGTGCTGAGTGGCGGAACTCAACACCGCGCTTTGCCTTTTTTACCAAACCCAGAAAATGAAAATACTTTTTCATTTCCTGGAGTGGGAATCGAACCCACTGCCTGTCGCGTTTACAATCGCACGCTTGTGCCTCTGCGCCACGACAAGCGTTAAGAACACAGGCGAGAATGATTATATTTAAATTATTTTCGCTTCGTGGCTCTGGTAAGGTAATGCGCGGCGTTAGGTTCCATTGTATTGTTGGATGCGTTGGCCATTTGTCACACGCAATGGTTTCGAATTGAGGCGGAAGCGGTGAACGGAGTCTCTTGATATATGATATAGTAATTGAAATTAAAAAAGGGAACCCATTTCTAATGGAATGCACTAAAAATTAAAATTATTATGAAAAACAAAAAACTACCCGTCATATATTATTTTCACTTCGCGGATATTTTTATAATATATAAAAAGGAATCATAAAAATTGAATCGGTGAGTGCAGAAACAACGTAAGTCACAAAAAATGCAAAAATCGTAATCGTTTTAAACTAGCTTAGAAAGCTAGCTTATACACTTTTTTCTCCCTCCTGCAAAATTTGAAAATCCGGACGTTGTTTCTACACTCACCGATTCATTTGGTACACGTAATAAAAAGTTATAAGGTACACATATAAAAAAAATATCAAGAGGTTATCATATTGAAACCCTCTTTTTGAAGTTAGTAAAAAATATACATTTTATACTGAACCTGTCGCTTATTTTATTCAGACGCTCATCAACTTGTCACGACGACAGTACTGTTAGGACAAAGTGCCGTACAAGACGCAATATCATTTTCATGCGAAGAAAATTTTATCAAACATCCTTTTATATTCAGATGCGTTTGATAAGAAATTTGCATTCTTTTACTCGTAGAAGACTATGTTTTTATCGATACTAGTGTCCCCGTTGATGCGTTAACAACGCGTTATTGTAAACTATAAGTTTGCCAAGTTTCATGCTCATCTGTCCACGCGATTTTCGTAAAAAGGAAAGGAATATATATATATATATATATATATATGCTATTAGAGAGCATATATATATGGTTATATATAAGGTTAACACCAATTGACGCGTCTGATTTCATTTATGTGGATCTTTCATGAATTCAAACAGAACCCGTATTTCCTGGACTCCCATAATGGAAGCCTAGAAGAGAAAAAGCTGGGGAGCAGTTTCTGGCATATGTGACCCAAACGCAGGCTTAAGGGGGCCCCCTTTAAATACATGAACTATCTCGCACTGTTCGAGCTCCTCTCTTACCCAAACAAATTTTGGAAAAATCTTACCAATACCGACTTAGACGTACGTGCTGGGAAATGAACTAATGATAGTTCTAGACAGATCGAGATCTTTATTACATTATAGAGATTTCGCCGCCATACCTCCTGCCTTGCTACCGCGAAAAAAGGTTAGCCATGACCCATAAACATTCCTGGTCAGCTTGTTGATGGTAGGGAAGTTTAAACTTTTTTACTTTAAAAATTATGATCTTTTTCTTCTTTTCTTTTTTTGTCTTCCGTAATTTTGACTTTAAAACGTAAAATCGCAAGTTATTCAAAATTTGATAATCCTTAAGTGCAAATCTCACATAGCGTAAATCACCTACAAGTGAAATGGTAACTTAAACATTCATTAGTAATTATAATTATTAATATAAAAATTTAAACTACTCTTCTAGATAAATGTGTTATTATAAGGTCTAAACAGAAATACAATATGCTTGAAAAGAATATTTTCAATTTTGCAATGAAAAAAACACAGGTTTATACCAGCTTTTAAGAACGTGTCAATGATTTTTCACTATATAGCAAGGTAGTCAGGATAGATCCTAGTGAAACACAATGCTATCATTTTTACCCAATTTCTAAAGACTGATTGGCAAGTAGCGGAAACCAACATAACACTTTGTGTTACAGATTGGGAAAATTAAAATAATTTATACGTTATCGGGGGTGATAACTCTAAGTAAAACAAAGAGAAATAAACGGACCCGTGAGGGGACGGGGTTAGAATACAATTTCTCAAGCCAAGCTGTAGCGCCCCATAAGGGGCATTATCCCAGTAGTTAGGTGGTAGGAGTGTCTCTGTCCTCCGTCTGGCTTCCTGCGATCACTATCATGTCAAAGCAGACGAATCGCCAAATATATAGTGATGTGTCCTGTCTGATGACACAAAAGCTGGGTGGTTTTCGTTATTCCCACCCCATCCTTTCCCTAGAATGTGGTGGTTCCGATGGTAGACCTGCCGCGTCACTACATTATTTCTCCCCTTTCCATCTAAACAATAAGGTCGGCACGCACTTGGCATAAACAATTCTGGTGTTGTCCACAGACGAAGGTAACTACTTACCATCAGGTGGTGCTTCTGCTCAAGCTTGCCATCCTTTGTTAATAAAGAAAACGAACCCAAAGGCTGTACAATATTAATCTTAATCGAAGAAAGAATAATATTTTAAACATAAATACTTTGAATAGGATCAAACCCACAATCACCATATACTCTAGGTATCCAAACTACGCATATAACAAAAGGCATCACGATAGTATTTTTTTTTTTTTATCTAAATAAAAAGCATTCCCCTATACAATTGCTGAACAGATCGCTTACAATGTCTCGCAGATCCGCGGAATCTTCATCCATTATCGGGATTAGGGGAAAGTGAGTCTTTACGTAAATTGCGTGTGTATGCACCTCAAAGCTATACTTTCATTTTTATAGCTTTTTACGCTTTATACCGCATAGTAGAGTAGACAAAAAGAACCTAATTTTTCCTAATGCACCTCCGTTCTCCGAATTCTAGACAGTAGCACATAAATTTTCCGTAAATGAAGTTGATCCCCTGGCAAGAATGGAAGGTGAGAATGCAGTAATATATGCTGTATGTTTTTTTATGACTTACAAATTACAATATATTTAATGGAGAATTACTTACTATTTATTCCTCAACTCATGCCCCTGATAGTGGGGAACGGAGTTTCTTAACACCAGGTTCCCTCTCTGCCTACCTGCTATATGCGGATACAGCGTGAAGCCATATATGTATGGCTTTACTATTTACTAATTCTTGCTCATTGGATGCTTTTTCTTTTACCGTTAGCTTCAAGCCTTTAATTTTTTAATAAATTTTCTAGACCACTGCCCGTATTGAAGATTAGAAGTGTTTCTGAATTATAATTCCGAGGGAAAAATAATTTCACCGAATCTTCGAAACCAACAAGCCAATGCTCTTATCGCTACTTCCTGAAATGCTTATGCGGATTGCATCTTTATTTTTTCTTTATGAGAGCATCTTGCAGAAAAGACCTCATATATGTGCAAATTTTCAGGTAAAGGACGACAAAAATTGTTTTAAATAGTGCTCCTTATATTCATAGATAGGAATAGATGAATTTAAGTTGAAAAAATATATTAAGAATATTAAATCCTTATATTATAGTTATAGCTTAGCTTCAAGTATAAAAAATCCTTCAACCAACGTTGGCATTATGTAGATTAGATGTCTGCTTGTCTTGTGAGATCGAACGATCTCCGATATTTCTGTGAATCCACTGGAAATATTTTTCCTCCATGACATCACATTTATTATTCATTATTATATATATGGTGGAATATAATGAATAATATTTTATTATACACGGCCAAATTTTTTTTGGTGAAAACATTAAACATAGCGAAAAATTTTAGCCTTTACTTTAAAACTAGGAAGCTATTTTCTCAATTCAGCTGTACTGTTATGTGTGTTACTACATATTTTTTTTTTAAGTGGTTTCTTCCTCACTTCGTTCCCCATTTCCGCCTAATTCGAGGCATTGCGCTGAGTGGTAGAGCTCAACGCCGCGCTTGCCTTACAGGGTCAAAACCCAGTAAATGAAAATAATAAACGTTTTTCATTTCCTGGAGTGGCAATGTGGCGCAAAGGTACAAGCGTGCGACTGTAGACACAAGATAGGTTGTGGGTTCGATTCCACTCCAGGAAATAAGTTTAGTATTTTTATTTCCTGGATTTGGTACAAGGCAAAAAGCGCAAGTTGTTCTGCCACTCAGCACGCACGCCCCAATTCGGCGGAAAGGGCAAACGGAGTGTCTTAACACTAGGCCCTCTGCCTACCCTGCTATATGCGGATACAGTGTGTAGCCATATATGTATGTATAAGTTCGGTAATGAATGATTTCCGGAATGTGGAGAACAGAGACTTGACAGTGGGTTCTCTCTTGGACTATTCTTGCCATTCGTGAAATCCGTGAAGTTGTTTTGAAAACGTCTTTGAAGGACGTTGTGTACCTTTTTTGTGATGTGGCAAAAATATTAAACCTCAAGCAAGCGTCAGAATATATGAACTGATCGAAAATTCGTAAGACAAAAATTGGCATGCTTGTGTACGGATATATAAATGAATACTAGGAGTCCCTGCTGACTCGTTAACAACGCCTTGTCTTTACCAATGTATATGCCACTTTACATTTTCCTTTTTCCTCCGCGCGTTCAACGGAATGCACGCGTTAAAAAGTTGCTCCTCACAGTTTATTTGTTTTTTAATGTATAATGTCATTAAACTGGAAGCAAATTCAGCCCAAAAAGTTACCCTTAATAATAATAAGGAAACTATCGGTGGAGAGTAAAGTAATCTAGAAGAACTAAAGTGTTTTAAGTGAATTTTATCTCAAACATTTCAAGGAACTTTCTCTTTGTGCAAATGAATCAGTGACAAGACAAAGAACTGACCTTTGAACCTACTAAGGTTCATCTCCTTAGGTGTACGACTGCAATGTTTAACATAAATTTAATACCGTAAAGATATTTATTGGACCAAGCCAGCTTGACTGGTGAACACAGATCGAACCAGAGCGTCGTCATTTGTGTGTGTGTGTGTGTGCAAAGTAGTCTAAGAGTAAGATATTATATGGAAAAGATCTAAATCAAGCCCCTCTATAGTGATTCTTTTTTTTTTTTTTTTTTTTTTTTTTTTTTTTATTAATTCCTTTTAAAGATCTTTTGTTATATTTTTGATATTTGTGTTTTTTCTTTCTTTTTTGTGCATTTTTATATTAATCTTAAATAACAACAATGCCGCTAAAACGAACTCCTCCATCAACATCATTATCGTCTCCTATGCAACATTGCCTAACAGAACCAAGTTTGAACCAAGATAGTAAGGGCACTGCTACTGATGGGAAATCTAATGTTACATATCGTCCCAAACGGAGACGCTCTCCTTCAGATGAAGTGGGAGAAAGATTGGCTTCTTTTATGGCTGAAATTAAGGATATTATGGAGGCTTTCAAAACTGAACAAAATCTTAAACTAGAAAAACTTACTGCGGCTGTAAGTGAAATCAAGAAACAAAATTGTGAAATTCACTCATCTATCGAATTTTTATCACAAAAATACGATACGATAGTTTGTCAAATTGATAGGCTTGAATTAGAACGCCAAAAAGATCTGCAACAAATACAACAATTGCAGAGCAGAATTGATAATTACGAACGGCTATCTAGATCAACTTGTATTGAAGTTAGAAATATTCCCACAGTTCCTGCAGAAACTAAAGAAAATCTCATTAGCACTGTTATGTCGGTCGGTAAAGGATTAAATGTCTCGATACAACCTCACGAAATAAAGGACGTATTTCGTATTAAATCTCAAGATCCGGCAGCTAGGACAGTTATTGTAGATTTTACAGGAGTAATGATGAAGGAGAAAATCATTCGTATGTATAGAAGGTCAAATAGAGAAAATAACAGATTAACAACCGATAAAATAAAGCTAAATGGACCATCTAAACCAATATTTATATCGGAAAGTTTATCGCCAAAGATGAAAAGATTGTTTTATCTGTCCCGAGACTTTGCTAAATTAAACCAATACTCTCATTGTTGGATTTCAAATGGCAAAATACTTTTAAGGAAAAGGGAGGGAGAACCCTTTAAGGTCGTAAAAGAAGAGGCTGACTTGTCTGATTTGAAAATCATGAAATGACTAGATTCTGTAATATTTATATATGAAATAGTTTTTCTCGAGTCAGTTGTAACCATTATCTTTTTTGTATTTTTTCTTATCATTATTGTTAATTATTATTTATCAATATTACTATCTCACACACACTTAATATACTACACATCATACACCCATAATACAATGTTTGATAACCATAAAAACAAAGTCTCTCATGTTATTAATTATAGAAATTATTACTCTGTTTGCCATGAATCAGTTATACGGTATTTACGACCAAGACAATTAAGAATTGATTATAAAATAATAAGTATTTGGACTCGCGTTTTTCATAATAATAAAAATGTTTAACAATTCGATAATTGAAAATATTGAAGAAATATCGGTATCAAGCTCGCGAGTTTGTACTCCCGAGCAATGCAATGATTATGTTAAGTCTGATACAGGACTAAAAATTCTTCATGTTAACATACGTAGCCTTTGTTGTAATTTTGATTCCCTCTTAATACTGCTAAACAGATTAACCTTTAAAATAGATATTCTTGTCTTGTCCGAGTGTTGGTTGAGTAAAGTCTCAGCTCTACCAAATATTCCCAGTTTTTGTTCATTCAAGTCAAGTTACTGCAACCAAAATGATGGTGTTGTAGTATATATTAGAGATCATCTTCATTGTGATGTAATTGAGCCAGACTTTGATGAAGCTAATTGTTTGCTAATTAGATTCTCTAGAGGTATTGCTCTTGTTGCTTTATATCGCTCACCATCCTTCACGAATATAGATACATTTGTAAAAAGTCTGGAAAACACATTAAACTCGATAAATAAGTTTAAGACTGTAATAATTATAGGAGATATAAATATAAACATTGACCACATGTCAAAAGATCTGCAAGCAGATGAATACCTAAACCTTTGTGCTACACACGGCTTGATGCCAGCGCACTTATTTCCTACCAGAAACAATAGCTGTCTTGATCATATAATGCTTAAATCAGATAAAAACGCGGATACTTTTGTTTTGGATACCCTTTTTACCGATCACTATCCAATATTTATTTCTTGTGACATACATGCTAAACATAAAGCACCTATTCGATCTTCTGTTTATATTGATAAATCTGCTATCGTTACTCATCTTGAAAAAACTGACTTTTCTGACGTACTAAGCTCTACAGATCCAGAGCACTCTGCAAACAGATTAGTCTCAATTATATCGTCTACTATAAAATGTCATACGCGTAAAGTATTGGTCCCGAGTAGAAAACGAATATTAAAACCCTGGATTACTCCAGGGTTGCTGCGTTGCATTCGAAATCGGGACAAGCTGTACAGAAAAGCTAAAAAACATCCTGACAACATTGTTTTAATAACTACTTATAAACGATATAAAAGTTTTTGTAATAACCTATTAAAGAAAATTAAAACAGAATATGAAAAAGTCGAATTTCTAAGAGCAAAAAATGATACAAAAAAGACATGGGACCTAATTAAGCAGTTTAGCAATATACCAAAAAAAAATAACAATGTTTCAAGCCACTTTCTAAAAATAACAAATGATCCCAATCAAGCAGTGAACAGAGTTAATAATTTTTTTGCCAATATAGTAAGGGAATTTGCATCCAAGGTCTTTCGGCCTATGATTGAATATAAAACTTACATCAATATGCCGGACTCCCAATTTATATCAAATTCAATGGTTATTTACAGCACTGATGAGTCAGAAATTAGGTCTATCATCTGCCACCTTAAAGACAATTGTGCTGTAGGCTGGGATGGCATTTCGGCGTCAATATTAAAAGCCGCTGTCAATATCCTAACTCCTATTATAACTTGGCTATGTAATTTATGTTTATCTAAAGGTGTATTTCCTAGGGTTTTTAAAAGGGCTATTATTCATCCAATCTACAAGAAGGGCAGTAAGGAATCTGTCAATAATTACAGACCTATCTCCGTGCTAAGCTCCTTATCCAAGATCCTCGAAAAAGTGATTCATTGCCGTCTTATTTCTTATTTGGATAAGTATAAGCTACTTGATGACAACCAATTTGGTTTCCGAGCTAACAGATGTACAGAAGATGCACTGTTGAGTTTAGTCGATACCATAATACAGCATATTGATAAAAAGAAAAAAACTGTTGGTATTTTTTTAGACATATCAAAAGCTTTTGACACAGTTTCTATTTCTCTTTTACTTACCAAATTAGAAAGAAATGGTATTCGAGGAGTAGCTCATGATCTTTTTAGGAGCTACCTAAATGACAGAACCCAGTGCGTTACCATAAATGATATTCTAAGTGGCGAGGAAAATATAACGTTTGGTGTACCACAAGGTAGTGTCTTAGGACCTATTCTCTTCCTAATCTATATAAATGAATTATGTAAGCTACAAATTCCCAATTGTAAAATAGTTTCCTACGCTGATGATACTGCTCTGATTGTTTATGGTAGCACATGGTCAGATACACAGAGGCATGGCGAGAAGGCACTATCTATTATAATGAATTGGTTGTCTTGTAACGGCCTAACTTTAAATATTGAAAAAACACAATTTATTACTTTTGGCTATAGATCCCAACTCCCAAAAGATTCATATTCAATCATTGCCCACAATTGCCTCTTGGATCTAGATAGGAATTGTGATTGCTGTCCGATTACTCGGTCACGTACAACAAGATACCTTGGAGTAACCCTTGATGAAAATCTCACTTGGACCGAACATATCCATCTAATGGTTGGCCGAATACGCAAACTGGTATACGTTTTTAGGCAGCTTAGATCTAGCGCAAATCACCAAATTCTAAGAATGGTGTACTTTTCTCTTGTGCAGTCTGTACTAAATTACTGCATACCAGCATGGGGTGCAACAACAAAATCTACCATGCTTCGGTTGGAGAGAGCCCAAAGATGCATTTTAAAAGTTATGACACGCAAACCTAGCCGTTTTCCCACATCAGACTTGTATCAACTTTGTAAAGTACTAACTGTTCGTCAATTATTTATCTTCGGCACTATTCTACGTAAACATAAGTGCATTTCTTTCGATCCCGAAATTATTACGTTAAAACGTTGATCTGATAAAATCTGCCCAGTTGAATCACGACGTTTAGTCTCTTCAAATAGACAATACTTCTATTTAAGCCCCATACTGTACAATAAAATGAACGAAAAACTTAATATTTACTCGTTAACTTTACCAAAATGTAAAGTCAAATTAAACGATTGGCTATTAAAATTAACTTATGATGAGACCGAAAACTTTATAACCATAACAATATGAGACTTTTCTTTTCACTCACCGTCTATTTATTCACACATAAAAAAACACACACAACATACACACAAACACACACGCACACACACACATACATACGCACACACACACATACATACGCATACACATACATAACTAAATGCCTACGTAATTTATAAGTTCTTCTATGTTACTTTTAATATTTTAGTGTGGTCACCTTTTTATTTTATTTTGTTTTTTTTTTTTTTATATATATATAATTTTTGTCCATATTTTGTTGATATACTTTAGTACTGTAATTGCTATTAAAAACGCTTGTGAGGGGGGCGTTAGTAACCGCGACACAGTATTACACTACTGCGGTTATTATCGTGCAGTGTTTCTGATGTTTCTGATGTAATAATAGTTCATAATAAATAGTAAATAAATAAATAAATAAATAAATATATTCTATATTATTTGAACATAGAAATACATAAAATATTTATTTATTAAATCATATATAGAGATCATTAGTAGGAATATATTTTTTTAGCTTCACTCTGTATCCCGCACATAGCATGGTAGATAGAGGGAACCTGAGAACCTAGTGACAAGACACTCCGTTCTTTTAAAAGTTTCGTTCTGCACTTTCCAAAAAAATATATAATTACGTAAATATACTAATTCCTGCAAAAAATACAATCAACGCTCATTTGTTTCAGATCTTGTTTCGCTTTTGGATCAACAAAGAATATTCGGAGCCATCATCAAAATTCGAACGTTATCAAATTCTCGCAAATCCGTGGAAGCTTTCTGCCGTAATGCCTTTCATATTTCTCCCAGCACGCTGCACCCTAAATATATTACAAATATCAATGAAAATCTAGACGCCTTGTGATCTATTAAAATGGCTTTTCTTTATCAAGATATTTACTTATTTATTTATTTTTAGCTTCACGCTGTATCCGCATATAGGAGGGTAGGCAGAGGGAACCTGCGATCCTAGTGTTAAGCACTCCGTTCCCAACTTTCCGCCGAATTGACGTATTGCGTGCTGAGAAGCGGAACTCAACGCCGCGCTTTGCCTTACTACTAAATCCAGGAAATGAAAATACTATTTTTTTTGATTTTCTGGGGTGGGATTTGAACCCACAACCTGTCGCGTTTACAGTCGCAAGCTTGTGCCTCTGCGCCACGACAGGCGTTAGAGGTATTTAATTTTATTTAGAAATAATTCAGGCCATCGTAGCGCCCTGGGTCAATATCTGGATGTAAAAGTTATTGACTGTGGGTTCGAATCTCGCTTGAGGAATTTGTATTGTATTTGTCCGCTTGAATATTTGTATTTAAATTATTTTTATTTACTATTACATGACATTAGCTTCTCTCTGACTACCCTGCTATGCGGAATAAAGCGTAAAGCTGATTTTTATGAAGATATTCAATTTTACTTACATAATATCCAATTACATAAAAATTGAGCACACTTAATACTATTGTGAAATGATTGCCATTGAAGTTGTACTCTTAAGCCTATTAGAAAAATGAAATATTTTCATACACTCAAAATCTTAAGATGTAAGTTTTTAAGGAGGCATCATTATACAATAAATTCACGTAATGTATTCTATATTTTTATCGAGTTTGCAACTTTCTAACTAAGAGAACAAGCAGAAGGCACTTGTAAAGTGCAAAGTCGAAGTTTTTTACTTGCTACATAGCGTTGTCAATTTTATAACAGATATTAAATTAAATCATAATATTTTAAAGTGGCATAAATTTTATAGACGTACACTTGTAAGACCGTCTTAGTAAATATCATATTTTTTATATGATATTTTTAAAACTGAAGTTCACCTGCTCTTGATACTTTCTTTTTCCTTTTCTGAATTTGATTCTTAACAAAAAGTATCTTTTTCTTTAATTTAAATGTATTATGACTCACAATATATACTTGGTTCATATACTTTTTTCCTTCCTTATAATTTATCGTTAACCTTATATTTATGTAAATGGTTTAGATTATACTTATAAATATGTTATTTTTTTCGTCGTTCGACGTACATTGTTGTATTTTCGGTAGAAATATATAATTGTATTACTAATATATAAAGTCTAAAATATAGGCTTAGGAGCGAGCGCCTTGTTACTAGAATAAAGGCACGACCGCTTTATTCATGTCTGTCACGGCCATCGTCCAAGATATCTTAGTAATCTGAGGGGGTCTTCACTCTCCTCCCTGGGGAGGAGGGGTGATGGCTTCAGGCTCTTAGGCCTATGGCCATGGGTGTCTTCTCCGTCCATGAACATGGACGGGCCATCGGGTTGGCCCATAGAGCCTCTGTAGGGGTTCTATCTACAATTTCGGTTCCAGTTTGGGAACCGAGGAAGGATGGTAGTTGAGACCCACGATCTTAGTACGTTAGTAATTTAGTATTGTGATATTTTATAATTGTAGGAAATAAATAAAAACCTAAGCGATTGAAATAAAACCGGGTTCATATAGATCACTAGATTAAGTTTCACTCAGAGCAATATTTATTTTCTGGAATATAGAATTTCCTAGTTTGAATAAAAATAACGTGGTTTAAAATAATGTTTCATAAGAAATGTGCCGAATGATTTTTTATCATTAACACGCTTTTATTAGCTTGGTAACAAAAACTTTGAACGTAATTTTGACCGACTTTAAAACCGCGGATTAATTTGATTTTTTGCGTACTTATCAAAGACCACTGACAATGTAATAATATTAAAAATAATAATAATATAAAAAAAAAACACGTTTTAATAAAAGAATCTAAATATTCTAATAAATAAGAAACAAATAGACCTCTTTTATTTTTTTTAAATATTATTTTTTTTAAGTATATACATACGCTAGTGTTCTTTCATGAATAATTACATGATTTATTTTTTATTAAATTTATTGATATTCAATAACGCTTTAAGTGATCGCTCGTTAAAACATGTGTATGTATGTATGTGTTCAAACAGACGCCATTTCACGTACAACTCTTCCTGTTTGATACTCGTGCCATTATGTCATTATTGGGAACGCGTAGGTTATTTCCCTATTTCCACCATGATTTCCCAAATATTTCACAGAATGACAGTTTGATTTTCATGGTGCAATCTGTGGTAAGCATCTACGTTGACACTTAAATATTTTCTTTTCTATTACAGTCTGTTATTGAAAGTAAAAATATGAATGATAAAATGTAAGAAATAACTTACTTGTTAAATTAAAATAACAAATAAACAATTATTTTAAATAAGCAAATATATGGTATACGTCATTATAAAATATATATTTAATATAATAAAAATATCGATAAAAATATAATTATCGAGAATCGAGAAGAATATGATTTTTAATATTTTAAGAATATTTTTGGAAAACGTACAAAAAAAATTAAAAGTAGTGATACTCGAACCCGCCACTTTGAAAACATTCAAGAATGTGAGCGTATGGTTTAGTGGTCAGGGTGCTTGCACAGTTTCTAAAATGGCACGGGTTTGAATTTAGTTACGTTGAAATTATTATACGTTTTTAAAAAAATATTTTTCTTATTCTAAGAATATAGGAATTAATTAATAAAAGATGACGAATTACCCTTTGATATATGATAACTTTGATTTTCATATAATATATTCACAGCTTCACACTTTATCTGTAGAAAGAATATAAATATATTTATATATAGAAAGACGGCTTTCAACACATAGCGTATTTAGCGTCAAAATTTTAACGTCGCGCTTTGTCTTACCAAGGAAATGAAAACAATGTAAATATTATCATTCCTGCGAAGGGAAATCGAACCTACAAACACTCAAGCTTACAGTCAGACGCTCTGCAGTGCCACGATGGCCTTAAATATATACTATTGTAACAAACCATAATCTATAGCGAGGGTATATAAAGACGATCGAAATCACCCTCGACTCTTTTTGCCCTCGATTGTCTACTAAGAAACATCACTGACGTTACTCTGACTGGTTTTCAATTTTAATTTTTAATTGATTGAGAAATTATTATCGTCTCCTAACTTAATTTTTTTTTAGCTTCACGCTGTATCTCGCATGTAGCAGAATGCCATTAGGTTTAAAGGTTCCCTCTGCCTAGAGGGAACCTTTAAACCTAGTGTTAAGACAAACTGTTCCCCATTTTCCGCCGAAATGAGGCATTGCGTGCTGAGTGGCAGAATTCAACGCCGCGCTTTAACAGCTGGGTTTTGTAACAAGACAAATCTTGTTACGAAACCCAAGAAACGAAAATACGTTTAGTATTTTCATTTTCTAACTTAATAATTTTAATAATTTTAAATCTATATTCAATATTAGGATTGAATAGAGAAAGCACATACTACCTTGAATATATGGTACTAATCGTGCAATAAAGCTAGCCAATGAGTGGACGTGGAGACGTCATATGGATTAAATTTGGTCCACATCAAACTGGGAGAAGCTGTTAATCAACGGACTACCTCTGACGTGTGGTCAGTGTGTAAAGCTCTATTGACGCAAAGGATTCAATACCCCAATCGAGATAGTACGTTGATATTTCTAGCCGTTCATATCAACACATTTATTGAATGGTATGAATTAATTTACATATATTTAATAATCGATTCCAAAAAGACTGAGTCAATTCGACTGCATTTTTTGTGGGTGTTAACTTAACTTCTTAATGAGTGAACTAATTTTTAAGATTCTTTTTTTATTATAGCTCGTGGTTCTGATGTTGTCCCATTTATGTTTAGATCTGACGAATAGTTTCTAAGTTATTTGTAATTATTATACTTTTCAGCGCATTTTTTTTTGAATCAATTTCCTTTTTTTCTTAAAATCTTAAGTATTTATAATAATTTTAAAGGTGTTAAAAATCTCTCTGTATATTAAATTTGTGAGAGATACAAAAATCATAAAAGTGGATTTAAGTATAACATTAAAGACTGTTCGATCTACCTAGACAAAGTGAAATGTTAGGTTACACAATTAGGCGATAGATCACATATGAGCGAGAATGAGCAAGAATTACTTGAATGATTAATCAAGTGCTTAAATTGATTATTTTCATTTATATTGTAATGTACATAAGTACATGAAATAATAAAGAATACATAATATAATACATTATTTTTATAAAAAAATAAATATATGTCAAAAAAATATATCTTTAAAATGTTTTCCATATCACTCATAAAATAAAAACATTTTTGGAAAACATATAAAAATTTGGACGTAGTGGGATTTGAACCCGCGCCTCTTAACTGCAGCTATGCCATACGTTAAAATTCTTTATACGATTGTTACAACCTACTTTTATTGTTAGCTATAAATTAAATATTTTTAAAACAGACTTCGTGACGTAGTTGATAATGTTTTATTTCAACCCCGCCCTTCACACGCGATGTTAGTGGGTTTAAATCCCGTTATAGGGGGAAAGTTTATATTGAACTAGGAGCTTATGCTATGGGATAACACTTGTTTGGCGTGTGTTTGGTGTGTGCCGCACACGTGTGTTGTCAAAATAATGTTATAAATTTTTGTTTTAAAATGAATGGACTTGACAATTTATCTATTAGTACGTAAATATTTTTAAAAAACACACTTAGGACACTAATAATAAAGAAAGACATTTACATATGAATGTATATATAAAGAAAAATTAAATAATAAACAAATTTACCTCATACTAACATTAGTCTAAATAAGATTCATTTATTCTTTTCTCTGCAATTCTTACATGATAACATAATAAATTATATAATACATACTGTATATAAATCTCAAATTTATCCTTTAAACCTTAAATACAATATTTAAACACGTAATTATAATGATGTCGAGGTGCTAAGATTACGTATAAAGAAATTCTCCGAGCAAAAGCAAGTCGAGTTAAAATTTGGTTTAACATACGTCGTTGCCTTATAAGGCTGTATCATTTTATCTCACGTCGGCGGAAGGGAAAGCTCTAAATCCGGATTAATTAATTCCAAAGCAGAATTTGACCCGTTCGATAATAAATCCCTGCGGTTTATATCCTCTGCAAATTATATTCGGCAATAACGTAACGTTCGTATGTCGCACGCATTCGAGCAAATAGGATTTACGTGAACGCAATTACTGTTGTGTTACAGATTATGTTGTTAGACGTGAAGGTCGCTACTTTAATCATGTCTACAGTTTGCTTTTTTAAGGATGTGCTTATTTAAGAATGTTGCCGGAAAAAATAGATGTTATTGAAAAGTAACTTCTTTCTCCACTTTCTGCTTATTGAGATATATTGTACTCTTATACGGCTTAATAGGTGGGAAGTAATACAATGAAGATACTAAGATTGAAGGAGATCATCGTGGTGGGGTGGGCATCATCTTATTTTAAATGTGATTGGTTGTAGATTCGATCCCACACGGGGAAATGAGTAGTTTTTTATTTGTCTCTGGCAAGACAACGTGCGGTATTAAGTTCCATCGCCACCATCTGGACACTAAGCTCCACATACATACATACACTACGCACTAAGCGTAAAAAGAAAAAAGTTGCTTTTTTGGTTATTTCAGCCCGGAAGACGAAAATATTCTTGAGTTATTGTAACAAAAACAGATAAGTAAGCTCAGTCAGATACTTTTCTTGAATCATAGGTGATTTTTGAAGATGATAGTCATATCAAAAAACAATACATCAAAGTGATACAAATATATTTCAGTACAGCGTACGTATAAAAACAGTTTATAAGTCGATAAAACGTGCAGGAAGTATTTTGTTCCAAAAACACGCCGGGTGCAGGTGTTGCTTTTCCAATTTGGTGTCGCTCGGAAAGGGCGATTTTCATTTCCCGAACAAACCGCATGCATATTATGCGTCCAACATGCGCGGATTTGCCGTGAAATATTGTTCTCCTTACATGTATCACGGGGAACATTTATGTATTTCTTTGTTTTAAATGAAAATATCAAATAATATTTAGTATTTTCATTTTCTCACTCTGGTAATAACGCAAAGCGCGGCGTTGAGTTTCACCACTCAGCACGCAATGCCCCAATCCGGTCGAAAGTGGGGAACGAGAATGTTAAAAGAGAACGTAGTGTCTTAACACTAGGTTCTCTGGTTTCCTCTGCCTACCCTGCTATGTGCGGGACACAGTGTGAAGCTAAAAAAAAAGAATACCTATAGCTCTTATTGTACAATCATAGGCTAATTTGTATAAAATTTAAAATAATTAATATTTGTTTTACATTAAATACGTCGGCGTGGGATTCAAAGTAAGTTACAAGAGTCAGTTTCGTTAGAGCTTTGAAACAAGTTTTAGTGCTGGAAACAATTGCTACTAATTAGAGCAAACAACGCCACTGGCAAAGTGTCTGTCTACTCATTTAAAATTCTTGTTTGTCAACAAGGCACTTTTTGTTTAGACCTAATTTGGCTCGGAGGAAAATTGACGATACTTTGTACAGGTCTCGTAGTTATATTTATTTTTTTGTGATTTTTATAACAGATTGTTATAGTAGTTTATTGAAATTTCTTTTAAAAAAATATATATTACTAATAAATTGTAAACCTTTAAAGATTGTACGAAAAAAGGACGAAGTTATCCAAACGATCTAGATTTTAAAGTACACAAAAACACAAATATATCATAAAATAAAAATCTAGGAACCAAAGAAAATAGCATTTTGTAAAAAGAGAAATGGATTGAAATTAAAATGAAAAATTATTCAAATTTTATAAAATGTATAAAAGCAAATTTGCCAAAGTAACACGCACTATCTACTTGTCCCATGGGCAATGATTTATTCACAAGTAAAGGAGATGTACACACTAGCGTTTTTAATATTTTGTTCTTTGTAACAAAATTTTAATGAATTTGTATGTACATGTACGATTTTTTATAATAAAATTATCGTGTATTTTAAATTTTCCTCTTCCTGTATGGCGATGTGCCCAGCATCCGAAAAATGGACCCATGAAAGATGCGAAAGAAATAGTTTCTTTTGTAATAATTATAATATATACAAAGACTACGTTCGCGCCAGCAGTGGATGGAGGGATTTGAGCAACATAATATATTTTGAATAAAAGTTTAAATTAGTTCCAAACCATTGCTCCGGAGAGGGCTACTATATCTACTTTATATTCCATAATATTTAAAAGTCCGCTGTACTTTAAGAGAAGACTGTTATGAAGTTGCCTGCTTTGTCACTTAGTGTATCTTGATCAATTATAGGCGTTTTTGATATTATTATCTTATTTAAAAATTTAGATATGCCATAGCATTGTATCGCAACCGCTAAAAATATGTATCTAAGAAATATTCATGAAGTCAGCGTGGTGTGGTAAAACTATGTGATTATTTTTATGGTTAGTTAAAATAATTTAATTAATGGGTAAAAAAAATGTAAAAGAGAACGGAATATCTTAACACTAGGTTCTTTAGTTCCCTCAGCCTACCCTATACGCAAGATAAAGCGTGGGGCTAAAAAAAATTAAAATATTTACACATATATATTTTATTCACATCCCACTTAAGATGGAGAGCGGAGTGTTTTAACGTTTTGCCTTTAAAAAAAATAGTTTTTTTATACCGACGGTTGTAACGTCAGTTTGCAAAATCCCTTATGTGAAAACAAAGAATATCCGGTAGGTACCTAACACGCCGCCCGGGACAGCACAGGCATCAGGACGTCTCAAGCTATCTTGTCACACAGCCATTTCTTTGCTCTCACGGCTCTTATTTACGAGAACAATGCATAAAATACTGGAATTGAGAATTTATTCTTGTATCTTTATATTGACTCTCTTTCAGATAAACTTAGCGCGTTTGTTTTGTGACTGCAGTAGATTCAAGTTGTTTTACAAATATAGAATTGAAAGATTGTAGAAAAAATAAATAAGATGTGGAAAGGCTATTTATAGACGTACATGGTATTAGATAGGAGATCTTTTAAGGATTATTTTCTTAAAGCTTTTATTATATTAAAATTTTCTGCCATTACAGCTAGTTATATTTTTTGCTACCGTTTATAATTGGCGTAAAAACATTTCATATACCTTTAAATAGTGTAATATAGTAGTAAGTAGGTGTATAACTTAATAATACAATGTTTACTACAATAATATTTTTTATTGTATTTCAATGTGAGTATACACGTTTGTAATGCTTGAACGATTGAAACTTTTGGGGTTTATACACATCTGATAAAGGTTCTGACATGTAACACGTTCTATAAGAATTTCATCCATTTTTTACATATAATAATGGTGATGAAGCAGTTTGCTTTAGTAACTATACGAGATATATTTAGGATTATATAATTTTTGAAGTGAAGACTCCTTTAGCAACGTTGTGCACTTTTTGTTGTGGGTAAAAAATGTTAAACTCGCGCCAGGACACGTGACCCTCATCGAAAATTCGTAAGACGGAGGAAGTGCACCTAAACCTTTGACAGTTGAATGTAAAAATAGACATTCTATTATTGTTCGAAATAAAATCAAGAAGTTTTTTGGTGAAATGTAATCGTTTCAATTCAATTGGTAAATCTTCTCAATGAGTTGTTGACCTCTTTTGATTTTTTGTTGCGTTTGAATCTTCTACCTGTGCGTTTCCTACTATGCCAAGATAAAGTTTTCACTTCTGCCAACACTCCTAGAGTACAACCCGTCGTTATTTTAAATAGGTTTTGATTTATTAAATCAGTTCATTTAATGCATGATATGACGACTCTGAATGAACGATTTGAAGTTGATTTTGAATCAATTTTGACGAAAGACATATTTCATTTAAACAAATTAATACACTCATAAAATAGTGTAGCTGTCCTTTTATTGATTAGTCGTCTAGGTTTTCATATTTTTTGCAAAATCTAGTGATAAGATACTCGGCTCTGCTATTTCCATTAATTTAAAGATTTATTCATTTAATATAAATATAAATATTCCCACGATCGGGATTTAAAGCCAAAGTCACTGTGTTTTTGTTCTGTGTTTGTCACTTTAAGATGAAACAAATTTGAAAGAAATTTTCTTTCAAATCTTTTACTGAAAAAGCTAACCAACCAATCGTTACAAAAAAACAACCGTTGTTGAATACTTTCGAAAATATCCCTAATAACCCTAAATATTATTATTATATGTACTACTTATTTCTCATTAACATGTATTAAAATACTCATTATATTTCCAAAGCGTCATATAGATTAAATACCATGCGTAGCTTAATAGATTCTAATTAACGACTCGGCTACTAAAGTCTAAATATTTTATGCATGAAAATTAAAATATTTAAAAAGATTTATTTATCCAGAAATACACAGTATTCTATGTATGTTTATTAATAGTTTCTTTGTTTATTACTTTTCGTGATAAATATCTATTAGAACTAGTATCCCCGTTGACGCGTTAACAACGCGTTGTCTTTAGCAATGTATATATATGTCAGTTTATATAAACATGGATGGCAAGCCATGGTAAAGTGTGTAATATTTATTTTATTAATTTAATATACTTTTTATGCATTATTTGAAAAAAACCGTAGCAATATGCAGCCCTTCGCTATATAAATTATAAGTGTGCCACATTTCATGCTTTTCTGTCAGCATAATTTTCGTAAAAAGGAGGTTTTTGCATCACGTATTAATATATAGATTAGAGTATAGGTCATCGTAGCGCAGTGGGACAGAGTCTGACAGCATAATCGCGATTGATTGTGGCCTGAATTTCCGCTCCGGGGAATAATTATACTTAAATTATTTACATTTTTTAATTTTGGCAAGATAAGCGCAGCGTTGAGTTCCGCCAATAAAAAATAATACACAACGCTTCGAATTCAGGTGAAAAGCTGTCAACCAAGTGTCTTCAAACTAGGTTCTCTCTGATAACCCTGCAATACGGAATAAAGCGTGAAGTTGAAAAAAAACATAATTTAATGAATGTATGTATGTATATATTCCCGATCATATATACTTAACGGTAACTCCATTAAACAATGCATAACTTGGGCTTCTTGTTAAGCTTTATTTGAATTTCTCAGAAGTGAAACAACGTGTTGTTTGAATTAGTAATCGTTATGCTGAATAATGTATAGTGTTTGAGGTCATATGTTTACATAGGATGATATTTTGATAAGAACCCTACTTCGACCGTCTTGATTAATGAAGGCATATAACAGATAAAGTCCATTTGCATATATTGGCCGTACTTTAAGCCATAATACGCCCTACATAATAATTATTCTTTTAAGCCTAAAGCGTAATATTATAATCTTTGAGTAGGTCGATGTTCATAGAAGTTGATTGGTAATACGATTCTTGATAGTGATTGCTAAAAGTAATTCGATATCGCTACCTTTCTACTATAGTTTTTAGAAATGGTGTATTTTAACTTTATATTATTACTTTATTTCTAATATGTACGTTTAATAGGTGTGGTATATAGGAATAGAGTTTGAAAAAAACATAATATAGGTGTTATTGTGATTACTTAATGATTGAGAGTAAAGATACGAGAAAAGAAAGAATGTAATATTTAATTTTTTTCTTAAACAGAGAAATTATAGTGGAGTTATTTTTACTTGACTTAGTATAAGCCAAAGAACAAATGAATATGTGTCTCAAAAGATCTTTATTTAATAAAAATATATTAACCATGAAATTATTTTAATCGGATTAATCGCGTATATATTATAATATTCGCGATTATTATGTATTCGGAAATACATTTTTGAAAATCCGACGTTTCAAACACTTTACAGTACTCCGTGGTCGTAGGTCAAAGATCTCAATATTATTTTTTTTTTTTGTATAAAATATTAAATTATTCTATTTTGCTGAATTTATTTAAAAAAATAATTTCTAATAATATTATGTCAAAATTAGTATATCAAGAATTGTTGGTTAAGCCTTCCTAACTTCCGCACGAAATCTTGAATACGAGTATACGTAACAAATGTACTAATTTAGCTTAAGGAAAGAAAGTGGTCCAAGTTTAATGGTTGAGATGCTTCCATGACTTTAGTATTTAAATAAGGCACGTTTGGTTTTACCATCCGCTTGGGAAATCAATGATCCGGATTCATTTCACTGACCTACAAAGGAATTCTCTGGACCAACCAATTAAATTTAATAAAACGATACGCTCAACCAAAATAAATTGTAATTATCATTAGTTATTAGTGATTTTCTTTATTATTACCTATTAATTAATAATTTGCAGGTTCTTATTGTTTAATGATATTGTTATGTATTTTATAAAACAAAGGAAGGCATGGAAAGGAGACAAAGTGAATGCTAAAAGATTACAAGAATATTTTAATATGAGAAATATATGTGAATATTTACGCACTATCAATGTTTCTAATTTTGAATTACCCAGTAATCAAAAACCTCTGAATAGGTAGAGTGAGGTATCACTTAACGATGCAATACTATCAGATAAATAATGTGTATGTGCAGTAGTAAAAGCATTTGTCCATCGGTTATACATAAGGTGAGGATAGTTTAAAACTCTTCTAAATATTTTGAAATTACTTAGGATAAGAAAGAGCGTATGCCTTAGCGGAAAGAGCTCTTGAGTGGCTTCCAAGAGGCTCGGGTTTGAGTCCCGCTACTTTAGAACGTTATACGTTTTATAAAAATATTATTTATTTTAAGATTGGCTAATATAGATAGTTATTTACTTTCGCACACAAATATATTTTATAAAAGGTGACCGCCATAATTTCCAACAAACTGGAATAAAATCATGAACAAAAAATAATATAATTCAAAGAACAATACTTTTGATTTGATTCAGATCAATACTTTCCATGCGTGTTTGATTTCTACGAAAATGGAGAATGAGAGAAGTATGCAGTTATGATCTTTAAACAAAACATAATAAGGTTTTAAATCCCAATGTTCTAAATATTTGAGTAGCTTTTATTCATGCGTGCACTTTAATTCCAAAGAGTAAAGAAACTGACAGGTCACTTAACACTAACACGCCTTGTATTAAAGGCCGTCCTTTCTTGTTTTTCGATGGCTCACTTAGATAAAATATTATTGCGTATACATATTCAGAAAATTGGAAAGTTCTTAAATAGTTTTTATATATCAAATTTTAATGTAAAAAGAAAATTGAATTCA
>JAKGSA010000786.1:446159-467879 GCA_033558755.1 Philaethria dido
TTGAGAACCTCCTTTTTTGAAGTAAGTTAAAAAATGAATCAAAATATGATAGCACTTTTATCTTATAATTTTAAAATTATCAGAATATGTTCTTATTTGTCTTGAAACGCTTAAAGACTTTCGTATTATGCAAGGTATTTGTAGGCTGAGAAAATTTAGAAAAAAGTCAAGCATCAACCGTTCCTTATTTTCCGGAATTCACAATAATCTTGTACGGCTAGGTATGCCCCAAATAAATCGACGGCGAAATATTTATCTTACGGTTTTTCTAGAAATTTAATAAGATTGACAAATTTCGTATTAGGTACTGATTCTATTTTGTTGGATTCTGTATATTGTTAAAAGCCGGTAAAGTTACATTATGTGATATAATGTAAGTTAACCATAACGTTATTATTGGAATTAATAAATGGCTTTGATGTTAATAACATAAAATATGAAGATCTGCAGAGAGAGCCTAGTTTAGACACTTTATTCTTTGCTTTTTGCCAGAATTCGAGATATTGCCCATTTCAAAGCTGTGCTTTACCTCATACATACATAGTTTCACGCTGTTTCCCACATATAGCAGTGTAGGCAGAAGGAACATAGTGTTAAGACGCTCCGTTCCTCACTTTCCGCCGAATTGAGGCATTGCGTGCTGTGTGGCGGAACTCAACGCCGCGCTTTGCTTAGTTACCAAACCCAGGAAATGAAAAATTCCATTTACTTGAGTGGGGATCGAACCCACAACCTGTCGCGTTTACAGTCGCACGTTTGTGCCTCTGCGCCACGACAGGCTTTATCTCGCTTTTTTTAAATTTTATCCATATTACTGATGGACATTAGTAATTTGAAAAAGTTATTTGATTTTTTACATTATTTAAAGAAAAAATTATTAAATTATTTTTTTATACTTGCCATTCTTAAATATATTTTATAATAGTGTCATTTTAAATGTAATTGATTTAAATGTTCTTTCATTCAATAGACCAATTAGAAATATTATAAAAAGTTAAATTAGAAAAAGAAGCCTATTAAGCGATATAGGTTTCTTATTGTTTTTTATACTAAACATACTTTTTTAAATATTTTCAGTTAAAAAATTTGCAAATTTTTTTATATTATATCCAAAATAAACAATTATTTTTCGTAAAAAAAATCCTATTCCAGTTTCCCTCAATACTATTCCCTGGTTATTTGATGCCAAAATGAGTGGCAAGTAAAAGGACCCCGTGGACCTAAGGGTATTAAGGCAAATGTAGGTCTATCGAAGGTAAAGAGCGAAAAATAGGTTAATAACATGCCGTCTATGATAAAAGTAAAACTCAAACCGCATTTTATTTTATATTATTAACTGATTTAAAAAAAGGACGTTCTCGATTCGACTGGGTTCTCTGACAACTTTTTACTGGGAGAACCGATTTTGATAATTTTATATATAGATAGCAAGCGTTTAATATTATTATTTTATTTGTATACCACAAAAACATGAAATCAAACTTAAAGTGCTTTTGATGTGGTCCTTTCATTCAATGATTTAAATCTAAGATCTGATGAGTAGTTTTTGAGGTATTCGTAATAATTGTGCATTTTTTTGAACTCGGTTTCCATTGTTTATTAAAATCTTATATACTATCATGTGGTAATTACAGTTGCAAACAGACACATCGATTATGATTTAACAGGCATTAAAAGCAAATATATTATATATATATAAATAATATACTTTTACCAAAATATCGCCAGTTAGCGTTAATTGACACATCAACCTACGGCTCTCTGAATTTCTGAGAATTCATTTGAACGAAAATAAATTCATTGAAGATTTCTTCATATATTTTATTACTTTCGTCGTTTTATCTATTGATTTCACTATTCTGTTCTAGTTATATTTTCGTAAATATATATGAACAAAATCTAAACTTCAGTTTTCATTATGATACAAAAGATTTTTACTATAATAAAAAAAAAGAGTTTCATAGGTGATTTTTAAACAATATTCTTTAAGCTCTATGGCTGTAGGTAATCAAAGCAGTACCTATACTATTTTTAAATACCTACACATCCATTTTGTGGACTTATGCGAATTATGTTCTTAAAAATGTGTCTGATTAAATATATTATGTACTAAGTAAATTATTTTAAGTATATATACATAGCTTCACGCTGTATCCCGCATATAGCAGGATAGGCCGAGTGAACTTAGTGTTAAGACAGTCCGTTCTCCACTTTATCACCAATTGAGGCATTGCGTGCTGAGTGGTGGAACTCAGCGCCGCGCTTTTCCTTTGTTATCAAACCCAGGAAATGAAAAAAACAATTTCCTGGAGTGGAAATCGAACCCACAACCTGTTGCTTTTACAGTCGCACGCCTCTGCGCCACGAATGGCGTCAATTATTTATTTTAAGCTTCATGTCATATCCCGTGTAGCAAGTTTTCTGTAAATTAATTTGATACATTCCATGATAAACGGCGGAACTCAACGCCGCGCTTTGTCTTATGAAAAAACTTTAAATATAATCTCTCCGCGAATAAATTCTCCGCGAGTGGGAATCGAACCTACAACCACGCAATTACAACCAGACGTTGTCACATATTAAAATAAAAGTAAATAGACAGAAGTTTTAAAAATATAACATTTCAAAATAAAAAGATGATTACTTGAAATGTGTAGTATATGAACATTTTCATTTGTATTATATTAGAAATGAAATGCAAGCAGTTGCAGGGCGCCTGAAGCGCGGCGTATGTTGACAGTTCTCTGAAATGCATAAACCATGTTTCCATACATTTCTGTTCAGTTAAATGCCTTACTCTGCTGTCCAACAGTAAAGTGACGTGTGGATATTTGCACTCTAGATTTTTATATTTATTAAAAATATATGCAAAAAATACTGACTTCTTGAGGTTTTTTTTTTAATAAATATACCTAAATGGTCAATTCTTCTAATTTATTCATAGCATATTAGTTGAATGCAAAAATTTTGAAATAGTCAATAATTATGTTAATATTGAATTATATTAATATATTTTCGTTATTAATTGTTTTTTCTGGTTTGACAAAGTACAGGTATAGCCACACGCAACACCACTAATAACAGGGACATGAAGAATTCACTGATTTATTATTAGGTTTGTCTGTTTGAACTCCAAAACAAACGAGAGGAGCATAAACGTAAAAAGAAGAAAGTTAATAAATTTTCCATATTATGGATTAGAATAAGGAACACTTTACTTATTATGATCATCTTAAGAAGTTTGGTATTGTTATTGCGAGTGAAATCGCGAACGTTTAATATTATGACTACTTTCAGTCAAAAACATTGCTTTCAAGCGAAAATTCATATCAATAACAATATGATGAGACGTAGCAAAAGAGAAGTAATCTCCGGAGTTATTTTGTATATCTAAAATATTGAATAATATTGCCTCCACTAATATTAAACATTCCAATGTGTTCCGAGCATCGTTCTTTGTTGAGTCGAGGTAATGGTCTTACATATTTACTTATGGATATAAGGAAAAATGCTTTGTACTAAACTGTCACTCGTATCGCTTCCCCCACGGGCATTATATTATTTTTTGAAACGATATTTTCTATACATAAAGACAAAAGTATAAAGGAAGTGTCTTTCGTTTGTGGGAAATCGTAATAATGGATGCTTTTCAACTGTCATCTTTCCCCGCTTCGTTTCTAATATCCAATCTTAGCTTATTTAGAAATTTATTCAAGTCATCGTTTATGACGACAACGATCGTCATAATAATAGAGATTATTATAGCAACTAGACTATTTGCTAGTAATAGTAATATGAATAATTTTAAAAACGTTTGCTGTATATTTTTTCATTTTTATGTATGAGTATTTGCCATGTTTTGGGAAGAGATTATAAAATTAATTGATATTAGAATTACACTTTGAACACCTAATAAAATTAAAAATTCTTATGGGTTGAACTAGAAGTCACAACTATCGCATTCTATCCCAATCAACTACGCATAGATAGCGTTACTTACGTATTCACGTTATTGTTGTCTTTATTTTATTCATATTGCGCATAAATATATAAACTTTTTATTCGATGTACACTGTAGCAAAGTTATTTTTTTTAATATTAAAATATTTTTTGTGACAATAACCAGAACTTTTACTTAAATAAAATTTTAACTGTCCATGTTTTTCTTTGTTAACATTTTATGAAACTTTCATAGCAAAACTCATATCGAATACACAGAACATTTTTATACATCAAATTTTTTAGTTTCTGTATAAAACTTAAAAATGATATGCTACTGTTGGATTGTAGTAAAATATATAACAGAAGAAATATCAAATATCATATGTAATGTAGTCTAAGTTATTATTTTAAAATGTTTAAATTTTTATAAAAAATGGTTGTATGTAATCTTTCTCCTTTGAAACTCCTTTAAACTTCTCCTTTTCCAAATTTCATGCTCCCTATTCGTATATTTTTGTAAAAAGGAATAAGTACAGACTTCAAATAAAGTACGAAAAACTCAAAAACTACTCGTCAAATCTTAATCATAAAAATAATTTTAGCAGTAAAATTTATATCGCATAAGTTACAATACAACAATTATACCGCATAAATAATAAAACATACACAAAAAAAATGTTGTCGAATTGAGAACTTCCTTCTTTTCGTAGTCAGTTAAAAATGACGTTACGTGACCATATAGCGTACACCGTACATTGATTGAATGCTATGTACGTACAAAATAACCGCAATCCGCAAACTCCAGTAACAGATATAACTTTACAAGTACTTTCAATCACAGTTTTCAGTACACTTGTAAGCAAACACGCCTTTGTAGGCTTTGTGATAATATTACATTCATTGTTAACTAACGTCGAATTTTATTGTGGCCGTAAGAGAGTGAGTATTCAATATGTACGTCGTTACGTTTGAGATATATATATATATATATATATATATATGTATATATACAGAGTGTGAGGACTTACCTTACGTTAAATGAAAACACCGTTTTGAGTACTCCTTGTAAACACGATACGATTATAAAATAAGAGTTTTTACTAAAAATGAAAAAGTGTTTTTTTCGAACAAAATAAATAATAAAATATTCGTTACAAAATCAAACGCCATTTGTTACGTATGACGCAAGAGCACACTAACCCGTCAGAGCGGCAACGTCGCACGCCATCTCATTGAAGAAATCAAGTGTTGGGTAAGGGCGATAACGGGTGAACAGATGTTAACACTACGCACCACTGTCTTTAATTTTACACAAACTCACATTTATTATTCTAACTAATAACTAATTAAAATTTAAATTTCAAAAGTCACTGATAGTTCTCGTGGCGAAGTACGATGTTGACGTGGGGCTACGGTTTGATCTTCGCGTTCTCGTTCTACCGCCATTACAAATGTACGACCATAAGAATAGCATCTACAAGTAGAACCATACCTTTCCCGATATGTCCGTATTGCGAGAGTTCCATTTTAATGATATTCTCCATAAATGAAAATCATATCAGTGTCTTTCGCAGAAGTATACATAACACGCGCCATTATTAAAAAAAATAAACAAACTAAATAAGGAAGAAACACTCGTATAGTTTTGTATGAAGAAAATGAATTAAATACTAACATAAAAAAACGACAATAATAAAAGAAATGAAATAATTTGAAAAAGTCACAGGACGAACGACGCGTAAATATAACTACTTCAGTTACTAGGCGATGTACGCAGCGCGGTGCACAACTAACGACACTAAGAACTAACCCAAAGTTCCAAATATTGGCATTTCTCTTTCCGCTAAGTATAAATAAGCAAAACACAAACATTTATTACAATTTGATTACTAATTTTGATTAATGTCTATTAAGAAATTTTAAAATGTTTTATGACTTGATCTAAAAGTCTAAATTATATTTTTAGTTCAAGAATTAATCTTTATTCAATGTAAAAAATATTTGTTATGACTATGCTATTCCTTTTTTCACGGTCAAGGTTATTGTTAATATGCTATTCCCTTCTTACATTATGCCATTTCATTCTGTCATGGTCAAGGTCATTCTAAATTGATTTTTTTCGAAAATGATAACATAGCTTAAAATTATCAGCTGTCTCAATTTTATTTGCAAAAGTATTTATGGATTTGTAATTCCATTATTTATTTATAAGCGCAATTGAAAATTCGATGTATCTGTAAGCCATTACATGAAAATTAACATCAAGCTAAATCGACTTTAAATGGATATTCTTCTAGTCCATAACTTTTTATAATAACTTTTTACATATTGCGGCTATAAATAATCTAGTAATTATTATAACAATTATTTATGCACTACTTATTCGATATTTTTAAAACAAAAATATGAATCGTCCATAAATAATTTATTTAAATATTGTAACTTAAAATGGTAGCATTCTACTCTGTGGTCCGTCGTCGTTGCCTTCCGTCTTTCCCGCCAATTTCTTTTAAATTTAAATGTTGCTAATACATAATAAATTATAAATTACACAGACTAATAATTAAAATCGATTTTCATATAATTATGGAAATCGATTTTATAAAATATCATGTGAGAATAATTTCTTACATGATATTTTATAATAAAAAATAATTTACCTAAATTTTAAAGCATAACAAAGTAAATAAAATGAATATGAGTTCGTTTGTTGTAACCTCGTTCATTCGTTTTCTCGCTCTTTCACTTTAAGGTAAAAGTTATCATTAATATCTACCTGATTTCAATGGATTTTTTATTATAAAAGTATTAAATAAAAAAATCCTGTAATTATTTTTAATTGTAAATAATTACTTAAAATAATTTAAAAAGTAGATACTATTTAATAGAAATAACCTAGTATATCGATTCTTAAAAATCGATATACTAGGTTATCCTAGTATATCGATTTGTAATTATCTGTGTAAGTCAGTTGTCTTTTATAATTATTGTCGAGTGAATTTTGAAGTGGATATTACTTTATACTATTGTAGTGTTAAAAAGCAAAACACAGAATCTGAAACTTAGTTTATGACTATTTATGTAAAGAATATTAATAGAGCAGAATACTTATGTTAAAAACTGTAAGTAAAACGTGTTTCAAACGATGAGAATCTAAAACGAATGAATTCAATCTGTGATTACCATTATCGCTTATAATTAGTAAGTTTTTAAGAGCTGTGGTAACATTAGTTGTTTTTTTTTAAATAATTTAATAGGAACTGAGATAACATGACTGTCTAAAACCCCTTCTAAATCCTCTTTAGAGTAATGTGATTATTTTATTATAAACAATAGACACGTGCGTGAAAGAGAATGAGATATCTGTCAAGAATTTTTTTTATGAATGAAATATGGAAGATCGGCAACGTGTAATAGTATTTTAGTACTACTAGATAATACGTCATCGGTGCGTAATACAGAACGGTTAAAAATCGGGAATCGAAAATACTAGTCCTGCACCTAAACCGTAGACATGTCTTGATTGATTAACATGTGTACGGTTTTGTAGTATTGTACTCTACATGTGGTGGACCTAAATGTAAGATGAACATTCACACCCTGTTTATTAGCTTCACACTTTATCCCGCATATAGCATATAGGCATATAGGCAGAGGGAACCTTTCTCGTTTCTTAACATTTCCGTCCCCGATTTTCCGCCGAATTAAGACATTGTGTCCTGAGTGACAGTACTCAACGCCGGGCTTTACCTTGTCACCAGAGTGAGAAAATAAAAATATTAAATATCATTCAATATTATCATTTCCTGGAATAGAAATCGAACCCACAACCGTTCGCATTTACAGTCAAACGCTTGTGCCTCTGCGCCATGACGTGCACATATACATATTTATTTTTATTATGATTTATTTACAATTTCGACTTACTTGACTATATTTTACGCAATGATTAAAAATTCTGCATTGTCATGCATGTATTGGCATACCTTACTAACTGACTTAGTCCGTAAATAATTATCGAAAATATCACATTGACATGTTTGTGTATATTTATATTTTAGAATTTATTTTATATAGCAATTATATACTAAGCTGAATACTAAGATATTTCTTCATATTTTTTTATTAAATCTAGTACAAGACTAAAAAATTAGATAATAGGCAAAAAAGTTCCATTTCCAAGTAGATTGCCAAAACGTTACGCCTTACAATAAAATAGATTTTATAAAATCCTTAATACTTTAAATAGAAAGTTTTTCCTAAAGTTTTATTTTATCTATTATAAAAATTATCTTGTTTAATCTTTACCCTTCCTCTTTAAAGAACAAACTACACTTTTACAGTTCAAAGATCAAATGTTTGACCTCCTTACTTTGTATGCAAAGGTATTCTTAAGTAAAATTTTTATTATAAGTATTGCAAGTATCATATTTTTTACCTTGCTCTAGTTTGCTATATTTATTAAAAATTTTATATTTTATATCTTCGTAACACTAAAGATATGCGGCGATTGTTTTATAGTACATTTTTGTGTTTTGCGTTCATAACTCACTTCAAGGAATATATGCTAGATAATTGACAGCTTATAAATAACTATACTAGTATAGGTACTAGTCAAATCGGTGTTAGTAGGCTAACACCGATTTGATCATTCTAGTGGATATATTTCGAGATGTCCAGAAATCAGAATTTTTATGTATCTCAATCATTAAAATATTTCATTTTGCGCACTAATATCATACGTAAAGTAAAAGGAGCAACTGTTGAGTTCTTCTCTGCAGAAATGCTTTCCGAGCCAGTGGTAGCTTCCGGTAGCATTAACAATACTGACATCTATATATAAATGATGATTCGAAAGTGTTTGTAATAGGTTATTTGAAAAAAGAATACAAGCATCTACGTGAATTCTTTTTCTTTTCTATTTACGCATCTCTAATATTATGCAAGCACCATAAGAGAACTTGGCGGTTCAATTTTGTTCTTCACTTTCTTCCATTCAGGGACTTAACTTAAACAGACCGGGAAAGCGCCTATAATTCAAACAGATATTACCACGAGATTGAACCCGATATTATGATGTGTAATTAGACATGCTCCAGTTGTCGTTCACTGGCATTGAAGATCGATATATATATAAAATACAGCAAATTTTCGCTTTTTCGCGCATAGGACAGTGGTTAGAGAGAACCCACTGTCAATACACACAATTCTTTACCCTCCGTCCGAAATGGAGACATTGCTTGTTACGTAATCAAACTCTACTTCCCTTTTTATCTTACGATAGCGGGAGATGGCATTAACTTAAATATAATCATTCTCCCAAGTGGGAACCGAACCCATAACAAACTGTGTTTACAGTCAGATGGTGTCCCATTGATCTATGATACTTTAGTTATGTAAACTAATTATTAATACCAAATGGTTCAAAATTCGTCATACATTAATTCACTGATTTAACTAATCTTTTAGATTGGATGCTCACATCAATATTCGAAGTAAGTATTTCACAAACTGAACCCTGCGACAAATGGTCGTCCAGAATAAGATATCAGGGGTTAGAACTTTCACGTGTTGACCCCTTTTAAAAGGTTAATGCTTAGAGTCCCCTCTGTATCACCTGAATACTAATATTGTGTTTACCGTCCGCCCTTCAAGCGTAATATTTTCAGATATCAACTTCATTTACTCGGTATTTTTTTTGACAAGATGGAATTAAATTTGTTTTATGTATTTAATTAATTTAACTATAAATAAAGAGAAATATAATAATGAAATACTCACATAGATTTTAAAATAATTGAAGTAAGAGTAAATAAATATCAACGTTTTATCGTTATCAATACACAAACAGTTACTTTTAAAGTAATCATATGATTCAGTGATTTGAAATAGGCTTTCAATTCAATGAATTTTATATTTTTGTACTTTATATTACTGTAACTTGTTTGAATAAATTGGTGTACGAGTATATATTAGAACTTATTGTGCGCAAACTTTGTGATGCTGTAAAATTTAAAACATTCGATTTTCCCACATTCTCGTAGGAATTAGGCAAATTCTCTCTTAGTGCTCTCCTCCTCAAGCACCCTACATGCCAAATTTCACCTTTTTTCCCCCCCAGTAGGTTGAACGTGCGTTGCATGTCCACTGTACGTTGTATATTGAACACTCATTGAACTATGAAAGAGTTATCTACGTATATCCATTATTGCTAAATTCTATTTTTCCTATCTTATCTATTTTTTTTTTTGTATTTTATAAGCTGTAAGAACACCATAATAAATAGTCTATATGGTTGAAATTTAAATTACAGCAAGTGATTTATTTTGTTTATTTTTTTCATATAAGTAAATTGAAATATAATAAATACTCACCTGATAAATTTATAGACCTGTCTGCATATTTCTTCCTCTTTCGTCACTGCAATATAATTCTGTTATTAAATTAAAGTAAATTTATTACAAATAGGACCAATCAAAATTAGTATACCCAATAATAACAGTTATGCGTTAAGGCATATAAAAATACAGTCGAATTGAGAGCCGCTTTTTTGAAGTCGTTTAAAATAGAGCAAATAAGTAATTTAAAATATATACATATATAGGTCATTGTTGAGCTTACGAGTAGGTCCACCACATGTAGAACAATACTTAGAGTACAATACTTCAAGACCGTACACATAATAATCAATCAAGTCATGTCTACGGTTTACGGTTTAACCGTTCTGTATTAAGCACCGATGACGTATTATCTAGTACTACTAAAATATTATTATACGTTGCCGATCTTTCATATTTCATTCATAAAAATTTTTTTTGACAGATATCTCTTTCTCTTTCACGCACGTGTCTATTGTTTATAATAAAATAATCACATCACTCTGAAGAGGATTGGGGATGGAGATGGGGTTTTAGACAGTCTTATTATCTGAATTCCTATTAAATTATTTTAAAAAAAAACAACTAATGCTACCATAACTCTTAAAAACTTACTTAAAAGTTATAAACGATAATAGTAATCACGTTGAATTCATTCGTTTTAGATCCTCATCGTTAGACTACACTTTTTAACATAGTTATTCTACTCCATTAATATTCTTTTTATAAATAGTCCATAAACTGAGTTTCAAATTTTGTGCTTTGTTTTTTAACACTACAATAGTATAAAGTAATATCCACTTCAAAGTTCAATCGACAAATTATTATAACTCATACACATCACGTTAGTATAGTAAGTTAACTTCCAGAAATTTCAACAGTTATAATAATTTTGACTAACACAAACTGTGAAATTGAACAAAAATAATGTAAATAAACAAAACTCAGTCGCATGTTGCCCTTGACATGTAATAGACAACTAACTTACACAGATAATTAAAGAACGATATAGTAGGTTATTTCGATTAATTAGTATCTACCATTTTAATTATTTTAAATAATTATTTACTATTAAAAAAATACAGGATTTTTTATTTAATACTGTTATAATAAAAATCCATTAAAATCAGGTAGATATTAATGATAACTTTTAAAACTTTTACCTTAAAGTGAAAGAGCGAGAAAACGAATGAACGAGGTGACAACAAACGAACTCATATTCATTTTATTTACTTTCTTATGCTTTAAAATTTTGGTAAATTATTTTTTATTATAAAATATCATGTAAGAACTATTATGGAATGGATTTTAAGTGTCTGTGCAATTTATAATGCACTTATTTGACAGATTAGCAAAATTTTAATTTAAAAGAAATTGACGGGAAAGACGGAAGGCGACGACGACGGACCACAGAGTAGAATGCACCATTTTAAGTTACAATATTTCAATAAATTATTTATGGACGATTCATATTTTTATTTTAAAATATATATAGATATTTTTAAAATAAATAATTCTTATAATAATTACCAGGTTATTTATAGCCGCAATATGTAAAAGTAATTATAAAAAAGTTATGGACTAGAAGAATATTCATTTAAAGTCAATTTAGCTTCATGTTAATTTTTATGTATGGCTTTCTTACAGATACATCGAATTTTCAATTGCGCTTATAAATATATAATGGAATTATAAACCCATAAATACATTTACAAAAAAAATTTAGACAGTTGATAATTTTAAGCTATGTTCTCGTTTCCGAAAAAAAATCAATTAAGAACCTTGACCATGACAGAATGAAATAGCATAATGTAAGAAGGAAATAGCATATTAAGAATAACCTCGACCGTGACAGTGTCATAACAAATATTTATTACATTGAATAAAGATTAATTCTTGAACGAAAAATATAATTTAGACTTTTAGATCAAGTCATAAAACATTTTAAAGTTTCTTAATAGACATTAATCAAAATTAGTAATCAAATTATAATAAATGTATGTGTTTTGCTTATTTATCCTTAGCGGAAAGAGAAATGCCAATATTTGGAACTTAGGGTTAGTTCTTAGTGTCGTCAGTCGTACACCGCGCTGCGTACATCGCTTAGTAACTGAAGTAGTTATACTTACGCGTCGTTCGTCCTGTGACTTTTTCAAATTATATCATTTCTTTTATTATTGTCGTTGTTTTATGTTTAATTTTTTTTTTAAATTTAGTATTTAATTTATTTTCGTCATACAAAACTAGACAAGTGTTTCTTCCTTATTTAGTTTGTTTATTTTTTAATAATGGCGCGTGTTAAGTATACTTCTGCGAAATACACTGATATGATTTTGATTTATGGAGAATATCATCAAAATGGAGCTCTCGCAATACGGACACATCGGGAAAGGTATGGTTCTACTTGTAGATGCCATTCTTATGGTCGTACATTTGTAATGGCGGTAGAACGAATACGCGAAAATCAAACCGTAGCCCCACGTCAACATCGTACTTCGCCACGAGAACTATCAGTGACTTTTAAAATTTAAATTTTAATTTGTTATTAGTTAGAATAATAAATGTGAATTTGTGTAAAATTAAAGACAGTGGTGCGTAGCTTTAACATCTGTTCACCCGTTTCCGCCATTACCACCACTCGATTTCTTCAATGAGATGGCGTGCGACTGCGAAAAAGGTGGTTTCATTTATTTTAGCGATTGTCCCCACACTCTGTATGAGGTATTTAAGTAGACATTTCTCGTTACGTTTGCCTAATCCGGACAGACGTCCACAGTTGACGTTTTTTTGACACGTAGCTGATTTGGCTACCTTAGCCAAATATTTAGCAATTTAAATTAGACATAATTTTTTTCAGGTAAGAGGCAATGTACGTTGTCCGTGACATATTGTGGATATGAAATTTAATTATTTATTTGAAGAGTATGTACTTTAGAATAATGGGCTATGTTTGCTTTGAATGAGTGTAAATATGTTTTTTTAGTATAATTGTCCCAGCGAGAATTTAATAAACAATGTATAGGAATCATTGAGCGTAATGTTGGAACAAAACGTGGATATTTTTAACCTTCTAAGTGATCTGAAGATTTTAAATTTTGAATATTTTAAAAACTGTTAAGCTGTTCCAAAGTTTAACTCAAAAATAAAAAATAGACGTATAAATGAATAAATGGAAATATATAAATTTCATTTGAATAAAAGAGAGACGGTTAGATACATGAGTAGTCAAAAATGATGCTTCCCTGAAGTTAAAAAGATGTGTAATATATAAACTATTCATACAATATTTTATCTTTACAAATTTCCTATATTTTACATTATGTTCCGTATTTCACGTTCTAATTAGATTGGATAAGTAAATATGTCTTAAATATAAAATCGCTTCACTGGGATCGAAACCATTAAAATAAAATAATAAAATTTTACATATACATATTATATTTTTTATATATTTTTAATTTATATTTACTTTTTCTCATATTAATAAATATATGTAATTTCATTTATTCCCCCTCTTAATCTATGACTATAGATAAAGTCTAGATAGTAAAAGGTTAGGTTTCCGCTCCAATGCACTCTTAATCTCGATACAAACAGTGGAATGCTTGTTTCACGAAATTTACTACAAAGTATCTTCTAATTCAAACCGTTTTGCTGCTTTCAGCAAATTCCTGCTGCACTATGCGGAATATTAACTCGTTTGTTATCTGCTAGAACGCTTTGGTAATCACAAGTTTAGTTGATAGTAAACTTTAATTACTTCCTATTCAGCTGTTAATAACTTGCTAGAGTTTTTAACTAAACCCATTTTATTATATAGAAGGTTATAGATTTTTGTACTATGGTTACCAAGTGCTACATTGTGATGATGTGTTATTTAAGTAACAAAAATTTTAACAAAAGAAAGGAAACCACTAGCCCCAGAAACTACTCGTCAGGTCTAAACTAAATTTAAATGATAACAAAAGGATCATAAAAGTTATGTGGTACATACATACATATATAGCTTCAAACTGTATCCCGCATATAGCACGGTAGGCAGAGGGAACCTGAGAACCCAGTGTTGAGACACTCCGTTCCCCACTTTCCGCCGGATTGAGGCATTGCGTGCTGAGTGGCGGAACTCAACGCCGCGCTTTGCCTTGTTACCCAACGTAGGAAATGAAAATTCTACATTTCCTGGAGTGAGAATCGAACCCACAACGCACGCTTGTGCTGCGCCACGGCAGGCGTTACGTTGGTAATACAAGTAAAATAAAATACAGCCGAATTGTAAACACCCCCTCATTTTTTGAATTCGGTTTAAACTTCAACATCACGCTCTCCCGTATAGCATAGTATAGTCAGAGGGATCTAGTGTCAAGTCACTCTGTCAACTTTCCATCCAAATTCGACGAAAAACGGAGCTGAACGCTGTGCATTTCTTACTTATGTATAGACCGCGAGCATAAAAATAATTTAAATGTATCTAGTCGGAATCACCCACAACTAATCACAATTGCGTAAGCTTAAATGAATAGTTAATCATTTACTTTATACAATATTTAGAATAAAATATAATAAATGTGTGTATAGAAAAAATGTACTGTATGTTAAGAAAAATATTAATAATTTTAACAAAGTTGGCGATGCACATAATATAAATACAAGAAATAGGCTTAAACTTGCAGCGCCTGTAACTCGATTGCATCGAGTCCGCAATTCTTTTATGGGACAATGTGTATACTTTTATAATAGGATCCCAGAAAACGTCCGAGAACTTTCCATTTTACAATTTTAAAAAATTGTAAAAAGACGTTTGTGTGTTAAAGGTTATTACCTAATTAGTGATTTTATAAATTATAACACACCTTGGGAATGAAATGCTCGCTCCAGTCTGTTTCAAAGGTATCATTGCCATTAATAAAGAATTGTAAACCATTGTCGAATATAAAAAAAAAAAAATATAGTCCCGCTGAGTTTCTTGCGCCGGTTCTTCTCAGGTCTGAGACATTAAATTTAGTGAACCGGTGGTAAATTATTTGACGTTCAAAAAATGAAGCTTGTAACTTCTTATTTTGAATAAAATTATTTGACTTTGACTTTGACTTTAATTCTTCTAACAAATTCAATTAGAAAAAAAATTTACTGCTTCACTGCTTACTTTAGACATTGCGTGCATAAACAGAAACAACTGCTAGTGTATTATATATAAAAGTAACTTTTTCTCATAAATTTGTTGTATTGAAATTCCATGCCTGTATATTTTTATATCTTTACGTTGTGTTCCGCATACAGCAGCTTAGGAAGAGGAAACCAGAGAACCTAGTGTTAAAACACTCCGTTATTTTTTAACATTTACCTTTTCCACTTTCCGCCGAATTGAGGCATTTCGTACTGAGTATCGGAACTGAACGCCGCGCATTGCCTTGTTACTAGAGCAAAGAAATGAAAATACTAAAAATTACCTGCCTGCCTATGCCTATAATGTAGAGAGGGTTATTGAGAAGGCGTCAAGTCCCGCACCCTCCACTGTATAACATATGATTTATTTTCGGGGAGCACTCGACATATTCCTCTAGATAACACCTGCACCGAATTCAGATTTATGAGTTTGTATAAGCATTAGCTTGTCAGGATATTTCACAATTCTCACGTTCATGTCTATAAATAGCTTTGAGCTATTTTATTTTCTTTTAGGTATGTTATTTGTATTTTATTACTTAGTATACTTAATTATTTAATATGTATAATTAAGATTAAAATATTTAAATTATAAAAAGTAAAATTATTATCTATAACTTTAAAACTATTAGTCAAATTAATTAAATTAAAATGGGACCGCATTAGAAATACTATATAATAAAAATATCAAATTGCAGTCGAATAAGCCTCCTTCTTATTAAACTCAATTAACCCTTAACAACCCAGTAAGCTTTTCAAACGTAACTTACCAGAAGTGTCCAACGGACACGCTGTGTAAAATTCCAAGGTGTACTAAAATTATAGACTTTAATGTGGTTTTAAACAATAGTATTAATTTATTTATATATACATATATAATTTTAAAATTGTATACTTTATTTATTTATCAATTACAACATTACAAATGATTTTTTGAGCATACATTACCGTTGCATTTATCGCAGCACTGTTTAGATGTTCTGAATTTTTGTAGAAGGTTCAGAAGATTGACCTGCTTCGTGATTGAATCCTACTACATCTTCAAAAGCTGCTAAATGATAATTTGTCAGGCCCTTCTTGTTATGTCTCTTTACATGCAGTGTAAAATTTCGATTGTGTCTGTTACTTTACATCGATTTTGTAACATTCTTTGCTCTTTAGAATTCGTATCTTTGGCTATAATTTCTAGGATATGTTCGTTGAAAAAAAACTTATAACTGTCTATTTGGATCTATTATATGTTTCCCCGACTCTAGAACTAACTTATGAATATCAGGGAATTATATTTTGGCGAGGAGTTTTACTTTACTTCTCAGGTTCTAATTTTCATTTCGTTCCATCTCTGCGGTCAAAAGTTTGAGTGTGAAACGTATCAAAACGAGTATATGAAACGTATACATTATCACTGTCAATCCATAATTGTTTATCTTCATCTTCAGAAGCTTGTTCTGTCGCATTCACTTTACTATCAGAACAACTGTCAGCAGCAAAAATTCCATTATCACTTTTGTCAAGAGCACTTTGAATTTCAAAATCTGTTTGTTTTGTCTTAGCCATTTTACTAATCTAAAAAGATTCCGGCACGTTTATTACGTGACACACGCCTGAGTACAGATACAAAGACACTTGTGGGTCGATAAGTTACTATTTTAGTTTATTGTTAATAAATGCTATACTATTCACATTGTAAAAAAAATTATTACAGATTTAGAATCTTGAAACCTTGCAGATAGAATAGATAAAATGATTTTTCGTAGAAATAAATATTTAACTTTTTATGAGCAAATGAATAAAAATTGTGTCCGTGAGACACTTGTGGGTTGTTAAGGGTCAATTAAAAATGTTTAAGTCTATTTTACTTAAATATAATTTAAGAAAAAATATATCATGTAAATATTGATAAATTTCTATTACAAGAATGAAATAAAATATCCACTAAGTACAAAAATAACATAACCAACAAATAATTTAAATGAAAAGATATAAGGCAAACTTTAGTTTAGCATTTCTGTTGAGAACGACGTCGTTTCACTTACTTGATATAATGTGAATCATTCGCACTTCCAAATGAGGCAACTGCAGTAAACTAACTACCAACACCAACATCTAAGTAAATGAATAAATTAAATACGTGTTAACTGTAAAAGGTTGTCTAGAACTTTTGCTGTAGTTGAAACTGTAACCGTTTTAAATGAAATACAGGGTATGTTCTTGGCAAATAATTATATACATTACAGTAGTTACTTATAGATGCTAGATTACAAGTTTGATGCTTGCGTAAAGCAAGTACTTAAGATCAGATATAGTTTCAATATTATTTTAATATTGTTTATACTATATTAATTGTTTTTACAAAGTGCAATAAAGAATATAGTTAATATTTAGTACGAAAAGTAACCGATTTATATTATTATTATTTGACTCGTTAATATACGTAGTATTGTCTTACGACACTAAGGGCACAGCTTTAAGGTAAAAATAAACGAAAGTACTATGTAGTAGATTTAGGTAGCACCTGTACATATATTTATAATACACTAAACATCAGTGGCGAAGCGTCCATACAACACGGTTCCCACCGACTTGCCTGATAGGTCGCCAGGAAAATGTGGAGCCCCAGAAAAAAATACCTTCACATCCTATACCAGATTCCCTAAATTTACCGGCTTCTCTGAAAATTATAGGCTTTCCTAAATATATATACCGACTTCCCTAAATATACACCGGCATCCCTAAATTTACCGGCTTGTCTAACTGAAATTTTTACCCCTCGCCACTGTCAAACATACATCCACATACATAGATTTTACACTTTATGCCCAGCACTACGAGTATATCCCTAGTCAGAGAGAACACAGCCCAAACGCTACGGTCTGATACACTAAACCAAAAAGCAATATTAAAATCTTAAAAGTTATTTCTCGAGTTCATATCACATATAAACTCTCGCCTAGGTAATGTTACTGTTTAGAAATAAATATCCTTTTCACCTCTTATTACCTGAAAATAAGAAAAGGACCTGGAGTAAAACTTTTATATTATATGAGGCGTTTCGCTCAAATAAAATAAGATTTTATACAAGATTACGAAAATGTATCATGAGAAACGGAATACTGCTTATTTCTGAGAGGCACTATCTTTATGATACTAGCGAGATCATCTATGTGATATAGAATAAAATAAAGGATAATATACTATGAATTTATGTAAACTCTAAACTTCGCTTTATTATCTATATAGTCATATAGAAAAAGCGACGTTCTCGCTTCAATTATTCAACTTTTTGATATTAGTTTTATAAAAGTGTTATTTTTGTTAAAACAACCACTCAAGTGAGAGTTTCTCTACATACTTTTATCTTCGGCTTGAGCTTTTTAATACCTGGTTAGTGTTTAGTGATTTTACATTCAAATGTATTTTGGCACCAAATAATAATTTATATTACATGAAAAAACTATATATTACAGGTTAATCTTTAATTGTTAAATATTATAAGTAAGTTTTTATTATTATTAAATTCATACTATTCATATTTAATATTAGGTACCAGTGGCGAAGGGTGAAAATGTAATATTGATAAGCCGTAACAGAAGAAGATATTTTAACATCAAGCAAATAATATTGTAAAAAAAAGACTGCACATAGTTAAAGCAGAAACTAGTTTTAAATTAGTGAGCTAAAAAATATAAGTTTTCAGTTTATTTCATGTTAATACAAAATATGATAATATAATGATTTACTGTCAAGTACACTGCGATGTCGACTGTTATTTCTACAGTCGTTGTGCGTAATAAGACGGGAAAAGTTTCGTTATAGCGCATTCTGTTAAATTTAACGTCTCTTAGGCGGCTTATTTGCAAAGTTCCATACAAACATCTCCGTGGAAAGGTAAACAAGTTTAGTTTAGTTCTCATTTTGACACTCCAAGGAGACGTACGTACAAACTTCTCGCGTCGTCTAATTAAGAAATAACTTTGGTCTATTCATTTCAATTTCATTCGAAGTATAAACAGAGATGAAGTTTGGTTACCCATCCTATTATCTTCGTAGATTTATTGTTGCATCTGTTTATTTTAAGCCATAATAGCCTATATTGTAGGGATGTTATAAAGGGAAATCGCAGCGCCGGATACCGCGAGTAGCTCAGTTGTAAATCTATCGGTACAGATCTGGCGATAATAACGATTACTATTCATCATTTATTACTGTAATCTACTGTACAATTGAAATGATATAATATCAAAATTTATTGTTATCGTCCAAGTATACCAAAATCATGCTATCTGTTATTTGTTATTTACGCGAATATGAAATATAATTGTGTATATATCAATTAAAATACGTGTATAAATATACGTGTATTGCTAAATAATTTACTTTAAAAAGTAAGTAAACTTCTATATAACTACATTCAAAATGAGTTTTATCTTCAATCATCGTATGTAGTTCAAATGTACGCCGATAGCTTATAATTATTATTTATTTTCATATTACACTCCTTTGACCACAATGGAATCAATTTTTATACTGTGATCGTTGCCTTTACAAACTATTTTCCGCAAGATTTACTGTGAATTACGTTTGGTATAGCAGAAAAAATTCAATATTATTTTATCAAGTCAGCCAGAAATCAATTTTAAGGGGCTTATATTGCTTATGCTGGCTAACCTCAAGAGATACTTCAAAAAATATAATAAATTTATTTTTTCTTCAAAAAAAACTTGATAAGATTCCGCGATGGCAATTGCCAATAATGGATATGACATTGAGATCAATCACTTATGTTACGTAAATATTAAAGTTTTAAAATATTTAGTCTTATTTAATAGAAGTTAACAATTATTTCCTTTTACCGGAAACCTCAATCGAACTTTGAACGCTATCTCCTTCTAGGCTGTAAGAGCTACGGACATGAAACTTATTGCGCTTACAGATATTGGTCTAAGTGGATGATGTATACTCGTATGTTTAAATGAAGTTTGGTAATATCTTAATATGGGTGGGTTAGATATAAAAACAGGACATTTATGCCTTTATCATTACAACGATTTACATAGTTACTTTAATTTATTTCTATGTAGACTAAAACTAAAGAAAATGAAAAAAAAATGTTAATACAAAGCAACAACACCTTTGTAACGTCTAAGCGAAATCCTTGATAGCTTTTAGCATGATTTGTTGAAAAAAAGGTAAAATCAAAGAATTTTCGTACACAATCCCGGAAATTTCCATATCTAAATGGAAAACCGACCCCGCACAATCAATTTATCCCGCAATATCCTCGGGCGGTTTATACCACCTGTACAATAAATATTTATACTTCTTTCCTCGATTTGTATCATTCAGCTTATTCTTAGTGAATAGAAAAATACTCGGAAACAAAAATAATTATACCAAGTGGTTAAAGTTTCCGATGCAGCTACACAGTGGAAATGAAAAAAAATCTGTTACCTTTTTTTAAATCCCTGTAAGTTCTTTCTTATTTTAAACTTTTCTTGTATTTCACTTTTTTTTATTTCTTTTAATATTTATATTTTGACTAGAAACATTTACACAGCGGGTTACCCTTTCAGAAAATTTTATTACCTGTTAAATAATGTTGCCCTTTCATTTATTTTTTAAGTATTTTTCGATTAATTTAATTCATTTCCAATAATTATTATTAGATTATATATTACAAATAAAAATCCTGTATAATCCATTATTATTTTTAAAATATCATTAGCGAAGCGAAAACATAGTGTCTTAACACTCTTTGCCTATCCTATTATGTATAAAAAACGTGAAACTAAAAAAATATATAAATAATAAAACCTATGATTATAATATATTATAAAATCTTTTATTTAAATATCGTTCCACCTTAAAAGCTATTCAATTCGGTTAAGCGGAGTCGCTATGCATCAAGTGTGACCCAGTGCTTCATTTCAAGCCATTAAGAGGACACTCCATTTAATATGACTAAGCAATTGGCTCTAGCTTTTAGTTCTGTTGCCAGGT
The DNA here is from genome assembly GCA_033558755.1 of Philaethria dido. Classification (NCBI taxonomy): domain Eukaryota; kingdom Metazoa; phylum Arthropoda; class Insecta; order Lepidoptera; family Nymphalidae; genus Philaethria; species Philaethria dido. Next base: position 467,642 of record JAKGSA010000786.1, read on the forward strand.
AAGAAATATAAAGCTAATGTGCATAGTTCATTGGGAACTGTATGAATATTCTAGTATGCTACATATGCAATATTAACGCCACCGTGGTGCAGTTGGGAAATGACTGATGGTACTCCCTATGATTTTGGGTTCGATTCCCACTTGTGTATAACTAAAAAATATTTTTAAATTTTACTGTTTCGTATGATAACATACGAGGTGTGTTCAAAAAGTAAGGTGACTTTGTATTTTTAAGAAA
>JAKGSA010000786.1:472887-520532 GCA_033558755.1 Philaethria dido
AATTTTTAATAAAATTAAATTTGACATTAACAAAAAGAAAACTAAATAAAAATATTACGAATATTTATAATATACGAGTAATAAACGACATTTGTTTTTTTTTGTTTTAAAAATATCATATCCTGTTAACTTTAGCGGTTGGTAAAAAATAAACAAGATAAAACATTTTATTTACAAAAAACCAAAAGACGCCGTGCCAAGGAACATTTTATAACTTTTGGTATCAAGACTGGCATAACAGTCGATTCCGGAAGTTTCACAACTCAGCCGGCATATATCTCTCAATTTCAGAAGTGAAGTGAAGTGCTAAGTATCCTAAACTTTAAGCCTGTTTCAGTAGATAATCATTGGCAATGCCTTAAGGAATTATTATACGATTGTGTTAGATTGATATTTACATTGTTCAATTTGTTTAATGAATTGTTAATAATAACATAAATATACATTTATTTCATGCATTTTAAAATAAAATAAATAATGCAATACTAAAATTTTATTTGTAAATGCCATTGTTTAAATATTATTTTTACTTAAACAGGTATTATTATTTAAATATTATTTTTACTTAAACAGGTTTGACTTATTTGAAATTATTTGACTTAGTCAAGTGTATATCCTGTAAATAAGGCAATCCTTATGCTTATTTATATATAAAAAAATTACAACGGATTACACTCCAGGTTTGCCGACAGAAGTAAAAAACTGAATATTGATGAAGTGCATTTTTAATATTTTGGAGTGGTTAGAGGATAATCTTGCACGATTTGCTTTAATTATGTGTTTAACATTCATTTATGTGGGAAAATAAATTGTGAGGACGGAAGAGTATGAAATTTGGCACAGTTAAAGTTTATATGGAGAAAAGTGCAGAAAATTATTCTAATAATGTAATACTTATAAATATATTATATTAATAAAATAAATATTACACCTACTACACTTGACATTCACTTTTATGTAAAATAAGATATTGTTAAGATAAACCGTAGACAGAGTCTTTAGTTACAGTAAAAGTTTGAAACTAAAAATCAGAACTATTACAACGTCTTACGCTAATTATAATTCAAATTATATTGTTTAAAAAATCTGAATTATTACAATGTCTTACGAGTTTTCAATCAGGGTCACGTGTCCTGATGCAAGTAACTTTTTTATCCATTACAAAACGTGCACAACGCCGTTAAAAAAGTTTTCACATCAAAAATGTATATGCAAGTAGACTTATCAACCTATTCACGCTCGTTATGAAAATGATTGCATGGAGCTCACAAACTAATAATAAATAACTTTAATTGTGAAAGCGGATTAAAGATCAATATATCCTAATTGTTATCGAAACAAGTCAAGATTCAAAATCTAGCTTTTCTTAGCCAAGATTTCAAGTTCCGATTCATTGAAAGTCGATGCTCAGAAAACTGATGTGTACATTGATATATTGACAACTGTTTTGGATGCTACGTGAAAGCTCTTGCTTATTGATGACCTGTAATTTATTAGTTGCGCGCACTCACCCAGATGAGAAATGCGAATAAACTCCATACATAAACATCGTATTTCAGATATTTGAAACGAGTTTCAGACGGATATGTATCTATCTAAATTTCGATCCAAGTTCGACTTCAAATTTATCTCTATATTGGACTTTGCTAACTACAATTCCACTACTTTAAGTATAGGTATTGTTTTTTTGTCTACTTCAAATAAATTAAGTGGTTTCATTTTATATCTTAGTAGCTCAATCTGTGTTCTGGAGTATGATACCTCGCTTAAAATTATTTGTACATCTCCTATGAGTGAGATGTTCAGCGTTTTCGTCTTTTAAGCTTTGGGTTGCTGATGTGATTGTAACTTAAAACAACATGCTATTTACATTGCATTTATGTTTAGTTGTAATTTTAAATATTAAGGCTTATTTTAAAATTATTTATTTATTCCTAAGTAATAGCTATCAAACGTGGTAGATATAAGTTCAAATCTAAAATAGCTTAAATTCACAATAAGATGGTACTAGTTGTATGTACTAAAACCATGATAAATTTCGTATAATTATTTTATTATGGTCACTAGCACTGCGTATGTCAATTATTACTACAATTTCTATGTATAGTTTATTAGCATTGCGCAGTTTCAATTGGCTTTGAATCAATTTCTAATAGATTAGTATGATGAATTGAGTACAATACGTGGTTAATAATAAACCATAATAATTGTTATTTCAAGTTATAGCGAATAATTGGTAAAGGAATAATATGAATTCATTCATTTATTTTTCGATTTATTCTATATTTACACATTTTCAATGTTATATAAGTGCCTATAATATTAAGTACCTACCGCTAGTGTTTTTCCTTTAGTGCGTTCTTACAACTAAAAACAAGTTCACTACATATCAGCTATGGATGCTATTAAGGAGTCCATCACGTCAATGGCCGAGATGTTTAATGCCAGGATGAGCGAATTCCAACAAGAATTAAACAAAACATCTTCACCAACTACAGTAACAACAATAGCCGCGGATTTTAATTGTTTCAAAAATTTTATACACACTGCACTTAGTTCGTTGCAAAAGCAAGTTGAATTACTGGCTTTAGAAGTTGACCGAAGGGAGATGTCTAGACGACGTAAAATACTCCTATTCCATGGTGTGAGTGAAAGCAAGTCAGAAGATATTGAGTCACTGGTAACTAATTTAGTGACGGATAGCCTTGATCTTGCCCATTTTTCTACTTCAAGCATCAGAGCAGCTTATCGTCTGGGCCGTTTGCATAGCGAGAAGCCTCGTCCTATACTTGTAAAATTTTCAAGCCCGCAGGTGCGTCACAGAGTTTGGACTGCCAAAACAAAACTCAAAGGTTCGGGTATAACGATTTCTGAGTTTCTGACAAAAAACCGCCATGATGTTTTCATGCTTGCTAGGCAACGTTTCGGTGTGGGAAAGTGTTGGACACGGGATGGTTCTATCAATATTATTGTCCCAAATGGCTTGCGCTACCGAGTAGAATGCATGGCTGACCTCCAGAGTGTTCCTGACGCTGCAGCTAAATCGCCGCCTACGATACAAACGGCTGCCGTGGCCCCTAAAAGTTCTAATAGTAAAGTGCTTGTTCAAAGGTGTAAGCGAGTGATAAAGAAATAGTTTATTTTCCCACTTAGATTACTTTTTTTTTTTCTTTTCAACTGTTCTTTATTTTTAGAAATTCATTCGTTTTATTTTTATTTTATATGTAACTAACTATATTTAAGTGTTGTATACAATAATTTGAGCAATTATTTATTAATAGCCATTCGTTTAGATAATTATGTAGATAAAATTCTTATTTCTGTTTGTTTACTAATTTACAATATGATCCGTCATAAAGTTTATGTAATTAGTATTGCTATAGCCTATAATTCAACGTCTGACGTTTGCCATAGATTACTAAATGCTATGATCGCATTAGATGGCTGGCTTTTGCCACCGGTCATGACTGCAGAATATATAAACAATTTCCTTTTTCTCTTTTATTATTATTATTTTTTTTTTGTGGTTAATATGTTGCTCATTCTACTTTCTTTTTTTAATTTTTATTTATTAATTAATTTTCTATGGATTTTTATTGTTTAATTTTCCTTATATAGTTATTTATAATGTATATATATATATATTTTTTTTTTGTGTTACAATTGTTGAATTTTCCTAAAGTATTACTTTTTATATTATGTTTGTTACACTTTGTTTAACTGAATTGTTATTATTATATTTTTATTTTTGTATGAACTTTTCCTTGCAACTGGCGGGTGGTTAGCAAATTACATAGTTAGAAAAGGTTACTATACCTCATACATTTTTATAAACATATATAAATATATATTATTTATTTTATTTTCTTTTTTGTTTTATAATTTATTAATTTATTTTTATTTAATTATTTATTAATTTATTTTTATTTAATTATTTATTAATTTATTTTTATTTAATTATTTATTAATATTTTTATTTATTTTTTTATTTTATCTTATATAATGGCTAATGGTAGTGAGTCGTTTGATAACAATTCTTTTCTCTCTTCTTCAGCTATTTCTGATGGATTGAGCAGTAATGACAGTTTTCTTAGTATCCCTACAGTTAGTGAAACATTGGAATCAAATTTCTCAGATGTACTGAAAAATTTTAATTTAATTCACATAAATGCACAAAGTATTCCTGCACACTATCCAGACTTCTTATCTACTTTTAATAACAAAAACTTACACGCTATATTAGTGTCGGAGACATGGTTGAAACCTTGTTTAGCATCGGTTTCTTATTCTCTCCCTGGATTTCACTTGATACGTAACGATCGTAATGGACGGGCTGGAGGTGGTGTTGCCATTTACTTACGCTCACACATTCCTTTTCGCATTTTAGATTTTTCCGAAGTCCAGCCGAGCGGTGGGCCTGAACATCTCTTCATTGAGGTGTGCTTTCTTCACTGTAACATTCTACTTGGTGTTTACTATAACCCAAGCCTTACGATTGATTACTTTTTATCACTTGAAACCCTACTGGAGCAGTATAAGCCTTTATATAATCACACGATTTTAATGGGTGACTTTAATACTTGCATTTTAAAAAACAGTAATCGTTCGTCTCGCTTAAAATCTTTGATTAAAGGTGCTAGCTTACATTTGCTTCCCCTAACTGCTACTCATACCTTGCCTAATTGTGTTCCCTCTTTACTCGACTTAATCATTGTTTCTTCTATTGACCATGTTGAAAAACATGGCCAATATCCTGCATTAGCATTCTCTCATCATGACCTTTTATATTTATCTTATAAAATTAAGCCTCCTAAGGCAAAATCAAGGGTCCTTCTGCAACGAAATTTTGGTAGTATAGACTTAAGTCGTCTGTGTGAAGACGCAGCAGCTATTGACTGGTCTAATGTGTTAAATCACACTGACGTTGATGATCAGTTGGCACTGTTCAACTCTTTTTTGTTAAAGCTGTATGATACTCATGCTCCAATGCGCCCTGTGCGTATGAAGCATCTTCCGGCGCCATGGTTAACGGACGACATTAGGAAATTGCAACATAAAAAGAACATCGCCAAAATGAAAGTTAGAGCTAATCCTAATGATAAAAATCAGCACAATTATAAAAAGGCCCGTAATCGCTGTAATATAATGTGTAGAGATAACCAACGACGCCATATACATAAATCTGTCATTGAAGAGAAAGACTCATCAAGAGTTTGGCATTTTCTGAGATCAATTGGAATCGGCAAAGCACAACAAAATGTAAATCCAAATAATATTGATTTAAATAAGCTTAATAATCACTTCTCATCTTCCGGTGTTATTGATGACACAACGAAATTAAAAACTATCAATCATCTTAACGCTTTAGCCGCTCCAAGTGTTCCAAATTTTTTCTTTAGTCAATTTACAGATAGTGATGTTAAGAAGACCATTTTATCCATTAAATCTGATGCGGTTGGTGCTGATGGTGTTAGTCGTAAAATGATAGTTCCTATCCTTGATATCATATATCCCGTGATCACATCCATATTTAACAACTCAATAACATCAAAAAAATTTCCGTCAACTTGGAAAGACGCTCAAATTATTCCACTACCTAAAAAGAATAATCCTGTTGGTCATTCTGATTTCCGTCCAATTTCTATCCTCCCGTTTCTTTCCAAAGTCCTTGAGCGCTTAATTCAACAGCAACTCTCACAGTTCCTTTATTGCCATAATCTCTTAAATCCTCTACAATCCGGTTTCCGTCCCGGTCATAGTACGACTACAGCGTTAGTTAAGATAACCGACGACATTCGCAAAGGTATGGATATGCAACAAGTGACAGTCTTAGTTCTATTGGACTTCAGCAATGCCTTCGGCACTGTGGACTTTGATATTATGATTGCTACTTTAAGGTCGCTTAACATATCTCCTACTGTAATTGACTGGTTTCTTGAATACCTGTCTGGGCGCCGACAACGTGTGCGAATACAAGATTCGTACTCCGAATGGTCTCCTGTTATAGCTGGTGTCCCACAGGGTGGCGTGTTGTCTCCTCTTTTATTTTCTGTATTTATAAATACTATTTCTAAACACATTTCTTCTCTCTACCATTTATATGCAGACGATCTGCAGATTTATAAACAGGCCAAAATATCGGAATTACCCACTGCCATTAATGATATCAATAAAAGCTTAGAGAACATATGCTGCTGGAGTAAATCGTTTGGATTACAACTCAATTCAAAAAAAACCCAGCTAATTTTAGTGGGCAGCGCTAAGCTTACTTCAAGGATTGACACGTCTACTTTACCGGCAATCCTTCTCAATAATAATATTATTCCATATAGTAACTCAGTAAAAAACCTTGGTATCACCCTGGACAATAATTGGTCATGGAATTCTCAGGTAAGTGAGGTAAGTAGAAAGATCTTTGCGTCGCTAGGATCATTTAAACGTTTACGTAATTTCCTCCCTATACCAACCAAAATTTCGTTAGCAAATACTCTGCTTCTACCAATCCTTGATTATGACCTTTGTTATCTCGACTTGAGAGAGGAGCAATTAAATAAACTTGAACGTCTCCAAAATGTATGTATACGATTCATATTTGGTTTACGTAAATATGATCACATCTCCAATTTTCGCAAGAAACTCAAGTGGCTCCCGATCCGACTTCGCAGGAATACTCACATACTTCATCTTCTGTACTGTATTCTGTTCAATCCAAATTCTCCACCCTACCTTAAAGAACGTTTTGAGTTTCTGGGCGGGGCGCACCCGCGTTCTCTTCGCTCTGAACGTCACCTTATTCTAAAAATACCGTCACATACTTCTTCCTCTTATAGCAACTCGTTTACGGTTACCGCGTGCCGCCTATGGAACTCCCTTCCCTTAGATATCAGAAATGCGAAAACGTTTTTAACCTTTAAGCGTCGACTAAAGAGTCATTACTTGACACTTTGAGAATTTGTATTTGTGCCAACGCCAAATTGTGTAACTTTACTCTTTCTGTTTAGTTATGTAATTATATGTATAATGGTATGTATATATGTATGTATGTATATATGTATGTATGTATATATGTTGTATACATGTATGTATTTCTGTATGTATGTATGAATGTATTTATGTTTGTATGTATGTATTTGTGTAGTATATAAGTTATGTATTTGCTATAATAAATCTATAAGTATGCTATTGTTTTTGTTTAAATATTTTTATTTCTTTATTTTTCACACCCTACCTGATTTTTAATTTGCGCTTTCTTATGCCTTAAGGTTGCCTGGAAGAGATCGCTATTTTAGCGATAAGGTCGCCTATTGTATATCTAATCCTTGTGTGTATTTTCTATTTTATTTATTTTATGTGTGTACAATAAAGAGTTATAAATTAAATTAAATGAATTATTTTCAAACACTTAATAATAAATGCATAATAATTATTATTGGAAGCTATAAGGGAACGGAATAAATAAAAAAAGTACTTAAGATCTATGTATTATTTAGTTATAAAGCATTAAAAGATTACTATTTAAAGTAGTGTTTATGGACTAGTTAAGGATTGTTTAAGATAAAACTATAATACAATTAGATATGTTATTTCATTATCTGTTTTTAATCATTAAAACGTGGTATATTTTTTGGTACATATTAATTTATTGGAATTAAAAATTGTGTCTTTTCTAACAGGATAATTTATAGAAAAAAATATTCTTATGTAACATATTTATGTTCAATTAACAAAATCTAAACATATAGATTCTAACAATTATATGGTGTTTTAACAAATAACCATTTAAACAATAGATATAGTGAAATACTTGATTACTTCAAATTCAGATAGAAGAATACAGAACAAAACAATAAATAATAATCGCCACTCCATCAGAGTAAGCAAACATTTAACAAAGTAGCTATCTTCTAACTATTTCCCACCATACAATGTGTTGAGAAAAGAAATATGACGCAATTTTGGTAATGCTTAGTTGTCGAGCCACGAGGGAATGAAAAATTCAAGGGGCCGGCGTACATTACCGCACCACATTGCTAAGAGCATTTTGTTCCACGAATATTTTTTGTACGAAGTAACTAATGGTACCCGCTTGTGGCCTGTGTTTAAATTCCAATGACAGATGTTATGGGAAGATGTACACATTCGTTTTAGGAAAAATATAAAATTCTATATCCTGGGCCATCGCAACGCTATGAAAGCCTGTGATTGTAAACTGGATGGGTTGTGGGTTCGATTCCCACTCGGAGAATGATTATATTTAAATTATATTCATTGAAAAAGCGCGGCGCTGAGTTCCGCTACTTAACATTCAATGTCCCGAATTGGGGGGGAAAGCGGATACGATACGATGTGTTACGGTATCTGTCACATAGTCCTGTGGGTATAAATCTCTATAAAAAATATGTTAACAAAATCCTTCGATAATATTTTTAATAAATTAGAAATAAGGACTACTATGAAACCTAATGAACACTTATGAGCTTTAAACGTGAAGTAGTTTTAACCCTATGAGGCTAATATAATATATAAAAAAAAATTTTTTATTTCTTTTCTCTGATAAGAATAATATGAAATTCCGTCACTTAATTATGCAATGTCTCGGATTCAGGCAGGAAGAGGAGAATGGATTACATTGTCTCTCTGTGTGCACTATTATCTTTATGCCTTTCTAATTTCTACGCATATCAATACGAAAAATTATTTTATTATGTGTTTCGAAGGCGGCATTAGAAGGATCCTTTCAAATTTGGTTAGGTAGAGAGAGGAGTGCGGAAAGTGGAGATGAACGTTACTGCGCATCTTAAAGGGCCCCCTTAAACCTACACTTGGGTCGTAAGTCCCAGGCACTCTCCAAACTCCTCTCTCTGCTGGTATGGTAAGGAGTTTCTTCTCACTAATTTCAGTAGTTAAAGCTAAAGAAAGTAAAAAAGGCTCAATTACTTAATTGAAATATTCTTTTAAAATATTTATTAAAAAAGCTTTTACTAAACGCTCAAAGCACTAAAATTGCGAGGTAAATGGTTTGTAATATATGGTGTTCATAAATCCAAGTTATCTTCATAAATATCTGTTGACCCCCAACGGATCTTAAATCGATTCTACGTGATCTCAGTATCAAATGATATCAAAATACACAAAAGTATTTCCCATATTTCATGACGCTTATTGTTTTTAGTGTCACAAGCTCTTTTTGACGCAATAGGGTGACTAATAATTGAAGTCGGTGCTTGTAGATTCAAGTTCAATATAAAATGATGTAGTGAATCATTCATTTAAAATTTGAGATCATTTGAAAAATAAGAATATAAATTAACAAAATTCATATGTTTTAAAAATATATTTAACTTAAAAATATCTATTTTATCTTAGTTTCATAATAGTCTGCAAATAATTTTTACATTACTTATTTTATATTATTCATACAAAGAAAGTTACATCCCCACAAACGTATATAATTATGTACCATGTTTATATTAAGTCACTGAACGGAAAGCAATTCAATTCCAAAGAAATATTCAAGACCAGTATCGTTTAAAAATAAATATCTCTCTACAGTGTTCTCACGTATAAAAACTACGATTGGATATACTATTTCCATTTACTTTTACGTTTTTTGCAACGCTTCATAAATTGCAAAAGTGTTGGAGTTAGATAAATAAAAAAACCTCTTGCCTTTGACACGTGAACCGATCCAAGTCGTATAAATTACGAGTAGTAATTACATTAGATCCACTTTGAACTTTATGTTGCGATCCTCATAATTTAGCTAAAATTAAATAAAAATATATCTTGGACCTTTGAAGTAGCAAAATAGGCAACAACAGAAATTATTATTATGGTTATATTCATCAAATTTGTTATTTATTATTTAATTTAGCATCTTACACCTTAGAATAAAAATGCACAGAATATTAAACATACTTGTATAATCAGAATATGAACCATATTCTAATTTAGATTAGTCTCACTTAATTCAATTATTTAGAATTTAATGGCCAATAAATGTAGCAAATCATGCAAGGGACCCGTTCTAACAGTGTTACTTATATATAAAATTCGCGCAAAGTGCCTACCTCTACCGCTACCTCTACCCAACCTTCGTGATGGAAGCTATGTGACGAGAATCGGAAATAGGATCGGAATGTTTTGTGGTTATTTCGATTGGACCCTCAAATGGGTACTCTTGAAATTTCAAACCATACCGACTCGCTCAACATACAGCTACTTGAAAGGAAAAAGGTTTCTGTTAAGAAGTAAAAGGATGAGTGGATTTCGGCCAACTTTGGCTTAAGTTCGAGAGTAATTCTCGACACAATTTGAAGATTTTATTCAGTTTATTCACAAGCTATCCAGAATATTAGGGAAATTAGAATGGTTATTAACATAGAAAAATATATACGATACTTACTACAGTATTTTGTACTAAATCTTAATGAACAAACACGCAAACTATTTCGATTTAACTGTAATATATTACGTCTTCTATTCCACTTGTCTGGAACCTTTGATTTAGTTGGTATAATGCCACAGAGAGCGGGCTGTATCCCAACAAATACCTACAAATATAAGTACAATGGAGTGTTGTTGACACAGCGCTGGTCGGGTATTATTGATGAGAATAATTTATCGCATTGGACGATCCGTGCTCTAAGGGGAGCGGGAATAGAATCACGACAAGGACACCCCTAAATTTATGATCATTTCCCTGAAATCTTGGATGCTTGCTAATTTTTTTGAAGCATCAACAAGAAAATAAATAGAATCATACATGCCTTACAATTTCTCTTTATACATTTCACAGTTTCGCTTCTAAAACTTTCGTTGTTATTATATTCACTTTTTTATGTTTAGTTTAATTAATGTAATGGGGTCCATTTACTATCCTATGTGCTGTGATTCTTAATTAAGTATAATAATATAAAAATATAGTAATATCGTATTAAAACTGACCGTTTCTCTGACAAAAGATAAAATATTAAGTATAGTGAAATAAGTTGTCTAAATCAATAAAAATGTAAAGAAATTACGTCAGGGTCGGCAGTCTCAAGCAATTGCTGTTCGAGACAAACCCTTGACGCGTGTCGCAACGTATCGGGAATACGAATGAAGATGAATCATTGGTGGAATTGGAAATGTTTTTATATAAAGTAATACACGTTGTACATTATTAATATAATCATTTATTTTATATCAATTTATTATATAATAATACTAAAATATGGTAAAAAAATAATATTTACTTTTTTTTTTAACTTCACGCTGTATCCCGCATATAGCAGGGTAGGCAGAGGGAACCTGAGAATCTAGTGTTAAGATTCTCTCACTCACTCCGTTCCCCACTTTCCGCCGAATTAAGGCATTGTGTGCCGAGTGGGGGAACTCAACGCCGCGTTACCAAATCCAGGAAATGAAAATACTAGACTTTTTCATTTCCTGGGTGGGAATCAAACCCACAACCTGTCGGACATTATTTACAGTCGCACGCTTATATTGTATAAAGTATAAATTTCTCTGTTATTTCGGTAATAGTTCTTACGAAAATTTAAATTTAATTTATGTACTAACAAAACTTTGATTTAAAATTGGCTATCATACAAAAAGCAATAACAACGCCTTAGCAAAAAAATAAATTGACTCTCTTAAAAAAACATACTTGTAAATGTCTGTAAGAGATGCTGTATAATAGCATAAAATTATTCTTAAAGTGCCATTTCAAAGCTATATAATTTGAATAAATATGCGTAGGTATTTCGTGTAATATTGGTAGATTTAAGTTACTCAATCTAAATGTAATTTGTGTGAATTTTTAACATGATACATATTTTTTTGTATATTATTTAAATAAAGCTGAAGTGTATTATTAATTTAAAATCTGTAATAGTAAACATCTGACAAGGTTTGTTGTGTGGTAAAAATGATATGGAACAATTGCAATAAGTAAAAAATAATTTATCTTTGTTGAAATATGTGTTTGACTAATAAATATTTTATCGTTTTTTTACTAAGTATACAAATGAATTAAGCTAGCGTGGCCCGGCGACCTGGAAATAAAAAAGCTGCCATACTACATAGTCTCAAGTATTTGTATCTAGAACACATTGTAAACCAAATCACGCTATTCTACATTTCCTCGAGGCACCTTGACGTAATCAGTACTTATGTTATTGTATTTTCTTTCATTTTAATTATAAGCACAGCTAATAGGGATTTTTACTAGTGCGTGTATACTAAGAAACTAAAGGTTAAATATATTTTTATTGGTATAATTACTTTATCAATAACCAAAACTAAATATAATAAGCTCAAAGAATAAAATGGAAGTAGTGTATGTTTTAATTATTATGTTAATTCAAAGCGCGGTGTAGAGTTCAGCCTCTCACCACACAATTCGGCGGAAAGTGGGGAACAGAAATGTTAAATGAGAACGGAGTGTCTTGATACTAGGTTCTCTGGTTCCCTCTGCCTACTTTACCATGTGCGGGACACAGCGTGAAGCTAAAAAAAACATATTGTGCGAATATTCAAAAAACAAAAGAACTAAAGGAGTACTTGATAAAATAAAATATTATATCTAAATATCTTCTAAATCATACAGAATTGTAATGATGCTTGTCAAAAAAAAACCATTTACACAATAGTAATCTACTCTAAATGTATTTGAGTTTCAAATTATTATTGTCATAAAATTTAAAACTTAACGTCTGTCGTGGCACAGAGGCACAAGCGTGCGACTGTAAACAAGACAGGTTGTGGGTTCGATTCCCACTTCAGGAAATGGAATTTTACATTTCCTGGGTTTGGCAACAAGGCAAAACGCGGCATTGAGTTTCGCCACTCACGCAATGACTCAATCCGGCGGAAAGTGTGGAACGGAGTGTCTTAGCACTAGGTTCCCACTGTCTACCCTGCTACATGCGGGTAACAGCGTGAAGTTTGATAAAAAAAAATTAAAGTTTTATTATTATTTTATAACTAACATTTGAAATTTTAAATAAATCGCGAAAAATTAGACTTTGCAGATCTTATAAGTATATAAACATCAAATGTATTAATTTATTTCCAAATTATACGTATAATTTAACTTTCTAGGTACTCTCTACAAAATAAAATAACACACACTCAACCCTTCGCATTAATTTATAAGGTTGTACCTCACATTAATATCTAATTGGCTCGCTTGTTTCAAACCATATCAAGAACAGCTGATATCCAGTCCATTAAACAGTGGTCTGATCTCTATTATGCTCAATCTTCTCGGATTACGTTTGAATCGTATTTGGTTGTATTGCGTTACACATTAGGTATATCTGATAGTGTGTATGTGCTTATATTCTGTGCAGGACGTTTTCATCTAATTAAAGTAGAATATAATTTAAATAATGTACCTTATTTTTGGCAACATTGTATTGATTTGGCATTACTTACATAATAAATATCGATTTATTTATGAAGTATATTGTACTATAAGATTGTTCTTTTCGGTATACTACCCTGCTAACTGTTGAATTAAATTTAGGGTCATCGTATTACAGTAGGACAACGTCTGATTGTAATCAGTATTGGTTGAGTTTGTTGAGTGTGGGTGTGATCCCTCACTCAAGGGTAATTATATTTAAATTTTCATTCTCATCTTGATTCATTTCTCTGTTCTTGTAAGACAAATTGCGGCGTTGAGTTCCGCTTGATTTCGAGTGTGAAATGAAGATCAGAGTGCTTCGACTCTAGGTTCTCTCTACTATACTGCTAATCAGGGAAAAGTGTGTTAAGCTGCAAAAAACGAATATAATTTAAGTTATCATTAGTTGGCTACTCTAACTTCAAAAGTTTTTAAGAAATTTTTAGAACATCTTTAACGTAACATGTTTTTGTAAATAAATATACTTGAACTAGATAAACGTCACTAAATTTGGGATAAGAAAATAGGTGTCCTGAGGTCGGTTCCACGGTCCTCAGAAGCCGAGTATTCTCAAGACGCTAGCAAATTCCTTTGAACAAACTTATATCTTAACCAAACTATGTCAATAGTTTGAGTGTTCTCATAAATTTATTTATGTTGTTATATACATAGAAGTCAGAAATAACATGTATACATATAACTCAGTCGGCAACGTAAATATGTTACGTTATAAATTTTGCCGTATATTTTAGTATTTTTGGTTTACATTATTTACGTATAAAATTAACGATGTTACTCGTGATAATAAAAAAGGAGCTTCATGCTTTATCCCCCATAGCAGATTAGTCAGAGAGAACACAGTGTGATGACACTTTGTTCGCTACTTTCCACTAGAAATCGAGATATTTGCGTGTTAAATAGCTAAACTCGACGCCGCGTTTTATCTCACCAGAGCAGAGAAATTAAAAAATATATACACATGTGCCCGAGCGGGAATAAGACCCATAATCTATTGCACTTATTGTCAGACTCTATTCCACTATGCCACGATGGCTTTATAATAATAAAAAAAGAAATAAAGCTAAAAATATTTTGAAATATACTATATTTATAATTTCATTACTTATTTTTAATTCTATTTCACCAAAAAATATATTAATATAATGTGTCTTTCTATACTGTAAACGACTAACTACGACTTGTTAAGTAAAATTATTCTATAGTGAAAATATTTTAATATTCAAAAATACGTTCGAACAGTAGTCTGTGGTCACATGTCTCGTGGTGGTTAGTTTCATTTAACATAAAAATCGCAAAAATCGCGAAAATTCAAGATTTCATTATAAGAACGACTTATTCAGTTTAGCTACTGTATTTAATTCTTATAGCAAGGATTATTACGATCTTAGTACTAAAGGGGGAAATTCAAATGCCATTTGTTTAATTTATTAGATGCATTCGTCTCGAACGTCAGCGAGCAAATGGAAGCTTAACTGGGGGTCGGCGTTATTTACGACTAATCTTAGCACTCACTGGTAATGTAATTCATTGCATGTTGTTTCCTTTAATACTCTTTGGTTTTTAATATGTACATATAATTAATTTGGTATTTCGTATTTATTTGAAAAAGTAAAAACTTAAAACTTATCGATTTATTGTCTACTGGCGACTTATATTGACTTCACCAAAGTCCATCGTATTTGCGGTCATTTCAAAGAAATCTACTTTTGAGTAAAGTAGATCTCTTTGAAATTACTGCAAATATCATGTGGAGTATCATATATATGACAAGTATCTCATCAAAGTAGAATATACGAAAAAGGTAACTGAATCAGTTATTGTATCAGAATTAGTGTATATTTAACAAAGTTATGTTATATTATATATGGGTACACACTATCCCATAAAACGTTTATATATTAATTTGCTTAAATTATAACTACTGACAAATAACGAGAATCAACACGAAGAAATAAAAAAGTGGTAGTTAATAAAAAAGAAGGTGTGAAATTGATCTTTAATTTTTATATTTAGATGAAAGATTTTTTTTCCGTTACTGAATTTAATTTAATTTCCGTGGGGATGTAGCGGTTGATTTCAAATCTAACTTTTCTGAACTTTGTTGTTGGTAGATTTTTTGTTTACCAAACGCCAACTGTTTATTTTATAAAGTGATTAAAAGTTTTTTTTATTACCATAATCTTTATCTAATTCGTACAAAACACACACAAATAACAAATTTATAATTATTCAGATATTAATTTCTTGCGCTGCATTTATAAACTCATAGTGAGTCAAAATAGTAAAATAAAGCAACACATATCCTGTCTGTCGTGACGCAGAGGCACTGTGCGACTGTAAACGCGACAGGTTCGATTCTTACTCCAGGAAATGAAAATATTAAATATATATAGTAATTAATATTTTTATTTCTTCTCGTTAGTAAGAAGGCAAAGCGTTGAGTTCCGCCATTCAATACACAATGCCTCAATTCGGCGGAAAGTGGTAAACAGAAATGTTACAAGAGAATGGAGTGTCTTAATACTAGGTTCTCGTGTTCCCTCTGTCTACCCTGCTATATGTGGGAGAGAGCGTGAAGTAAAAAAAATATAGACGTAAACTACAATATAGTCAATGAACTTCAAAAGAGGCTATTGGTTTTTATAAGAAATCAAGTAAGTAAGCGAGGTAAGAAGATAGATGGCATAAGAGCAAAAGTCAAAAATGATTTTATACATTTATAAATTACATTTTTATTTCTTGCAATAGAAACAATCGCTCTGGGCTGTCAAATGCCAATCCGTTTGCAAGCAATAGACTTACTGGGTCTTGAAGCTAATTTTCCCTTCGACTAGATAAGTAGGTAAATACGTAATTTCATGGCACATTAATTTTCAAGGAGATCACGTGTCAGCTGAGATCCCCATTTGCATGTTTGTTATCAGTCGGACTGAAAATGGGAATATTTTCAAATATTATTTGAACATTTTGATATTATTTTAAAATAGATTTTTTTCGGTGCTAGTTATTTGATTATAAAGAATTAAAAATAGTAGACATAAATTAATATTGTTTAAAAATAACATTAAAATCACATTTAAACTAATTGTGCTTATTTCTATTTATCTAAATAACCATAGGAGCCATATCAAAATTTAATGATTTCTCATTTTAATGCATTTTGTTATTACAACATTAAAAATTATTGAGATACAACGACCTTTACTTGGGTTTAGGTATAAAACCAACATATACAAAATTTTTATGTCATCAGTGTACATACATAAACTATTGTATTATATATAATTTGAGGTAGATTTTAAAATAGTTATGAAATGTTTTCAACTATAGAATTTTAAATGTAAAATCTATAGTTACAACTATAATAGATTATAATTTAGCATTTTAGCCGCTTGCTTTATCCCGCATAGCTATCCTGCTAGTGCTGCGATTGCAAGTTACGTGGTAGAACTCTGGAAATATGAAAAAAAATTATATATAATCATTCTCTGACTACCCTGTTAGGGATAAAGCGTGAATTTAGGTGGGGACATACATACATGCATAGCTTCATGATGTATCCCGCATATAGCAGGGTAGGCAGAGGGAACCTAGTGTTAAGACACTCCGTCCCCCACTTTCCGCCGGATTGATTGCATTGCGTGCTCAACCCAGGAAATGAAAAAATCCATTTCCTGGAGTGGGAATCGAACCCACAACCTGTCGCTTTTACAGTCGCACGCTTGTGCGTTAGTAGGTAGGTAGGTATAATCATTCCTCCAAGTAGAAATCGAACTCATAACTAATTGCATTACCAGTCAGGCCCTGCACACCGATGGCTTCAATCCTATAATAAACAAACGATAAAAACTAATGCGTTTGAATGTAAACATTCTAATACCATTTTATTTTTGTTTTATATTTAGTTACA
The DNA here is from genome assembly GCA_033558755.1 of Philaethria dido. NCBI lineage: Eukaryota > Metazoa > Arthropoda > Insecta > Lepidoptera > Nymphalidae > Philaethria > Philaethria dido. The sequence continues at coordinate 490,212 of JAKGSA010000786.1, forward strand.
TTTATTAAAATGTAGAGGTATAGGAAAACTCGAGTATAAACGGTTACTGCAATGGTCTACAGTTCCATTAGCGTGTATCGTACAATACTTACGCGTTTGAAGCGCCATATCCACGTTACGTATCCACAGTATAGAATATTTTATTATCACAATGTATTATTATGTATTTCTGAATAGTGATTTAACTTCGCTTTGCTAACTAAAATGAGAGTGCTTTTACGAATATTTGTATTTCGATGTATTGCAATTACTATACGATGTAGTAAAAATGTTAATTATTCCATTATTCATGGGAATTACACCGTAAGTTCCATTCTTTTCCATGGTTGTAGAGATAACCTACATAAATGATAAATAAAAACTTTTTATGCAGTTTATTTTAGTATATTTTTTATAGTATTGTAAAGAATTGTATTTATATAGTACTAAGCTTCATGCTGTATCCCGCATATAGCATGGTAGGCAGAGGACACTCCGTTCCCCACTTTCCGCCGAATTGAGGCATTGCGTGCTGAGGAGCGTAACTCAACGCCGCGTTTTGCCTTGTTACCAAACCCAAGAAATGAAACATTCCATTTTCTGGAGTGGGTATCGAACCCACAACCTGTCGCGTTTACAGTCGCACGCTTGTGCCTCTGCGCCACGACAGGCGTTAGTTATTTATATAGTATTGTATTTTTGTATGTATATTTACTATCAATTTTATTTAAAATATATAATATAATGTTTAATACGATATATATGTATCTATTAATTTATGATATGTTTAAGCGTCTGCTCAATTATTTTCCACATGACAAGGTAGGTAGAGAATGGTTCTTATCGTTAAGTCCACCTTTTGTGCATTATATGCAATAAAGGATAAATAAATAAATAATAAAAATATATATCTTTCTTCCTTTTGTGATATAGTTGACTTTTGATAAGGAAGTGTTTGGTTGGAGTAGTGTATTGTGTTACATAGCATACATAATGATATTTAATTATGTCACAAATGAAAAGTTACTGTAGTGCTGTAATTTTTTTGTTCTTTTTTATTTTTTTATATATTAGCACCAGTGCTGCGTAATTAGTCTATATTTTCAATTAATTTAGACCTCATTATCAACATATATTTTGTTTTCTAGGTCGCTGAATCTGCGCCCTGATTTTATTTGCATAGCACGTTATAAAGCAGAAAAATAATTTGTGTTAGGCCGAGACCTCAATTCATGCAGCTCCTATACTGTCAAGTATCATTTGCGTATGTATTACGTTCTCGACAAAATCTCAATGGGCTAGCTATCTGTTTGTGATTTATTATTCTGGCTCTTTGCTGGATCAAACAATGGAAATTTTACGAAAGTTTTTTTTTTAATGTTCCTACGAGTATATATAATATGATACTACAGACCCTTAGCCTGTATGCTTTTTCCTTATTTCTTTATCGTCGTCTTTCATATTAAATATTTTAAATTATTATATTTGGTAAATGATAAGAATAGGTGATTTCTGTAAATTATTATTCATAGAGTTTACTTATATTTCTATTTCTTATTTAGATCTACAAAGTGTTATGTTATGAAATTTCATTTTTTAATGCGTTGCTTACTAAGTGTAGTACTTAGTACTTGTATTATGAGATGCATCAAGTCTAGTTAGCATTATTTTCCGTTATTCTGCAACTTTTTTTATTCTATTTTTAACAGTACAGTTTCGAACATTTCGTATTACATTCATATTTAAATTATTTTTCTTAATATTATTTATGATCCGTGATTAATCAGTTGTATTATTCTGTATAGTATTATTCTGTATCTGTAGTAATAATATATATTTAATTAAAAAAAAACATTTTTATTGTTCAGTAATATGACATGAATCTAAATATTTATTTTGCTCTGAATTTATTTGTTCCAATAACAAAAATTCAACTTCAGTCCAACCCAAAGCATTTTTCTGACCAATAAGTCAATATTTTTGTATAAAATATATCAAAACAAAATAAAATAAAGAAATCACAAAACCATACAGAATACATTTCAGAGCAAACTAAAAATTCTTTGTGTAAATACTGTTTGTTCTTTTGTTCACACGCTGCAAATATTTGGTGGGACGTTTGAGTGTCAGTATTTTTGCTTCACAGTACAATTCCCCATTGTAGTTAGGAGAAACAGACATGTCTGTTGTATGTATGTATAATCTATATATATTAATACGTAAAGGAAAAATATTCGATCTTTTTTACGAAACAATTGTAGGTACATGAAATGGTGAATTCCATTTGTTTAAAGTTTATATGAAAAAGAAGAGCAGGATGTCAATATTTTTAATAATAATGCATTAAAAGTACATTAAATTAATTAAATAAATATTACCCAAACTACAATGTTTTTGATATTATCTTTTTGTTTCGTTAAATGCGCATCTACAGGTCTAGGCAGTTTTTAATCGACTTCAAAAAAGGAAGTGGTCCTCTATTAACTTTTTTGAAAATTTGACTTTTTATATGTGTTACCGCATAGTTTTTCACTGGATAGATCAATTTTAAGGATCCTATTTCTATTACAGCTAGAGCTTCTGAAGTGGTCTCGTTTAAATTTTCGTTAACACCATTCGTTAAAAGACCATTTCGTTAAGACCATCTTAAGCAATATCTGAGTAGCTTTTCAGTTATTCGTCATAATTTAAAGTCGGTTTCTTTATATTGTATTATTTTATTTTAATTAAAGATAAAAAATATAATGTGGCGTGAAGTAATTGTATAAATAATATAGTTGGCAATACCTCTTAACAAAAAGTGTGCAGGACTCATTTCTATATTACTAATACCCTGTATAAATTCGAAACCCCAAAAGATATAGTTGGTTTCTTGAATTAAATTAACTTATTAACTACTTGGTTGGGCACAGTTTAAGATCAAGGGATTATTTATATATGTTCTATGGTTATTTACATATTTTACTATGTCATATTAAACAAGGTTTCGTATTATATTTTTGAGAGACACAAAGGCTTTTATACACAGCTCTATTCTCGTGCTATGTGGTAGATCCTTTAGATACAGTTTCCTGGAAGATATCAGTAGTGAAAAGGCTAACATTTAGCATTTTATGTTGCGTTGTGTCCTTTGTTAATATATCGTATCGTATCTTCTAAGAAATTAAATTAATTAATAAATGACTCTTCTTAGAAAATAATTTCTATATAAATAGAGAGAAATATTTTAGAAACTTGTTGTAATATAAAATTCAACCATAATATTTGATAAGGCGGCGGAAAGTGGAGAACGGAAATGTTAATAGAGAACAGAGTGTCTTTACACTAGGTTCTCTGGTTCCGTCTGCTAGGTAAGCAGAGCTATGGTATGCAATGTGTGGGATACAGTGTGATGTTAAAAAAGAAATATTTGGTAAGCACTGCAGATGTAAACCTCTTCTATTGACTCAGTAAATAAAAATACCCAATATAGTGGATGCAATATTTCTTCCTACTACAAAGTTCCAGAACTTAAACTAGCAGGACATCTCTCATTTTCATTTGTAGCATAAATTCCTTTTAACATTTTCCAGACCTTAGCTTAAATTTAAAGCACTGTATCATTTTTTTTCGTAATTGGCTCAAACAGACAAACCAACTTTAGCAAGCCTTAACATTTTTAATGGATTTTTTTTTTAAATTTGTGCAATACATAAATTATCCAGTACCGAGACAGACTATATTTTTTTCAATTCCCTTATTTTACGCAGTATAAACTTAAAGAACATTCAAGCGCATTCATTACTCACTGCGAGCTTGACATATATTTACAGTTCCTTTGTTTCAGTTCCAACTTCCTGCATAACCGTTAACGTTTTCTCTTCATACTTTGCGATCATCGTTTATAAATGCTTCATTTGTAGATATTTGTTATATATTCAGATTTTTTTCACATTTTATTAGATTTTAGAAATACACCATTAATTTTGCGATAATACGTATTATTGTAGTAATACACTGTATGTGTTGGACTACTTTTTATATGCTACGGTCGTTAGTCGAAATTTCACATGTAAATGCTGATATTTCTAATAAAGTTCTAGCTCCTAACTATATCAACTATCTGATATAAAGTCAATTTAAGTTACAACTAAACAAAACAAGTATTTTCAAAGACACAATTACTGTTCTACATATTTCCCCAATAAGCAAGCCCTGCTATGTGAACGCTGCGTTAATTGAAAACACATATGCGATGACGCGGGTAGTAGCTATTTTCGTATGACGTAGAGTATGTCGGTCTCCAGCATGAGATTTTGTGAATATCCTCTGAAATTTTAATGGAAGCTTTTGTTGTCGACATAAAGTAACTCAAGTCCATTTCTACTGTTTTTTATAGTTTGAAGTACTAATCACATACTTGAAAATAAAAACAAAATTAAAATGTTTAATCTAATGTCCTAAATGTTTCAAATCTTTATTTACTAAAGTATATTTAAGAGTAATAATTGCTTAAGCAGGTGTATGTCTTTAAAAGAGGGTAAGATAGAAGAAGAGAATAAATGAATCCACGACCTAGTAATAAAGTCATATTGGCACCCTTAAAACCAGCAAATACCTAACCAAATTGGAACACTGTCGACGTCGCTTAAAGTTGTTCATCGTCTCTTTGCACAAAAGATAATTATTTGGAGATTCAAACTTAAAAACCACTGCATACTGTGTTATTTAAATCTCAACTGTTAGTTTAACGTGATTTGCTAAATTACGTTCTAGAAGTAAAAAAATAATTTTGTAATGAATTTTTTTTTTAAAATTTAATAGGCCAGTCGTAGAGGCGTAAGCCCACAGAGGCGTAAGCGTGCGACAATAAACGCGACAGGTTATGGGTTTGATTTTCACTCCAGGTAATAAAAATATTATAAATTTATAACAATTAATATTTAGTATTGTAATTTTCTAGCTCTGGTAACGAGGCAAAGCGCGGCGTTGAGTTCCACCACTCAGTACGCAATGCCTAAATTCAGCGGGAAGCGTGAAATGGAAATATTTAAAGGGAACGGAGTGCCTTAACACTAGGTTCTCTGGTTCCCGCTGCCTACCTGCTATATGCGGGATACAGCGTTTATTTAAAAAAAAAAAGAAAAAACAAATAAAAAAATAAACTTATTAATATATTTTTTTTTCTCCTTTAATTCAATATACAGAGATTGTGTTTAATTTATTCGACACATTTATTCGCTCATCAGGCAAATAGAAGCTGAAATAAGGTCTCTCTTATTTATAGCTGTTCTTCACGACACCGCCGTCTGATAATTCCCACACTTTATACGCCTATTCGGAAATACTTGAGGTGTGTAAATAGAATGAAACCAGCTAATGGCATCGTAACATTTGCTTATTTATAAGGATATTGTTCTGTTTAGAACATATGATACAAAAAAGCGAATTAATATGCATATTCGATTCCTATATTTACCTTATCAAATATAAACTATAATTATATATGCAGATATTTTAATTTTATTGCGCGTAGTGGAGTCGTCATAATATGAGAGTATAATTCGTTTCGTGTACAGTGGGACAGTGTCTTGACTGTAAACATATATAAGGTAATGGTTGTGGGTGTGATCACCATTCATAGAATAATTATATTTTAATTTTTGTCATTTAATCACTCAGGAAAGATAAAGCACAGCGTTCAGATTCTCTACTGAACCTGTATTGTCTCGAATTTGAGTAATTCTGTTTGTATACCTTGTTATGTGATAAAAAGTATTAAGTTGCTATACTTAATATAAATCTTTCCAATAAGAAAAATGTATGTTATATGCGTAAATCAGATAAACAAATAAAACTCATATAAAAAATATTTCGACATAATACATGTTTGTAGAATAATTTACATAATTCAAATAAATTGGTCATATATTTCACAAATTTTATAAAAGCTGTTTGATATCAGATGTGAATAAGGCTAAAGTCAATAATAATTTCATTTCCTGTCGAAAAACTATCGAAATAAACTGCATATTCAACCACTTTTGAATTTTAAACTTAAATTGTATTTTTATGGAGGCCTTAAAACGTAATAAATTTAGGATAAGTACAAATTGATGCTGAATCTTAAAAATATTGCCACACCAAAAATAAGTAAAGGTATAACAGTAAAGTTTTTCAATTTATAGGCCATTAAGCCATCAATAAGGGTAGTGTTGCAATGGAATTGAAACAATAAAAAGCGTTCTTCAACGCCGCGGTAGACTACTTATTTCGTTGGAACGGTGAAAATCGAGTTTCGAGTATTCCGTACAGTGGCGACGTCAGCATATTGCCCAGGCCACGTTCCACTTGTATTATGAAGTCCTATTTTGCAGTGACATTTTTCGTTCACGAGCGCCGATTGGATTTTTGAAATGTGTAAATTCGATAAAACACGGACATAGAATGTGTAAGTTTCGCATTTGGAGTCTCAGCGGGTGACCAGTTTTGTGGGAAATGTTATTTTGTTTTAACTTCTCTGTACATTGTTATTGGTTGCCAAAAGATAAGGAACTACTGCATATGTATTTGAATGTCATGTTTTAGACACTAATAGTAATTCTAAGTAATATTTGATTTTAGCCATAGCTTGTTAGAGATAATTTAGTAATTTTTTTCATGTTATCAAACGTTTTATTATGAAAAAGTATTTGTATCGTATATGCATTAAAACAATGTTATGAAATATAATAAAAAAACACATTTGCCTTAATTTGTGCTTGTAACTCAAATGGAAACGAAGGAATGAAATAAGAGAACTAGGAGAAAATTGATCTTGAAATTCGCATCAAAATTTTAAAAAGTTGTAAAATGACGTTATGAGTATTCAATATTTATATAATTAAAAAGAAAATAGAATATAAAGAGAAAATAATAAATAATGTTTATAGCTTATTTCACTTAATTTTAGATTTCAATAAGCTGAAAAATGTATATCATTTTTAAGTAAAAATTTAAGGTTGTGTTTTACAAAATATCGTTACTTGTTGAATATTAGCTACATATATATTACATAAGCAAACTCATAATATTCAAATAAGGTGGACCATAATGTATTATATGAAATTTTCCAGTGCAATGAAAATGTTACGTGATCTAGCGAGCGAGGCGGAAAGCGACCAAAACACTACTATTACACGAATGGTCAACTAGAATATTATAGCATTTTAACGTGTTTTGTCATAGAATAGAATAAAGAAATACGTTTTACGAATAAGAAATGAAATATTTTATATATAAGAAAGTCAGATGTGGTTTTATAATTGTTAAGTATTTTTTATACATTATGGGGTCAGTGTGGCGCAGTAGGACAGTATGTGACGGTAAGATGGTAGTGAGTTCAATTTTCACCTGGGGGTGTACTAAATATAATTTTATCTATAAATTGGTTATATGTTCTATTTGTCTCAGTTTAGTCAGGTAATTTTAGAGTATTAAGCTCCACCGTCTAAAACGCATTATCTGTAGTTTAGATGTAAATTACAAAATGGAGTATTTGACTATTGGATTCTCTGAGTCAAAATAGCTTCGCGTAGAGTAAATTATATACTGTGTGCTTATTTGTTAAAAATATTGATGATAATTGTTATTTATTTTATTATTGTTAAATATTAACAATATTGATTGATATTTAATACTAATGAATTGTGATAAAAGCTTTCCAATATTATAATAATTTTAGTTAATATACTAATAAATATAAATCTTATTTTCTTCCAAACAAATACGGAGCAAATCTCTAAAATTTAATAATAAAAACTATCGTACATATATTATAATATATTAACGCATAAATCGTACTTCTAATACTTTTAAATCGATGCAGGTCTTTCTATACAACATCCACTCAGCGCTAATGAGGCCATTTCATCCATTAGGCTATTCAGTAATTAGGTATATACCAGGCTGCGGATGAATCGCTGTAAGTAAAACATACCGTTTATCAAGATTTTTGCTTAGAATTTAAAGTTTGCTGTGTTAAATAAATTAATTATGTATGTGGTTTAGCTTTGTTTTTATTTGTTATAGTAATATATTTATAATTGTTTAATATCCCTTTTAGGGTTTTGAAGTAAAAAACAAAAGAAATAGTTTACGTGTCAATCCATTTCTCTGTCATGGCCAATTTGATTTTAAATATACTGGGCTAAATTAGTTGAAATATACTACTCGTATAATCATACGTATGTACCACACTTTTCATGAACCCGCGGTCGTTGACCTAAAGACGAATGAAAAAAATTAAAGGGTGACTTTGAATGACCAAAATAAAATAATATATGTTTACTTTTTCTTGTGACATATCAAATGAAAAGGCTTGTAACAGAAATCTTAAATATATTCAGTTCTAGTTCTATTATACAAATACAAATTTTCTTCATTTCACACCAATACTACAAAATAATATTTAGAAACAATCATAGCATAAGCACAACAAGCCTGCCTTATCGCTTATAGCGGTATCTTCCAGACAATCTTTGAATGTTGGAGTTGTATAAAGTAGCGGTAGGAGGTGCATCAAACAGGATATGGATAACAATTTAAATATATACATACATACGTAGATACATACATACATGTATGTTTCCTATATGGCAAATTGACTTTTCACGTATACGAAAAACCTCGAAGACTTAAAATATAACAAGTAAAAGAAGAACATACACAATGCTATATTTACTAATTAGTTTTAATTGTCTAACTGACGTTATTCATTGAAATATACGAGTATCTCCAGTTCAATGGAAATGTTCGACTTTGCTCAGATCTTGTTAGTAAAGTGCAAACTCAGCAGAACTGTTACTGCGGTATCTGAAATATCTTCCTTATCCGCCGACTACCGAGATTGGTCTCTGGAAACCGGTAAAAATAGAAACTACAAGTATTTCTTTTAAGCTCTCAGACATTTTACATTCGCTGAAATAATAAATGAAATATTGAATGATAACTGAAAAATTCAGGACTCGCAGTAAAATATTTTTGTACTATGATTTTATTTAAATATAAGTTAATCTTGTAAAGTATTTTTTACTTAAATGCGTGTACATACATATATTATTAATAAACTTCTTGTATTTGACAACCCTACTTTCTTGCAATGACATACTGTCATGACAGTAATTTTACCAGTAGAAAAGAAACATTAGTTTCTAATTACAGATTAAGCATAGTAGTTAATTGTTAGATTCCTGAAAGAAAATGTATATTTCTAATACAACTTTTGAGACCATCGACGCTTAGTGAAATAGCTTCTGACTGTAATCTCGATGGTTGTAGAATCGATCCCCAGTCGGGGATATGTTATATTTTTAATATATTTATTTCTCAGCTCTCATAAAGCAAAGTGCGCCGTTATGTTCCGCAACTCAACATGCAATGTCGGAATTTTAGTCAGAAAGCGGAGAAGAGAGCCTTTTTTAATACAGGTATTGCATTGAACTTGTCAGTGACCCTAAATGAACAGCAAGTGGAAATAAAATGAGTTATCACTACATTCTCTTTGCTTATCTATTTTAAAAGATACGGGTAATATGGGGTGATAACAGGTGTCAGTATTTAGCATAAAATAATTTAATTTAGAGAACTAACGAGCCTTTCTGTAAGTTTTAATTTATACGTATAACGTTCGGTCATGTCAGGTCTAATATGAACACTTTAGATATGATTAGACATTTATTATAAATGAATTTACTTGTGTTTAAATTGAATTTGCAAAATATATAAAATTAGCCAAATCCTGTGACTATAAGACTTAAAATTCCGTTTATTCCCGTTTTCGTAGAAATTCGAAAAATTAATGATGAAAGATGTAAAATTTCATCATTCTAAGGCCACTAGTTTCACCTATACGTTCTATATCACTCTCAGTCACTCAGTAACAGAAGCGTTTATATATAAGGTAAAAATATAGATTATAAAACCGATTATAAAACCGTTAAATCTGGCGCAAAAACAGTGCTTTGGCTATATCCGAAACAGAATAATCAATGAGGTTGAAATAAGTACTGGCTATGCTGACATCAAAACTCCATCAAGTGGCAGCGGCACTGTGATCTGAATTCGATGTGCGTACGTCCACTGTTTGTGTATACGTAAAATAAAACCTACCTCGGGAATCCATTTATAACGAAAATCGTTTTCCCATAGCGATCTTTTTTCTAAGACCCAGTAATGTTCTGTACACTTTTTTACTTTAAATCTCTAGGTAAATGCAAATATCAGAGTTAATGGAAAATCCCTTTTTTCAATACTTTCTTTGATAAAGTGCTGAGCTTTACAAAGTTTAAAGATTTTAAAAATTATTTACAATATTTTCAACTTGATATTTTATGCATAACAGTGTTTTATTGTTTTTTTGTGGTAATGTCCATAAAAAAATATTTTTTTATGGTTGTTTTATTTTAAAAGTACATAGGTGGTACTTACATTCAAAGCTTATTTAATAATTTGTTATTTTAAGCATTTGGTATAGCGAATGATGATCAAGTAACTTAAAATATTTTTTATAAGATGATATATGAACATTGAAAATAAAATTACATAAACATAAAAATAATTTAAATCTTCACTCATATTTACTTATTTTTGAAGTGTAAAAATTGTTGTGTGGCCCTCGTTGAGTTTCTTCAGTACAATTACGCAAATGGTTATAAAAAGGAAAACTACATATAATTCTCAATAAAAAAATGCTTGTTTATGATATATATTTGTAATTTAGGTAGTTGATAGTAGCCACAAGAGTGTAATGTTGATGTTGGTTGGTAGAATAAAAATGTCTACTCATGTTTAGGATATCCTATATTCCAACACAACTTACTAATAACTGTACATATAACGTAAAACAGAACGAAACACACGAGCACCATAAAGTACAATAATACACCCTAAACATATAAATTATAAGCGATAACATTAACGGACATTTAAAGATGACGAGAACAGAAGGAATCTGCAAGCGCAGTCGAGAGACGAATAACGACTGGTTATCATATTAATGGTACGTTTAATTGTTAATGTGTCGGTAGATAAGAAAAATGTTATCTACATAGGCACCCGCAGGTCTCATCCACACTCGTCTTTATAGTATAGATTAATAAATTATTTATTAGTTCTTCTTCTTCTTCTTAGCATTTATCCCGGCTAGCCAGGGCCTGCCTTCCTACTCAACCTACTCCACTTTGCACGATCTTCTGCATCACGGGTGGTTAGTCCATTGGCTCTCATATCCTACTTCACGACATCCAGCCATCGCTTCCTTGGGCGTCCGGGGGGGATCTGACTCCAGGGACATAAGAAAATGCCTTGATATAAGGCACTTTCTTCCGACATAGTGTTAATAAATTATTTATTAGTCTTGATCATTAAATATATGAATTTAATATGATGTGTTTTTGTATATGTATATGTAATGTATAATTAAAGATGAAATATATGAATTAATAACAAATTATAATATATTGTTGCTGTGTAATATATGTTATGTACAATAAATATATATTAAAATATACTGAATAAAATATAATTATATATAATAATTCCCTACATCAGTATTTATTACACCTGTGATGTAGGACAGATAATTTTATGATAAGTATCTGTATAGTTTGTGTGTTAATTTATTTATTCATTCCATTCATTTTTAACTTTATAATAATTATTACAAGTACAGTTCCGCCACCCAGCACGCAATGCCTTAGTTCGGCGGAAAGTGGGGAACAGTAATGTTAAAAGAGAACGGAGTGTCTTAATACTAGGTTCTCAGGTTCCCTCTGCTTACCCTGTATGTGCGAGATACAGCATGAAGCTAATAGAATATAATATTATAAGTACATACATATTTATTAGTTGTCTGGTAAGTTTTGCATAGGGCCTTGTTTTTTTATTCCAACAACTATGAGTTTGTCTAAAGTTATTTCACATTATATTATGTGATATATCATACCATACATAGCCTGTATTACTATAATATATAGAGATCAATCCTATCTAATATTATTGAATTGCGTTAAAGTGTTATTTCTGTTACGACTACGAGATGTTTCAGACATCGCTTCAGGTTAAGTTACGACAGGAGTAGGTAAGTTTCAAAGTTGAGCAATAATTCTGTGGCTACTTGGAACGTGACAGTCTTGTTGTTGGTCTATAAATGTTTATTTAAAGATAGCTTTTCGCTGGCGAACTTATAAAATCATTTTATTTATATTTGTTTTGTTCGCTTTTAGTATGATATTTTTAAATTAGCGAAATAACTTTCCTAATCTTCGACGTTCACATTGAGAAGGTATTTAACGTCATATTTGCCATGTGTACATCGGAATTCTCATTCACCGTGTGTTCTTAAACAAATTTTATGAAATGTGTACCGAAGCAGCGACGGTCAGTCAGTTGAAGGCATTCCTTTTCGAAAACGTGTAATATTATTATTATTATACAATATAAACAAAATACTATTCTTTTTATAGTTGTCATTAAGACTAATTAAGCTGAGCGAATCGAAGTTCTTTACTAATCAACTCAATCAAACTTCGATCGCTATCTCTTAGTGTATTAGATGAACGGACACGAAACTTAGTATGCTTACAGAGATAGGTTTAAACTGTATATATTATATATATTAATATAAAGTAGTTTCCTATTTAACATGGTCAAGTAAGACAAAAAGGGGACATTGCGGCGCAGTGCGTCCATCAACAGACGCTGTCCGCCTCAATACAAACACGATTGGTTGTGGGTTCGATTCCCATTCGGAGGAATCATTATATTTAAATGAATTTCAATAGTCCACTCCGTTAAGACAAAACGTGGCGTTGAGTTCTGCCACTCAACACGTAATATCTCCAATTTGAACAGAAAGCGGCGAACGGAGTGTCTCGAGATTACGTTATAGGGATTAAAGCATAACGTTTTATTTTTAAGTATGATAAAAAATAATCGACTTCTTCATTGTCACAACAATAAAGATAAACCTAAAATTTGGAACCAATATAAAACTTATTCCATAGAATACTGTTGTATAAGAAACGTACTGTGCATAAGTACTCGTCGTCGTCTCAGCTGTACAACGGCCGCTGCTGATCATAGGTTTCCCCAAAGATATTTTTTCAACTAACGGAAACAGAACTGTTGGAACAGGACGATTTTTCCCACTTTCTTTCAAAACTGAGTTTTTTCTCAATAGTACAAAATTTGATTATGAAATATTATTCAAACCAGGAAAATCAAGGACGCACCAGTATTAGTACACGCATAATCATAAACCTCGAGGATGTAAAAGTGCTAGTGCACATTTACTCAAACTACTCAAGGATGTACAAATATTAGTACAGAAATACTAAAACGATCGTGGATATTCAGAGCACTCAAGAACATACCAGTAGAGCAGAACGCACCATTCCTAGTGCACATCCTCTCGGAATACACTAAAGATTCACTAGAATTAGCATATACACCGTCAGAGATCTATAATTACTATTAGGAAATATACCAAACAATTGTATTATTTTCTATGCTAATTTTTATTCTTGCATGTTTATTTTAACCAAATTAAATTATATATTCAAAGAAATTTCCGAAAAGACTTCAGTTTTCTACAAAAAAATTAAAAACACCCTTTTTCATTACTATTTTATCACTACTACTACTACATAGTGGAGCATTTGTTGTTGTTCGTTTTATCTTGTAGACCAAATTTATGAACTTCTCCTTGCAAATTTATATTTTATGCATTGGAAGTCTAGGCATCGTGGCGAAAATCTTCTAAAAGCGTAGTAATTCTTCTGCCTATTTATAAAATTTGACAAATGTTCAGATAAAACTATCTACTCTACAATAGTGTTGTAGCAATCATGTCAATTACTGTTGGCTTCGTTAAGCGCAACAATAATGTTAGCAACATTTTAATATATGAGGGAAGATGAAAATAACCTAGCAAGATTGTGATCACCACAGTACTATAAAAGCCACTTCTTTAGTTTTACAGTGTTCATTTTAATCAGTGTTTAATGGTAGTGTGCTATATTATAGTGTTCAGTGTTACTAATTAGTTTTTTAAATATAAGTACCACCTTATAAGTTTGTGAAAGGTAAAAGTATTGGAAACTAAGGATGTTTAGTGTCATACGCGAACAGTATTGTATTTCATCGTATATTAAAGTCTTTTTTTTAATATTTAAATGGACTAAGCTAACAATTTTACCTGAAAACTGCTGTCTCTGTACCTAGTCTATAAAATTAGTGTTCTCAAGGTTGTTGAGAGCTGTGATTGATTGATTTCAGAGTTGTTTCTGGACTTGTTAGTCGAAACAAAATTACCTCTTTCCCGGTTAATGAGCAAACTAGCACTTCAATTAGGCAGATAAGCAAAAGGATATCACTCGGTGGTTCAGTTTACGTTTAAATGTATTATAAAACGTTTATAAACGTCTTCTGATTGTGTTTTCCCAAGACTATTGTCAATCATCTTCCATATGCTAACTAAGTTTTAATTTAAATTTAAATTCAATATTCAAAACTTTTGCCTTGAGTTGCTTGAACTTTTATATTATTATCTTATATTATAATACTTTTATATTTATTTATCCGTTATATTAGTTATATCGGCCATCATATTTTAATGACTAAACACTGCGTCGGTCAGCTCTATCCGCGTAGCAGTCTTAGTAGTTGCGTATAAGATACACCTACTTGATTCATTACTCCTGATATGTACACATAACTTATTACTTATAACATTATAACTAAAACTCAATATGCTACAGGCATATTACTTGATCAAATAATTTCGTTAATCCAAATATTAATAGGTAACGCTAAATATAAATTACACATGCACAAATACGTGTAATCTAAATCAAACACGTTCATTCGATGGAGTTTCGTGGTTCATTAATGCTCTAAGCCTATATTAATTCCTAGCAAGTAACACGCTAACACTCCTTCTTACAATACAATACAGTATAAGCTGTATTGCTCCGTGAGCGACTTGATTGAAACGTTCGTTATACATTGACGGTTAGGTGTATAAAATATTTAATTATTGTTAGCTATTTTATAATTATGCGCTAAGTAGTGGTTTTGTCACATAACTATTACGTTTTTGTTACATTATATGTACACAATAGTAATTATATACTTTTTTATATTTGAGAAACTAGATTTGAATGTTATGATTCCTAATTCATAATAATTTATTGTGCGCTGCTTTTAGAAAATATTATTCTTTTCAAAAATAAAAACCGTAGTAAAATTTGCTAAGCTAAAGAAACCGTCAATGTATAGTAAATATATATTAATAGATAATTTGGATCGCTACCGTATCTGTTCGTTCGGTATAATGAGAAACTAACTACTGGGAGGCAAGATTATGGACGCGGTAGCAAATGAGTTTATAGCGTGGTAATAATTTGCCCTCATTGTGTTATTAGGTATAGCAAAACCCTAACGCTATTATTTGTTATCGACTGCTTATATTTTTTGCCATGTTCGATATGCTTTTGATAAAGATCTTCAGATTTTTTTTCCGTAAGTAGGCAGATAGAGCCTAGAGATAAAACATTTTGTTATCTATTTGACGCGTTAACAAGGCGTTACCTACAACGTATATGTCACTTTATATAAACATGAATGTTAAACCATGGTAATGTGTGTAGCATTTATTTTATTAATTTAATATATTTTTAAGCATTATTTTAAAAGATATCATTCTGCACTCCTTCGCTATATAAACTATAAGTGTGCCAAGGTTCATGCTCATCCGTCCGCTTAATTTTTGTAAAAAGGAATCCAAAGTTTTTTCTTCACGTATTAATATATAGATTATGATTATGTAATGAGTGACGGAGTCTATGTCATACAAATTTTGTTTATCGTAACATAGATACGTATACCTTACTTTTTATAAATGTATCTCTTAACACGCTATTTTTACTTTATATTATAACTGTACGTATGTGAAATAGTAATAAATAAATAAAACTAACAATTGCTTCTGTCTAAAAAGATCCCAAAATAAAAATTGAATCTCTAACCGTCGGATGTAGGACAGACCAACATTACCCAACTGCGCTACGAGCTGCTATGGATTTACTATTATTATACGCTCGAAACAAAATTTTGAAAATCAATATTCTACACCTGTCGTGGCGCAGAGCCACAAGTGTGCAACTGTAAACGTGACAGGTTGTGGGTTCGATTCCCACTCCAGGAAATGTAAAAGTTTAGTATTTTCATTTCCTGGGTTTGGTAACAAGGCAAAGTGCGGTGTTGAGTTTCGCCACTCAACACGCAATGCTTCAATTCGGGGGAGTCTTAACACTAGGTTGTCAGGTTCCCCCTGCCTACCCTGCTATATGCACAGAAGGAGTTGAAATTTAAAAAATATTTTGTTTGCTTACTATATCATATTACAGAA
The DNA here is from genome assembly GCA_033558755.1 of Philaethria dido. Classification (NCBI taxonomy): domain Eukaryota; kingdom Metazoa; phylum Arthropoda; class Insecta; order Lepidoptera; family Nymphalidae; genus Philaethria; species Philaethria dido. Next base: position 506,620 of record JAKGSA010000786.1, read on the forward strand.
ATTCTATTCCAACAGTTGCGCTTTAAAAAAGTTCAGTGCTTTAGAAATATACATATGTATATCGTTTTTTTTCATTTATTTCTGAAACAGAAATTTCTCATAGAGTTAAAGAAATTCGTGCTTATTTTATCTTTATATTAATACATTTTAGATTAAAATATACCTCTAGTTAATATTAATATAACAAAACTTCCATAAAGTAATATTTTATGAATTTCATTTTTATTAGCTTTTTGTATTAAGCCAACAATCAACATGCGAAATCTTATAAGCTCCAACTTCTCACTTGTACTTCAAGTCATAATCTCGTTTACAATATAACTCATGGTCTACGAGTACTGCAAATCTAATCTTTTCCACAGTAGTTAAATAAACTATATACTATAAATGTGTTTCATGACTTTCATGTTGTTATACCTACTAAAGTATCACCTTATTACATTTTCAAAGCAATAAAATATTTTATTAATAGGTAATACATTATAGGATACCATCCTAGTGTAGTGGAACATCGACTTACTGTAAACGCGATGGATGCAGTTTAAATCTTCTCTTCGGGGAATAGAATAATATTATAATATTATATTTTCATTCATCCATTCTGTTAGGACAAAGTGCGGTATTGAGTTTTACTACTAAACTTACAAACGTACGGAAAATTTAAATTTAAATAGAAAGCAGGGCGAGGTGTATTGATACTAGATTTTCTCTGCCTATTCTGCTAAGCGGGTTCGCGTTATTTTTATAAGCTACGTTCATTGCGATGATATACTTGCATGGTATTTTATGAAGGTAAATGCTTAATTTCCGAATTATAGGTTAGACATTATAATAAATTTGAAAATTATTAGAATTACAAGAAAACTACTCAGAAATGGCTATAATTGTTTATTATTTTAAAAAGCGATATCTATCTATAATCTGAGAGCTTTAATTAAGACTGTCAAATTAACTTAATATTATGAATTAAAAAGATTGAATTTGCTACTTTTTGGGGAAATTGTTTAAAGGAAAGGAAATTAATCTTTCTCTTAATTAGCAAAGTTGGTCGGACGCCACGACGGGGAATTCAAGGCCAATAAATCAAGGTGTTACCCTCATTGAAAGTCTAGTTGAAGCCTCTAAGTAGAAACTATTGGGAACGGCATTGTTACTATTCGAAAACCAAAACATACAATACTTCATACGCATTATATTTGGCTATGCATATTTATTACAAACAATATATTTTTTTATTATTATAAACAAATTTAATTCAATTTCATATGAACTTCCATTATGAAAAACAAATTTAAGTATTTTCATATTTGTATTTACGTTCAAATTTAATTTAACAATAACAGTAGTTTTAGTTTTTAATTAAAATCTATGTTTATTACAATTTCTATGAATCTTTTTAATTTTTTTATATTATTTAAATATTGGAAGATGGTGTACCAGATCTGCTAACATATGGCATAAAGCGATTTCGGGTCAGGTGAATCAGTGGAAAAGTGATGAAAGAATAGTACTGAATTATTGTTCAATAATTCAATATATTCTTTCATCCATGCTTTTTACCCCGTTCACTTTTGGCCCGAAATCGAAGCATGCCATATGTTAGCGGATCTGAACGCCGTCTTTTTACCGTAACAATGGCCTCCACTATTTCTTTGGATAATGTTTGTAAAACATTAGTATTTGTAATTAAATATGAACTAAAATAAAATTAATTAATTCTGTCTCAGTCCCATCAATCAATAAAAGAATATTTGTATTTTACGCTTAAAATTAATACGTTAATTTATTTTCGGGTATACGTTCTTTTGTCCCACTTTTGTATTTTGAGTTCTTTATGTCTAAATAGTACGCCTATATTTCAATTGTCAGACGAAATGTTAACAAATAGATTTTCGTCTTTGTGCTTTTTAATGGTTTTGTTGATTGAAAAAGCTTTGTCGTCTCGAATTATTACTATAATTAATCAGTATCAATTGAAATCGAAAACAAATTTATTAATTTTGAATATTTATTACCATGTTGCTTTTATTTCTATGAACATATGTATGGATGTATACATTACGGAATTTCATATAAGTTAATATATTTTGTTAATGCAATATGAATATATTTACACTTAATAAATATTATTCCATTCTATTATAATACTTATATTTTCAAGAGTTTAATTAATTTATTTATTTGTAAATTGGTAATACCCAAAAAGTAATCCTAAAACCTACTAAAAACTACTAAAACAAAAAACTTCTGAAACTTGTAAATGTATATTAGTGTATTGATCTGATAAGTATAGATACTTAAAAAAGAAAAAAATAACATTCCACCGACAAACAAACGATGTCGTTGTCAAAAATGATAAAGATCAGTGAGACAAAGGTCATAAGACATTTTTTTCAGCTCACACTTTATCCCGCGTAGCTAGGTAGATAGAGAGAACCTAGTGTTAAGACGCTCCGATCTCTTCGTTTCGCCCAATTTCATGGCATTGCGTGTTGATTATGTGTAATATGCTATTTAAATAGTAATTTTGAGATTGACGACTGCGTTTTTTAACGTTTATTATTTACTGATGAGAGCTACGTATCATGTATCTGTATATCATTTTTAAACAAAACGTCGAAAAATAAAAAATTACGAATTAAATTCCCAGTAGTTTTATCCTCTAGAATGCTTCACAAACACTGTCAGAAAATAGAATCCATTTCTGTCCAATAACTCTGGTCAATATTCTATAAGTAATACTTTGATTTAAGTTTCGTAATTGCTTTTAAAAAGTTAATTTCAACATTACAAGAAAACAAGTGACGGTTCATTGCAGAACATTTCATAAATGACCTTTTACAATTCTCTTTGAATGACTTTTGAAATTTTTTCAATATAAACTTTGGACATACTCCTTAAGGATTGCGGTTTAACGACTTAGTTTATTGCCCGATTCCCAATTAGGCAATTTGAACTTGTGGCTGATGCTAAACTTAAATTACTCTTAGAAAATGGTTTTTGCACCAACGATCCTCTCAAAGGACTTAATTAAATATATTAATGAACAGCAATTAAAATATAGAAAGGCTTATAGAATTTTGACGTGTTATATTTTTCGTAGAAATTTAATGCAATAATGGCTATTTTTTAATTATAAACCCATTTAATATTTTCAAATAATAAATAAAAAGTTTCTTTCATTATGAAAATAATATTAGATCTTATAATTATATAGTAGAATATAAAATCAATTTTTACAAACATATATAAATGTTTTTTTGATATCTCAAATCATTATTTCTCAATAAAGGGAAATAATTTTCTACCCCATTCAAATAGAACATGGCAACATAAAGCAATAGCAAACGCACAAATTCGGTCATGGCACACCCTATCCCCAAAATTATCAATTAAACTGCTAATGCTAGCACAAATGTTCTACGAAAACCGTAAAACTCATTTCTCGTCCCCTTGCAAAATATTACGAAAAGGAAAAAGGGAAGGTTTCAATACTCTTGGGGCCTCTTGGGCCCATGACAGCAGTAACCAGTAATCCGTTAAAACTCGAGGGTCACTTTACAATTATATATCACAGTGGACTCGAGTGTCGTTCACCATTTTGGTTGTCACAGAAACTCAGATGACATGTCATGTCTTGTTAGCTGATTTTTTTGGGGTATTTATTATATTGCCAGATATTTTTTGTAAATATTATGTTTTTTATAAAAATATCAGTATTATTTCCTACATTTATTCTAATATTCTATAGTATCGTTTAAATGTTCCAACTGCCTTGCATCTGCATTATATAAAAAACCTCAAAAAGAAAAGCACATGCTTAAATTGTATTTATTTAAAAGGAATATAATCTTTTAAAAGCAAACTTTCTTATCAAGTAAATGTTTGCGACACCTATGTCCTATACGCTGGTGAAAAAAAGTCTACTTAAGCTTTGCTCCCTAAACTCATATATATTACATTGCAACATTTTAAGACTATTCATACACATTTAATATCATAATCATTATAATGGAGTAATTATGAGGCGTATCAGAATTCACTTTACATGAAAGCGCCCAGACTTGTTTCAGAATAGCCGTCTGATGTACACTTCAACTGTTTAATAATAATTGAAGTGGAATGCGTAATTATTATAAATATACTCACAGATTCCCTACGGTTTAGTAAGGACGGATGGTGAGATTGACTTTGTTAAAGATCAAAATTGAGAACAAACATCACTCTTTTATTTGATCCTCAGTATTGTCATTGTGTCTATAATTTTAAGGAACAAACAGAATTTATTTGTGTGAGTTGTTTGTTGTATGAAAAAAAATGTTTAGCTTTTAGTAATTATAAAATTGTAAAGTACAAATTTTAAAAAAATTTAATTCAAAGAAAATCTTATATCTGATGAATATTTGAATAATCACTGAAAATTATTATACAATTTATTAGCTTACACCGTTATTGCAATTTGTTATTTACAACTAGTACACTGTTAGGACTCAGAAATGTCTAACCCCAACTGATTGTTTAAGAATAGCATTAGTATATATTTGTGGTATAGCACAATAATGATTATTTATAAATTATCTTCATTTCTTCAACCTGACAGTAAAGAACTACGATTCCGTAAGTTCTGCCACGTAATGTATATCGATTTTTGGGCGGGAAGTGAGAGCAGGTATTTTCATATGAGATTTTCTCTTATCTACCTGCATACCTATACCAGGAAAAGACCTGAATGTAAATACAAGCTGTGTTTATTATATCTTATGGCAAAAGAACTACTACAATTATGTGATCAGTTGCTGCCGACATTTGCTTGATAATCTAACCAATTGGCTGGTTATGGCAAAATTAAACAGGCTACTCTCTGCGCCCATAATAAGGTAGTCGGAAGGGAGCCTGGTGTCGAGACACTCCGTGTTTACATTCCACCCTTCGAGACATTGCGTGTCAAGTGGCGGAATTCAACACACTTGCTTATAGTATGATAAAGATAAATGCTGGCACAATCACTGATAAGTATAGAGCAGGCACCATATATCAAATAGATTGGGGACATTCGACACAGTAAGTTTAAAGTACTCCAACCACCCTCCGTTTTGAATAGGGGAATTGAATCTAACTATATCACTTATGTTCGTGCATTATTTATCACTTCCTGATGCGCTTTATGCGTTCGTATTGACTTTGGAGGGCTTAGAATTTAGCCTTAAGTATAACTACTATACTTTCAAAATTTATTAAAATGTAAAAAGTTAAACTGAATCAATGTACAAGGCAATAGCGTCGTAGTGCAGGTGGAATGTATTTGAGAGATTTGTGATACCCAAATATTTAAATATGCTATTTATTTTAAAAGTGAAGATAACTACAAATCGATCAGTCATTGGCGCAGAGAGGCACAATCGTGGGCTGTTAACGCTAGGCTATGAGATTCGATTCCCTCGAGGAAATGGAATTTTTTTTTCGTATCCTGGGTTTGGTTATAAGGCAAAAAAAACGGCTAGTTCATACTTAGTATGCAGTAGCACAATTCAGTACATTTGAAAAATGGGAACGGAGTGTCTTAACACTAGGATATCAGATTCCCTCAGCCTACTCTCTGCACATATGCCGGGACACAGCTGTCGACTATAAAGACAATCTTCTTGCACTTTTTTAATACTCATTTTTGTAAGTGTTATCCACACACTACGGGGAGAAAAATTAGAAAGGAATTTAAAAAGCCAACATGCTTAGGAGATCGTAGCCTCGCGCCTTTTAAACCATCAAACGCTCTTTCCAATTAATATGGAAGATGATGAAGTTCTTATCCCGAGGTAAAATCAAATTCTTATAAGTAATGATACAATTTAAACAATTTCTAACAACAGCAAAGATAAGTTGCTGCGAAGCAGCAACATTATCGATCCTGCTCATATTATCACCACGTGTGATGTGTGATAATCTGTATCACAATTTTCTGTATTATTATATAATACTTAACGAATTTGTTCCAAGCGACAGCTTTAATTATAAACACGCCCTTCATATATTTGTAGGACGGGTCAATGGATAAACAGAGAGATTTTTAATAATAAGCATACCTGCCATACACGCCCAAAACTCGGGGCCCATATTTAAATAAGACAATAATACCGTCACTTCCATTTTATAAATCAATGTAGCTAATTCAGTAGCACGCAATACGGCCTGATGTAATAAATCTTGCGTAACTGTATTGGAAAACGCACCAGGTTGTTTACACTTTACAGCAGAAGCGCGGCGGAATTATTAAATTTTTTGGTTTTATTACCTAGATTTATTATTTATTTAGCATAGATATTATGTATGTATTATTAGTATTGAGTAAAAGATCGATGTTGTGCGAATTTGTAATGTGTGTGTATTACGTAGGTGTTATAATTTGAAGCATTACTATGGAGGAAGTATAATGACAGGTCGGTTATATCTAGTACTAGTTAAGCTATTTATTCTTTTTCCTTTACTTAGATGTAATTTGGTTTCAGGTGCACTATTTTATCTATTTCATATTTTCATACAAAGATATTTATTGATTGATCGATTTTATTTACATTTTTATGTATCTAAGTATCATTAGATTGTTTAGTTGAAGATAAAAATCTCGGCAATCTTTCAGAAAACCACTACCTGTTTTATTACATATTTAAATATAAAGAATTCAGCAACGTGAAACTATAAAATATATAAATAGTGCACTTTCCTCTTCTCATTTCACATTGCTTTTGTTATATGAAAATGCTCCGTCCTACGCACTACACTTTAAATATAGATATTACATTATGATGGCGGAAAATAACACTGAACTGAATAAGCAGTCCAAGTATACAAAATATTTAGTATCTCTGGTCCTCTTGTATAGAGATTAATTAAATAACCATCACATTAGATGGCTAAAAGGTGGCGCTTTTTATAGAATTTTAATAACTTAGCACTTTCGGCGCTACAGGGTCACAACTGGTCTGGCAATATCTTGATTTTGCCGGAAGGGAAGTACGTCTGCGAGTAAAGTGTCTGCGAGAGAAAGGAGTAAGTGAGAAAATCTAGCACAAGTATGGTTTCTCTATCTGCCCTGCTATGAAAAAACCAAGAAGATAAAATATGCCTGAAATTTAATCCTTCTGTTCTTTCGACTTGAAAATCTAGATTTTTCTATTTACAATTAGATGGATACAATTATTTTAATAAAATGATGAATATTTATGCGTCTGTAATTTACCATTAAAACCACGTACACTACTTTTCAGTAAAGAAAACCTTCTAAAGCTCACAAATCATTAATAAGACATAATTACACCAAGCATCACTGATTGTGCTATTACAAAAGGTAAATATAGAAAATTTGAGGTCATGGCTATAACTTTGCATTCATTAAAATTTCTTACAACGTACGTGCATTTGATAAACCAGTCAAATACCTTCCCCCACGCCGAAAACTTCGACTTATCTCCTCACAGAAGGTCGTTAGCTAAAGTGTGGCCGTAGTTTAAACATGCTACATTGGTGAAAGTTCATGTTACGCTCGAATAACTTGTTATTAACGCCAAAGGGCTCAAACTCGACTAAGTAAAACTATGTTACAGTATATCAATAGTGATGTAATGAAGAACTGAATTTTATATTAAGATTTATTGTTATTAAGGAGTGTTATTTAATTTTATTTGGGAAATATTTTCGTTTTCTATTAAAAGAAAACTCGACTTCCAATAATATATATGCTTTTAAATATATATTTTTGAAACAGAACATGATATATAAGGTATTAATATAAAGGTGTAGATTCATCTCCAGTAAATGTTTAGAGTTTACAGTATTTGGCTTAAAGCAACTGTTTGGAAACACTACAATATAAACTGTATTATATACAACGTGGATTATACTCATAACATATTAGCCAATGGTGTTAATAGAAGTAGGCAAGATGGCATTGTAACTATTGTAATAGCAATAAAATGATATTAGATGATATAATAAAACATAACAGTAAATAAAACTTTCCTTTCTTGTCTCTATGACAAGCTATCACGCAAGAACAAAATATTGGGTCTATATGTCTTTGATCTGATTTTTATGGCGCAACATGTTCACTTCCCGATACGCGAAAGACGATTTACATACATTTATGTATAAAGATGAATACAAACGACTTTCGACTAAGCAACAAGATTAGTTTAGGCTTAAAGAATGTTTTTAAGCCTTGGCTTTGATTACAGATGTTATTACTTTTACTGATTTGGTGTTATATAGCATCACGCACAATCTAGCACACAACATAGAGGTAGGCAGAGGGAGCTGAGCAAGATTTCTCTTAAGATTTTTCGTTTCCATTTTCCGCCGAATTGATGTATTTCGTGCTGAATGGCGGAACTAAACGCCACATGCCTTGTCACAGAACGAGGAAATAAAGTACTAGGAATATTAATTACTTTGTATAAATATTTTTAATGCTTTCATTTCTTGGGGGTGGAATCGAACCCACAACTTGTCGCTTACAATCAGACCTTGTGCCTTTGTGCCTTTGCGCCGCGACTGGCATGTTTAGTATATAAGTTATATTTAATTAAATTGTAATTTTTGACACATACATTGGTATTTATATGTGTGTGAGCTAGTAATACGTGAGAATAAACCTCCTTGTAATTTGTAAAGTAATAATTTTAGAGATTCTCATGGAAATATTCATTTAACAGCAACATCAAAGGGGAAATATTGCATTCGATTGGGTGATACATTTAATTATGGCGATTTATTGCAGCAATAATGGGAGTTCTGTCTGCTATTGTCATAATTTTTTGCGAATGCATCCCAAATTTCAGTAGAATTTTATACATACACAAACATATATAATAATACATTATATAGTAATTTAAATTTGATTAAACACTATAATAATTAAATATAGACTGATCCTTATTTGCTAATACTATGTGTTTTTTCAAGCTTCGCTGTATCCCGCACATATAGAGTAGGCAGAAGGAACCTAAGAAAATCCTAAGTGTTAAGACACTCCGTTCCATTTTAAGCAATTCAGTTCCCTACTTTCGAATCAAGACTCAAATTTCTTTTCGCTTTTTCCGCATAGAATGATAATAGCGAAACCTTTAGTCCTCAAACACTCCGTTCTTCACTTATCATCTGAATTCGAGACATTGATTTTTGACTTACCGGAGTGTGGAAATTGCAATAATTTTAATATGATAACCTATCAACCCAAGTGGGAATTGAACCCACAACCAATTGTAGTTACAGTAAAACATTTTTTTTTGTGTTCAAAAACATGTCGGGCCTTTATTCCACTAATTATCACGCTTTCTTTATACTAAGGTCCCCGTTGACGCGTTAACAATGTGTTGTCTTTAGCAATGTATACGTCACTTTATATAAACATGTATTCAAGCCATGGTGGTATTTGTAACATTTATTTGATTAATTTAATATACTTTTTATGCATTATTTAAAAAAAAATTGGCATTCTGCACTCCTATTCTATATCCTCCTCCTATAAACTATAAATATGTCAAATTTCATGCTCCTGCGTCCGAGTAAGTTTCGTAAAAAAGGGTACAAAGTTTTTGCTTCACATATTTGTATATAGATGACAAGAATATGATGGGCGGAGTTACCAGAGAACCTAATTTCTCTACATACTATCCCTAAAATCGCCACATTCGTAAAGATATTAATATCTATTTAAAACATTTGCATAGTACGCTTAAAACTTTTTAGTTATATATTTACTGTCTATTTTTTGAACATACTAATGTACCGCAGGCGTCAGCACAAATGTTGTTTCCGAGTAATTAGAAAACCCAAAATGGTGGCGCCAACTCTGTTCAGTTGTTCGTGAAACTACCAACTAAAACATTCAATGTTGTATGTTCTCTATGAAAATAACTATTTCATGAGAAACGTTATAACTATAGTAGTGGTAGTACAAACGTTATAACTATATTATAGTAGTGGTACTCTATTTGCGTTTTATGGATAATATTAAATAAAAATAAAAAAAAGTATTTATTACTAAATATAATTCGATAATATATATATAATCTCCAAATTCCAATTTGTACTATAGTTAAGAAATCAAAATTATCAGAAAAAGTCCTAACAAATTTGTTTTTTTTTTCAGGCAGCCGCCAATTTCTTATAAAAAATATTTTCAACTTTTCCTTAGTTCATGATATAGTGACATTACTCTAGATTAACAATCTTTTTTAGTTTTTCTTTTCTTGAAATCGTGGGCATGGTGACGCGCCAATTTAAATTGGAAAAATTTTTTGAGACCCCCACCACATCAGCTGGTAATTATTGGAGTTTTCATTACTTTTTATTTTGTAATATTTGTTCTATATTTTTGAAATGTTAAAAAATAACTCATAAAAAATGTATAGCAAAAATATTGATTGTCTTTCTTTTACGATCCTTCCAAAATCACCTAAAATTCATGCCTCTACACCAGAAGACACAATTAACTTCATGATTTAACTTACCAAATCGTGAAATCATGTGTAACGAAAATTTATATCAATATATATAATAAAAGAGCGGAAAACTGTCAACTATCAACTGTCTGTCTGTCTGTATATTTAAACGCGCATCACGCAAAAACTACTGGATAGAAAAGTATGAATTATGGCATGACAATAGCATAGAGTCTAGAGGTACATATAGAATAGTTTAAGTTTCCTGTTATTTGATGTAGTTTTCATGAAAAAAGTAAAAAACCTACATATACAAGTTACTTTATATGCCAATAATAATTGGATGGAAATTAATGATTTTTTGAATGGTAATAGCTTAGAACCTGGAGCAACTTATAGGATATCTTTGAATTGATAGTCAATGTGGTTTTTGTAAGAAAAATAAATAACTGACACCCTCAAATTACGTCAATTACTCATATAGTTTCTTTCTAATTTCACTAAGTAATGTAATTATTAGAAATAAAAATAGTAAAGAAAATGAAAAATAGAACAGGAGATATTTATTTCATAGGAATCATATAATCTAATTTAGATATATTTCATCGTTCCAGAAAGTATGAACGCATAAGAAGTAATATTATAATATTTCGACATTCCGATACTCCGACACCCGGACACTCAGACACCCGGACACCCAGACACTCCGACACTATATATAAAAATGAATGGTTTGTCTGTATGTCATCAACGAACTCAAAAATTTTCTTAAATTTATTTGAGCTATTGGCGTAGCGACGCGCGCCGGGTACAGCTAGTAATTAAATATAACGATTTTGGCAAGTGAAAATCGAATCCAACACTATTATGTTTATAGTCAGACACCAGTACACTTAGACACGACGACCTCATTACATTAATTTTTTAATACTTACATACATATAATCGATCAATCAACGTGTAACTAATTGAATCTAGAATGAGTCACATATGGTAACCGACTTTAAACAAAATGAGGAGGTTTGCAATTGGCTGTATTTTTTGTATGAGTACTGTATTTGTTTAAATTCAGTTATTCATAATAATTTTACTTTTAATAGATTTTATTTGAAATCGATTTTTTCTTTAATTTATATTTTAATTATTCTATTCATTACTTCCCATAACTTGTCGATTTCGATATGATAAGAATATGAAAATGTTACATTTGCATTAGAAGATTAGAACTTTAGAATTAGCCAAGTCCAATATATAGGCTGAAAAAAAAAGCAATATGATTTGTAACTCAAAATTGATACTAAAAAAAAATAAGCCATTTAGCCTTTATTTCAAAATTCTTGTCTATTTCTTTAGAAAGCTATAATGTTGTTGAATGAATTATTATTTATTGATTTTTATGTGCACTCTAAGCAATAAACGATAAAAGCACTTTGTTGATTAAATTTCTATGCGTATCGAACACTAATAATATTATTGCAGTGAATATATGAACCTATGTATGTTTATACTATGTTAAATTATTATATGTTTATACTTTAGTAGTATTAACGAGGACAAATTGATTTCAATTATTTTTATTTTATTTATATATAAATTACCTCCAAAAACATACTAATAATACTGGCAATACAAACATAGCTAATATTACTGACGCTTATATTAATATGCACTTTAATAGTGCGTGAAAAGGTTTTTAAATTCTTCATAATGAATGTCGACTCTATGTTCTAAGTAAAATAATACTAAATTTCTGGAATCTATTGGTAAATATATTTTAGAAGTATTAAAGTATATTTATTTAAGATATTGTAAAATAACTTACTATTGATATTTTAGTGTATTCAAAAAAACTGTATCAAAGTAATCAAAGAAAACCTAGTGTCGAGATATCCCGTTCGCAGCTTTTAGCCCGATTTAAGATACTACCTACGTATTCAGTGATGAAACTTAGCTCCCCACTTTATATAACCAAAGCGAAGAATTGAAAATAATTTAAATATAATTATTAGCTCGAGTGAAAATCGAATCCTAATCCAATTGCGTTCTAATGAATATTTATTTATTTTTTTTATTTTTCTTTTTTTAGCTTCACACTGTATCCCGCATATAGCAGGGTAGGCAGAGGGAACCTGAGAACCTAGTGTTAAGACACTCCGTTCCCCTCTCTATGCCGAATTGAGGCTTTGCGTGCTCAGTGGCGGATCTTAACGCCGCGCTTTGCCTTATTACTAAATTCAAGAAATGAAAATACTAAACTTTCATATTTCCTGTAGTGGGAATCAAACCCACGACCTGTCGCGTTTACAATCGCACACTTGTGCTTCTACGCCACGACAGGCGTATAATATTTATTTTATTTTCCAATTTTTGTTAGCAGCAATATATACCAGTATATATATAGAATCTAGGCCTCAATTCCAATTCGTACAAAAGAAAAAAAGCGTATATCCTCAGTAGATACAGGTGCACTTTTCAAATGGAATGTGGGAACAAAATTGATTGTGTAGGGCCGTTTTCCATTTAGATATGGAAATTTAGATCGTGTATACGACACCGCATTCGGCGTGTTAGACACTAAAAATGTTCGATAGCTATTTGTGCTCGGGCATTTGCGCAAGATTTATCTCCTCGCTTTCTATTCTATTTTTTAATTTTATCTTATAGTTTAGTTATGATACAAATGTTTTATTATTTTTATTAGGATTGCATAAAAAGTATATTGTGTTCCCTTTGTAATATTTCGTTTCGGTTATCAATGTAGTTCAGTTCAAAGTTACTCAATTTTCACCTAACTAAAAACCTAACAAAATTAATTAACTTTGAACCATTTAGTTTGAAACAAAAAATAGTTTTAACAATTTTAACATGCATATATGAAATAAAAGTATTTTAATAGATTAAATGCGTATAGTTTAGTATTCGCAAATACATTTTTAGAAATCCGACGTTAAAATATACGTTAGATTTTTCACGTATATTCATGATTTAACTTACCAAATCGTGAAACATTCTAACATCGGTTAGTATAGTTTCTTTATGAAATAATATAATATATAATTACATAAAAAAGAAAGAAAATTAGACAATTTTACTATTATTGTTCTTCATCGTTAATTATTAGCAGCTTCATATTGCAATAACAATAATATTCATTTATATTTTATAATTCCAACTATAATATATTTTTCTTCTTTTTTTCTTTTTTTTAGCTTCACGCTGTATCCCGCACATAGTAGGGTAAGCAGAGGGTACCTGAGAATCTAGTGTTAAGGCACTCCGATCCCCACTTTCCGCCGGATTTGAGGTATTGCATGCTGAGTGGCGGAATTCAAGGCCGTGCTTTGCCTTATTACCAGACCCAGCAAAAAAAAACAATTTATTTTAAATTTTAATTTTCTGGAGTGGGAATCAAACCCACAAACTGTCGCGTTTACAGTCGCACGCTTGTGCCTCTGCGCTACGACAGGAGCGATTTCT
>JAKGSA010000787.1:0-54384 GCA_033558755.1 Philaethria dido
GGATACAGATAACATAATTATATTACATAAGAACGTTTTTAATTTGTAATAACCTTGGCATTATCACACAACTGTCAACTGTCAAGTGTCAAAACGATTCAACACTCGCCAACAGTCAGGTGACACCGCACCGTGACATTTGTCCATTCGCTTTCGCAGATTTCATCCACTTGTCGAGGATCTACTTGGAGACGATCTAAAAATGAATTTTTAATTTGGTTCTAACCTTTATTTGACTTATATTTTGAAAAAAAAAAATGTAGTTATACAAGATACAAGTATGACTTATTATTTGTATACGGTATAGGTAGGTGCGAGAGGTAAAACAGCGAAATCTCTCTATAATTTATTAAAAGATCTCGGCCTTTCTAAAACGATTATCAGTTCATTTTTAGCACGTATTTCGAAGGCGGCATTAGTAGCATCTTTTCAAATATGGTTAGGTAGAGAGAGGAGCGCGGACAGTGGAGGTGAAGTAATGTGCATTTTAAAGGGGCCCCTTAAACCTACACGTTGGGTCGTAAGTCCCAGGCACTCTCCATACTCCTCTCTTTGCTACGTGATAGGCCTGGTACCCGCCAGGTGGATCCATGGGTTGCTAAGCAGTTTCTTCTCATGGAAAATAGACTAATGTAATTATATAGAGATTACTTAAGGATATTTTTATTACTACTATAGTATAAAGGGCAGCGAATTGTTATACCCTGGTTACTGCGGGCTATTTATAGTTTAAAATGTAATCTTTTTATCTTCTGCATACGGTCTTTGTAAATAAATGTATTTTCATTTTTAGTTACCTGCAGTATAACTTATGTGCGCTTCTACCGCATACTCTAAAAGATTAGTAGAGAATTCACTATGAAGACACTCCGGTCTCCACTTTTCGCACGAAATCGAGACATATCGTGTTGTTTGGCGGAAGTCAACGCTGTGTTGTGCTACCAGCAGGCAAATGAAAATAATCTAAATACAAAAGGTATCTACATACATACATAAATAGCTTCACGCTGTATCCAGCATATAGCAGGGTAGGCAGAGGAAACCTAGTGTTTAGACACTCTGTTTCCCACTTTCCGCCGAATTGAGGCATTGTGTGCTGAGTGGCGGAACTCAACGCCGCGCTTTGCCTTGTTACCAAGCCCATATAATGATAAAAAATATCTGACAATTAATATTATATTGGTCATTGCAACACTCAACATTTTGCCTTAAAGTTAATTTATCTGTTCACGCTCAGAGACGGACAGCCTCATATTTTATGTACGAGTATACCCTCAAATACGTCATAAAATGGATACTATTTGAGGATACGACGCTATGAAATATCCTTCGAAGTATAATATAAATCTGATAAAAAGAAAAATTCATTTCAAGTCGACTTTTATTTAAGATTTATTACTGATAGAAAACAATGTAGTGTCTTTGTTTTTCAAATAACAGAAATTATTATTATAACGCCTGTCGTGCCGCAGAGGCACAAGTGCGACTGTAAACACGACAGGTTGTGGGTTCGATTCCCACTCCAGGATATGTTAGTAATTTCATTTCCTGGGTTTGGTAACAACGCAAAGCACGGCGTTGAGTTCCGCTACTCAACACGCAATGCCTTAATTTGGCGGAAAGTGGGGAACGAAATTGTTGTAAGAGAACGGAGTGTCTTAATACTGGGTTTCCTTTGCCTACCCTGCTATATGTGGGATACAGCGTGAAGTTGAGAAAAACAAATATATATATTATGATTTAGTATTTGGGAGGTGGGCAGAGAGAAGGTCACTCCGCTTACCAATAAATACCTTCTAAATCACTGCGTGATTTGCGGCGGAACTGCTACAAAATCTAACTTAAATATTTGTAAGAAGATATAGGAACAAATTATTTTTTTTACACATTAGATTTATCTTTTAGAGATCCAAATTTGCTCAATTATACTTCAAATTTACTCTTTTGAGGAGAGATTAATTAAATATTGAATAGAAAGACTTTAAAAATTAGAATAATGAAACCAAAAGTTTTTTTTTTCTTTTAACTTCACGCTGTAACCCGCATATAGCAGGGTAGGCAGAGGGAACCAGAGAATCCATTCCCTTTCAACAATTCCGTTCCCCACTTTCAGCCGAATTGAGGCATTGCCTGTTGAGTGGCGGAACTCAACGCCGCTCTTTGCCTTACCAAACCAAAAGATCAAAATTATAAATAGCTTCTTGATTGTTTCTACGTAGCAGGGCAGGTAGAGAGAGGACCTAGTAACAAGACACTCCTTCCTTCGCTGTTTACCAAAATTAGGACACTGTGGGTGAAAATCCAATCCGTAACCACAACGTTAACAGTCAGACGCTATTCCACTGTACCACGATGGTCTCAAAGATTTTTGTACATATATACACGTACATAGCTTCACGCTGTATCCCGTGTATAGCAGTGTAGGCAGAGGGAATCTAGTGTTAAGACACTCCGTTCCCCACCTTCCACCGAATTGAGGCATTGCGTGCTGAGTGGCGGAACTCAACGCCGCGCTTTGCCTTGTTACTAAACTTAGTAAATGAAAAATTCTATTTCCTGGAGTGGGAATCGAACCCACAACCTGTCGCGTTTACAGTCGCACGCTTGTGCCTCTGCACCACGACAGGCGTTCTATTTCTCGTTTATTCTTCTTAAATATCTATTATGCAATTAATTACAGAATACCTATGACAACTTCTTACGTAATCGTATACATAAGCAGGATTACAGATAAGTGATATTTTAAGCTCCAGCCAGACAGGCGTGCATCGTAAACGTTCGCCCTACATACATTTCTAGGGCGCGCTTTAAGTCTGAATAAAGCTCGTTTAGGAACAACTTTAATTGAAATAGTTTTCTCAACCTCACTTCAACAAGGGACTACCCTATTTAAGGGTAAAACGCCCAAAAGGTTTTCCAGATATTTATAAATATACTAGCTGTAGTCCGCGACTTTGTTTGCGTGAATACATATATACATAGCTTCACGTTGTATCCCGCATATAACAGGGTAGGTAGAGTCAACCTAATGTTAAGACACTCCGTTCCCCACTTTCCGCCGAAATGAGGTATTGCATGCTGAGTGGCGGAATTTAATGGCGCTCTTTGCCTTGTTACCAAACCCAGGAAATGGAAATACTAAACTTCCATTTCCTAGAGTGGGAATCGAACCCATAACCTGTCACGTTTGCAGTCGCACGCTTGTGTCTATGCGCCATGACAGACGTTTTCGTGGATTATAAATCTAAATCCTGTTTTTCCCCGTTTTTTTAGGTTGTTCGAAAATTCCTCTCTTTCTGCTCCCCTATACTTCCTAAGAAGCATAAATACAAAATTTCAGCTTTATATTTGCACTAATTTTGCCTATTATTTGTGACGTCATAAAGAACCTGTCAAGACACTCCATTCTCCAATTTTGCGCCCAAATCGAGACATTGCGTAAGGAGTAGCGGAAATTAACGCCGTCCTTAATCTTAACAGAACAAAGAAGTTATAAATCATTTAAATATGATTGCCTGAGTGGGAATCGAACCCAGAACCACTTGGATTACAAACAAATGTTGTACTACTCTATAAATCATGTATAATTTTAAATCTAAAGGCACTTTACTAGTTTTTATACGTATTTATCTAGAAATGAATAAATGCAGTTTTTTTGCAAACTGTATACTGCCATTGAACTCGTGAGAGATGTTAAGAGGAACTAATTTTACGGTTAGACCGGATATTGTATGTCATTAGTGGTCAAACCAATAATTATTATCATTTATGTTATTATAGATACCACATAGCGATAGCAAGCCACACCCATCCTAGATCTGGTCAGTTTAGTCAGAGATAATGTTAGCTTAGCTATATTAATATATTCGTACAATGCATGTATAGGTTGATGAGTTGATTTGTATGTACAATTTTTAAATATTAGCAGGTATTAGAATTTTTTTTACAGTAAATAAATGACTGAATTAAAAAAAAATAAGCTAATCAAACATTTTCAGGAAAAAGGCGTAATAATATAAAAACAGAATTTTCAGATAAAACACATAGTAGACAGAGAGCTTAGTGTCCAGCAACTCCATTCTTCGCTTCTCGCTCGTATTCGATACAATATGTTGAAAATAAAAAAAATATTTCTCCACTCTCTCTTGAGCCAGGATCGAATTGACAACCATCGCGTTTACAGCCAAACAAATATTTATCAATCCGTTGATATATAAACATTTTTTTGTATCTTCACGCTGTATACCGCATATAGCGGGGTAGGCAGAGGGAACCTGAAACCTAGTATTAAGACACTCTGTTCTCTTACAACAATTCCGATCCCCACTTTCCGCCGAATGGAGGCATTGCGTGCTGAGTGGCGAAACTCAACGCCGCGCTTCGCCTTGTTACTAAACCCAGGAAATGAAAAGATTAACATTTCCTGGAGTGGGAATCGAACCCACAACCTGTCGCGTTTACAGTCGCACGCTTGTGCTTTTGCGCCACGACAGGCGTTATATAAACAAGCTTCCAAATAAAAATATCCCATTGATTACAACAAACGGCGACACACTCCAATATACATACAAGTACGAGTAATATCATCAAACAAAACCTATACAATTTACGTCACAAACATTTACGTTATTACGTTTCTCAAAATACGTAGAAACAAAATTAATTAAATCAGAAAGGGAAAAAGGTTTTCATTCGAAGCGACATATTGGATAATGCATATCTCTAGTTTATTCACATAATACAGACGTTAATTACCGAGCTGAGACCATGGCAACAAGCGGTGCCTCGAGCTTCGCATCCATAACGTCCTACGAATACAGCCTATTTTCGCTTAAACAGAGCACAATATTACTTGTTCAAACGATTAGTCTATTAAAACTGATTAAATGAAAATAGACTCTATGTTTTAGGCATAGAAGTTCAATTTAGTTTGCAGGTCATCGAGGTCGCACCGGTAGTCGATATGGTACATGCGCAGTAAATGGCAACAGGTAGAGCAACCAGTTGAGAGATCGGTCGGTAGAGCATTGCCCCCAGCAACGATCAGCTGTTCGTCCCTTTCATTCAGGGTTTTTTACTTTCTAGCATATATTTTATATGAATGGCAGGTTTATTGATTTTCTGTTGCAGAAATACTCGTTGAGTTGCTAAGACAGGACGCGGCAGGTAGAATTATTTATTTTTAGCTCTACATTATACAAGTTTTTTATGTGGGTTTGTTTGTCAATTATTATGATGGGTGCATAGCAGGTTATTGAGAGAGAACCTACTGTCATGACACTCTGTTCTTTACTTCTTGCCCGAATTCAACACATTGTATGTTGAGTAGCGAAATCGACGCGAGTCGAATCGAATATATCTTCATATTTTTGATACTGTTAAGGTTATGGAAGTTTTTTATAATTTATCCAAAAAAGAAGCCGTGCGCTTCTTAATATATCAAACAAAGGAAAATACATCAATCGCTTGGGATCTAATTTTTAAAAAAAAATCCTTGAATAAATAAATAATGAAGTAAGAACTGTGCATTTTTAATAAAGTTGGCAAAATAGAGTCAAGAAAAATCCAACTTTGACCCTTTCCCGTTTCGATATAAACAATTTAATTTTGCGTTCAAAAAACTTAATTAAATGCGTACAATTTTTCGAGGAAAATCTGAATTAACTAATAACGGAGGAGAAAAATCACCGGAGGGAACGCTTATAACAACAAGGAGTAGAAAAATGTAGAGATATATCCAACCCTCGAGGGGGGTCGGAGGGTGAAAGGGTGAAAACCCCACGGTATCGGTAACCATTAGCCGAGACACCTGCGAACTCGATAAACTTGCTAAGTACGAGTGCTTAAGCTTTAATATATATTTATGTAGGCCTTTTATAATGTTGTATGCTTGACTTAGCGTGGAGTTAACTTGATTGGGTACTTTATGTAGAAAATGTTGGCTTAAATGTTTTGTTATATGTTGTATGTAATTGTATGTATATGTATATGGACATAAGGAAGGAAGACGTAGTGATTTGTCTGCTATCTAAATAATAATAAAAGCATAATAAAATTATGTAAATGCGACAGATTGTGGGTTTGGTCCCCACCTGCAGGAAATGTAAAATTTAGTATTTTCATTTCTTGGGTTTGGTAACAAGGCAAAGCGCGGCGTTGTGTTCCGCCACTTAACACGCAATGCCTAAATTCGGCGGAAAGAGGGGAACGGAATTGTTGAAAGAGAATGGAGTGTCTTAACACAAGGTTCTCTGGTTCCCTCTGCCTACCCTGCTATATGCGGGATACAGCATGAAGATAAATAATAATAATAATAAAATTAGTAACTATTTATAATTAAGTAACATAATTTGGTTATACACTTTACATTTATTACATTTATTCACTTCACATCATATAAGAGTTGTTTCAATAGAAACGTAGAAGGTCCTCCAGTTTCGGTCACTTAAAATATAATATAAAATAAGAATCATCAATCATCTCACAAAAAAAACAGTTGAATTGACAACCACTTCCTTCTTTTAAGTCAGTTAAAACCACAAATGTAGCTAACGGTGTCTACTTCGGTATCAGGACACGTTTCATGGGCCCACTTGTTTATGACAGCAGATATAATGTTTTTGGCAGATCAAGCACTGGTTTATTTTCAGTCACTGATGTTGGTGATTTCGATGTTGCAGGGATTATTGTCTTTGGTGTTGTAATCAATTTCTTTGACTTTTTATTTTAAAGGGATTGTTAGTGTTCTTACTTTTAATTTTTCTTTCTTTTTATAGACTGAGGATCTCACTTTTCTTCGCTTTCTGTCGCCGATACACAGCTTGCTTTACTTGCATTTGAAACTGATGATAGCTGATGAATCACAGGAAGAATAGCTATGTTAGTTGTTGATTGTGCTGCGTCATTCCTCTTTTCATTGATGTCGAAAGTCTCTTGAGGCATTTCCTGGAGTGGATCCGAATCTGTGCCCGTCGAAACATTTTCTGCAGTAACAGATTGCATAGGTACGTCATTTTCAAATGATGAGAGAAAATCTGGTGCTGTGTGGATATTTGGATTAAAAGGTAGAATTCCAGTGCAATTAAATCCAGATTTTGCAAGATCTGAGGATTCAACGCGGGTGACAACTTGCGTCACCATTTCAGATATTTCATATTCTGTCATTCTGGCACCGGGGTTGGTCCTCATCCATAACGTAAACGCCTTAAAAAATACATTTATAAATGGTTTCATAAAAACCCTGTCCAAAGGCTGCAGTTTGTGGGTCGTGTGCGGTGGAATGGATAGCATATGCACGTGGTTGTTCCTCGCATAACTTATGACAGCAACATCTTTGTGACTAGAATGATCATCTAGGATTAAAAGCACGGGTTTTTCCTTAGAAGGATTTGAAAACTTTACAAAATGTTGAAGCCATTTTATGAATAATTCAGCGTTCATCAATTCGTTTGGTTGTTCTATGGCTCCACTATCAGATGCACCAGTCTGCAACCTTTCATTAAATGGGAAATCAAATAGTGGAGGGATAAAACAGCCGCCAGCATTCATGCAGAATATAACTGTGATATTTTTACTTTTTTCCGCAGAAGACAACTTGCCATCTTTGCGATTATTTTTGAGTGACGTTACTTTAGTTTGTTTCAGGACAGTGTTGAAACCTATCTCGTCGCAATTATAGATATCTGATGGACTGAAATGATATTCTTCATAATATTTTTTCAAATTGTTGAAGAAACTGTCAACTAGTGGTTTATTAAAATCAACAGCTTTTATCAGACTTGTTGACTCTGGCCTTCTAAAGCTGAGTTCAGGATGACGTTTAATAAAATCATTGTAAAAATGTTTACCAGCAATTTTTTTGTCCCTGTTGAATCTGTGATTCAGTTTTAGTTGTTCCGCAAGATCGTAAGCCAATTTCAAAAAGTCTTTTTTAGTCAAAGGCATCCATCTGTTGGACATATCAAGGACGTGCGCAACCAGAGCTTCTTCATATTCTTGGGTAAAAGTTAAATCAAATCTGCCTTTTTTAAGAGGCAGTTTTATTTCTTGTCCTCGTTTTAACTTTTGAACGTAGTCGAACAGAGTACTTTTTGGCACTTTATATACTTCAGATGATTTTCTTAGAGAAAGCTTGTTTGATATCACTTTGTAAATGGCCTCTTTTATAACTTCATGGTTGGGGCTATACTTACATTTCGATTTGGGTTTGCCCATGTTATAGCTAAAAGAAAAACAAAAATATGTTTAAAAAGTAAGTGGTGAACTGTCCGGTATGGGGGACTTTAAAAGTGTCCGATCTTAAGGACCTTTAACAAAACTATTGTATTAATACCATTCTATAACTATAATAAAAATTCTTTATACACTCAAAACACAAAAGTATAGTAAAAAAAAGTACAGACAAACGAAACTACAAAATAAATCGAAAAAGAAATATAAAGCAACATCCTTATATATGTTACAACAAGCTGCGTTATCGCTGAAGTAGCGATATCTTGCAAACAATTCTGAGGCACAGGATATAGCAAATTGAGAATAAGATAAGGCAATGGATAAACAATAACTACATAAACAGTACAACACTACATATATACATATGTATAAATACATACATCTATATATTAATACGTGAAAATCACGCGGGCGGAGGAGCATGAAACTTGGCACACTAATAGTTTACATGGCGAAGGAGTCCAGAATAATAATATCTTTTAAAGTAATACATAAAAAATATATTGATTCAATAAAATAAATGTTACACACACTTGTTTTGTCATGCGTGTTAAAGTACATAAAGTGACATACGTTGTTAGGCAACGCGTTGTTAACGCGTCAATGAGGACATTAGTAACTACAGATTTATATAAAAGTAAATTCAAAGACTTACAAAGTATAGATATTGAATTCTTTCTTCTGACCTCAAAATTCGTACATCTCTCGTCGGCGAACGGGTAGGCACTGGCGTCCGGGCGTCCCCCCGCCTCCTCACTTGAATGCTCTAACTGTGACTCATATAACAAAAGACGCTTTTTCTTTGACCGATTCCACTTCTGTCCGGTTCTAAGAACCGTCCGGACTTAGGGGAATTCCGTGTATATATTTTTAACCGACTTAATAAATGACTGTATTTCATCTGTATGGATTTAATTGTATTTTTTGTATTTAATTATATTGTATTTTTTATTTGTGTGTTTTTTTATGTGTTTTACTGGGTAGATAAATTTTTATGATGTTTTTTTTGTATGATAGTTAGTAATTCCGATGTGATACAAATAAATTGTATTTTAAAGTAATAATATTCGCAATAATGTTACTTTTAAATAAAATTTCTTTGAAAAAGGTCTTTTTTCAGTTTTAATTATGAATATAAATATTCTCTCAAAAAAGATTCCATCCACAATCTTCAAATTACGTCACAACGGTGTCTTCATATGGCGAAACTCAATGCCACGTTTTGCCCCGATTTGCCTAGTCAGAAAGAATAGTGTTAGGACACTGCATTTTCTGCTCGAAATTGAGGCACTACCAGTCAGTTGACAGAACTCAATGCCAGGTTTAATCTTCATCAGAGCTGAAAACTGACAATAATTTTATTATCCCTCAAGCGGGAATAGAACCCATAACCAATCGTGTTTACAGTTAGACACCCATTGAGCTACGACGGATAATATAATTATTATTGAGCGATTTCGAAAGTTAACTGCAATTTGAGTAATGTTAGAAGCACTTCGCGCCCTTCGCTGTATGATTGATGTTCACAACAGAGGGTGAAGTCGATACTCAAATTTCATATTAATTTTAATCGGACTTGCAAAAGCTTGGGTAGCTTTTTATTGTTTAATATTTTATAAGTAATTTGTCGTCACTTCCTTTTGTTAAAATTTGAGATAATAATAGTTTTTATGCCGCCTGTCGTGGCGCAGAAGCATAAGCGTGCGACTGTAAACGCGACAGGGTGTGAGTTCGATTCCCACTCCAGGAAATGTAAAATTTAGTATTTTCATTTCTTGGGTTTGGTGACAAGGCAAAGCGCGGTGTTGCGTTCCGCCACTCAACATGCAATGGCTCAATTCGGTGGAAAGTGGGGAACGGATTTGTTGAAAGAGAATGGAGTGTCTTAACACTAGGTTTTCTGGTTCCCTCTGCCTACCCTGCTAAATGCGAGTTACAGCGTGAAGGTAAAAAAAAATTAGTTATTAAGAATTTAAAAACATGTATATTTAGGTATTTAACAAAAAAAGAAAAGCGAATTCATTCTTACTAATATTATAAATAGGAAAGTCACTGTCTGTCTGTTACGCTTTCACGTCTAAACCACTGAACCGAGTTTGATGAAATTCGATATAAAGATAGAACTATACTTGGGATTATGAACTATGGTACTTTTTAACGTGAAAAAAAATTGTAGAAAGGGTTGAAATAGGGGATGAAAGTTTGTATGGAAGTGGCTTATTGTCAAACATAAATTATATAAGATTGTTTAACTGTATACAACTTTCACATAGTCTAGACCTTGGCAAAGACTATAGGCTACTTCTTACCATGTTGCGCGACATAACAGAAGTCCGCGCGAGCGAAACCGCGAGTTGAAAGCTAGTATAAAATAAATTAAAAATTAACATTTTTTTCAATAACTTAAAGACTACTCGTCAGTTCTAATCTATAAAAAAGAATCATAAAAATCGGCTTTACTAGTATATAAAATATACAGTCGAATTAAGAATGTTCTTTTTTTGAGTCGATTAATAAATATGACTCTACATTATAGAGTAAGAAATTAATCACTAGGATGAAAAAAGATACTTTACGGTAAATTTTCAAAAGTAACTAACACGCTGTAACACGTATATAGTAGGGTAAACAGAGGGAACCTGAGAACCTAGTGTTAAGACCTCCATTCTCTTTCAATAAATAGTAACTCTTCAATTCCTTATAAATGTTTCAGTTGAGAATAAAATCCATTAGGTAAATTATTATCCGTAATACTCATAATAATCTTAGAGATAGAGTATACTTTTTAAGAAACACTAGCAGCATCCCGCGATTTCGTTTGCATGGCCTACAAAACGTAAAGTTCCGGTATTTCACGCTTTCGTAGGAATTTCAAAAAATCATCTTATTGCTCCCCTACACTCCCCACGAAGTCTACATGCCAAATTGACCCCTATGGTCAATAGTTTTAGCCATACGTTGTATGTCAGTCACTCAATAAAGCAAACTTTTTATATATATACTAAATCGATAATTTTATATGATATTTTTTTTTAACTTCACGCTGTAACCCGCATATAGCAGGGTAGGCAGAGGGAACCAGTGAACCTGGTGTTAAGACACTCCATTCTCTTTCGACAATTCCGTTCCCCACTCTCCGCCGAATTGAGGCATTGCGTGTTAAGTGGCGGAACTCAACGCCGCGCTTTGCCTTGTTACCAAACCCAAGAAATGAAAATACTAAATTTTGCATTTCCTGCAGTGGGAATCGACCCCACAACCTGTCGCGTTTACAGTCGCACGCTTGTGCATCTGTGCCACGACAGGCGTTAGGCATTGATAAATGTTAGTTCATATTATGTAGCTGTGTGGACATAATCCGTCGACTGATCGGCCAACATGTCCTTCAATGAGGTCTAAGGTCAGAATGCATACATTGAGCTCTACCTATTGTTCATTACATTAAATAAATATTTATAATAATTAATACTTAGTATTTTCATTTCCTCCCTCTGGTAACAAGGCAAGTGGCGGCGTTGAGTTTCGTGATTCAGCACATAATGCTTCAATTCGGCGGAAAGTGGTGAAGAGAAAGCTTAAGAAAACGGAGTGTCCTAACACTAGGTTCTCAGGTTCCCTCTGCTTACGCTGCTATGTGCGGGATACAGCGTGAAAAATAAGACTCAATTTAAAATTATTTACTTTGCAAGAGATTACAACCAATCTATGTTTGCTTCAAAATTCAATATTAACTAAAGTAACAGCTTATAATATATATTTAGAAGCGCAGTATTTATAAATGAGAGGGTAGAGTCGCTATTTTCTGCCATACTATTTTAGCATCGATCAAGTATATCCGGGATGAAGGAGACAAAGCCCTAACTGTTATTAATATAAGTTTGAACCCACGATCACCGAGGGGTAGGTGAGGGGTGAGCAAGCAACCGTTAAACAGTATTACGTATTTGAAGAGGGTTATTTTGAAGCAGAAATTAAGTTTAGCGCTCTATCGTGCGACTCTACATGGTTATAATTCGATTATTTTGTATGAATTTTAAATGAAATGTAGAGTTTTATAATTTAGGAACGCATAATTGTATATTTTTAGTTTCTTATTGTAGTTAGTAAAGTAAATATGTATATTTTAGGACAAGCTATCTTGACTTCTTCTCTCTGATTTTCGTAAAGTGGCTGTTTTTAAGTCATTATTTAAATGGTACATACCTTTTCATATACTGCAGGTTTTAAGTAGATAATACTTAGTGATATATCTCACCGTTCTTTCTGTCTTGTCTTTTTCAATTCACGGTGGAAAAAATATGGAAACAGGTTAGACTTCGATGAATTTTCTTTATTAAGGTCAAGAGAACACCGCGTACAAAAAGATTGTTTTAGAAAATTTAAGTCAGAGTGTGAGAATAGTATTAAAACTAATCCTAAAACGTTTTGGACATTTGTGAAGGCAACGAGGGGTAGTTCAGCTTATCCTAGGAAGTTTAATTTGGACGGTGTCGATTATACAGATGGTAGGGATATATGTAATGCATTTGGTACGTTTTTTCAGAATGTATTTGGTAAGCCATCTAAAAAAAATTTGCCCTCGAAAGAAAATTCAAAAGATGTTACTGGCATCGTTTCTCGCACTCAAGTTTCTTTGAGTAGTATTGAGAGGATGTTGACGTCTTTGGACGTAAATAAAGGAGCTGGTAGTGATGGGCTGCCTGCAATATTTTGGTTTCAATGTGCCAAATCACTTGCTCTTCCGCTGTATATAATTTTTAATCGTTCTCTTCAGGAGGGTATCTTTCCTAGCATATGGAAATCAGCTTATATAGTGCCTGTGCATAAAAAGGGATCGCGTTTGGATATTAAAAATTATAGAGGCATTTCTATTCTAAACACTGCAGCAAAGTTACTTGAGAAAATTGTTTATAATTCCATTTATAGTACGCTATCTCAATCGATTCCCATACAGCAGCACGGTTTTATGAAGGGACGATCAACTACAACTAACCTTGCGTGTTTTTCAAGTTTTGTTCTCGAAAATATGGAAAGGGGGGGACATATTGATGTGATCTATACTGACTTTGAAAAAGCTTTTGATCGCGTGGATCATATGATTCTCTTACATAAATTGCAAACTCTGGGCATTCACGGCGACTTGCTTAGGTGGGTGAAGTCATACTTAACGAATCGTTCTCAGACAGTTGTCATGGCTGGATATCGCTCCAGTTATGTTCACATTCCATCTGGCGTCCCACAGGGCTCACATTTAGGACCACTCTTCTACAATGCTTATTTATATGATATCGGGTTAAGTTTAAATTATAGTAAATTTCTCATGTATGCTGATGACAAAAAGATTTTCTATGTCATTAAGACTCGGCAAGATTGTTTGTCATTGCAATGCGATCTTAACAGTTTATTCAAGTATTATTCAGAAAACAACATAACAGTCAACGCAAACAAGTGCGAATGCATTTCTTTCACGCGAAAACCAAAGCCTATCCTACATAGGTATCACTTCAATGGCAAATATATTAATAGAAAGCAAAGTTTAAGAGATCTGGGGGTTCACTTTGACCAAAAAATGATATTATCCGATCATATAGAATCAACACTTATGAAAGCGTATAGAAGTCTAGGGTTTGTTATCCGCGTATGTAAACCGTTCACAGAGATTTCATCTATTAAGGCTGTCTATTTTGCTTATGTACGGAGCATTTTGGAATATGCTGCCCCTGTATGGTCACCTCAATATCAAGTCTATAAGAACCGCCTGGAGCGTATACAAAAAAATTTCATCAAACACTTAAATTTTCGTATTCATAAATATTGTAAATCTTATGAAGATGGTTGCACTGAACACAAAATGCTTACTCTCGAGCAAAGACGTATTCTTTTAGACATGGGTCTGCTCTATGACATAATAAACAGCAAAATTGATTGTCCACTATTGGTATCCAAAGTATTTTTCCGAACTCCGAAATATCGGACGCGTAATACTCCTATATTAGAGGTACCTCGGTATCGTTCTAACTACTATAAAAATTCGTTATTGTTGAGGCTACCCCATACCTATAATACTTTGTTTAAGGATGTCGACATATTCGCAAACTCAAAAGGAAAATTTAAAAGTAATATTATAAAGGTACTATTAGAGTCACAAAAATAAAACAAAATGTAAAATATACTATTAATTTGCTATATTACTATTTATTATACTCGTATATACCTACTATTAATTTTATTTATTTTGTAATACACTATTTAAATGTTTAATGAAACTATTAATATCTATGTGTATGTTTATGCCATATATTATACTTACTGATTGCGACCGTAGTTTTCTGTTTTCTTTCTTTTCTTACGTTTTTCTTTTTTGTTTTTTTTTGTATCAACGATATCTCCATAATACTTATATGTTAACTGTAGTGAAACCTGTTATTGGCTATATTATTTTTTGTATCCTTTATGTTAAAACTGTATGTATAAGCTGTTGGTTTTATAAATAAAATAAATAAATAAATAAATTTTAAGGTTGGTAACTTCACTTAGGGCTAAATTCGTTTACCTATCGAGACCGAGATATATGTAAACATTTTGTCGAATAGATATTGCCTTCAATTTCAACAACGCAATATCTTGAATCAAGCAGAAAGAGAATAACGGAGTGTCTTAACACTAGATTCTCTCTAACAAAATATTAAATAACCGCGCTAACTTACATAATTCATTAAAACTATGAAAATAATAATATATTATATAAACTACTCTTTCATCTTGCTCTATATGTCATCATTTCCGTAGATACAGTGTACTTAGTAATAAGTAGTATAGATAGATTGCAAGTGGCCGACTGCGACCGAGCTCTGGTAGAGAGCCAACAGTATGAAAGTGAAATTATGTCATTATGTCATTGGAAGATATGAGTTTGTTCACGTCGCGTTATGTAATTTGGAAAATTTGTAATTAATCTTCAAGAAGGTGTCAGTGAATTAAATATAAATGGTTATTATAATATTTTGCCAATACTATTTTAGTGTGGTGTAAATATGACATCAAAATAACCTTAGCGCGGCGTTGAGTTCCGCCACTCAACACGCAATACCTTAATTCGGCGGAAAATGGGGAACGAAGTGTGTTAACACTAGGTCTCAGGTTCTCTCTGCCTACCTGCTATATGTAGGACAGCGTAGAGCTAAAAAAAAAACTTTAGATCTTTTTTCAGTTATACTCTTTATCCCATATACCCAGAGAGTAGTGTCAACACACTCCGTTTTTCGCTTTCCGTCTGAAGAAGTAGAGGAATTAAAGTCGCATTTGTTCTATCAATAAAAAATAAAATAATTTAAATATTTCATCAAATGGGAATCGAACTTACAACCAGTTGCGTTTACAATCAGATGTAACTGCAACATGATGATATAAATTTTATAATTATATTGTTTTAACGGAGTGTCTTGTTGTATTCTTGTCTCTCCTTGATTTAACGGAAAGGGCATGAAACGATTAAAATTAGCAAGTAATTTAGAAAATTAATTTTTTTAAAACTGATATTGGTAATATATATCCTTTTTTCTTTAAAGAAATGCTGATTTTATATGATAACCTACTCCTTTTTTGAACTCGGTTAAAAATATTTGTATACCTACACAACAGGTTCAATATCATTATAGAATGCCAATGCCTCAATTCGGTGGGAAGTGGGGAACGGAGTGTCTTAACACTAGGTTCTCAGGTTCCCTCTGTCTACCCTGCTATACCTGCTACAGCGTGAAGCTAAACTCATTATAGAAACATACTAATTGTCATAAAAGCTATAATAAAATAAAAAAAAAATACTATAATTTCAAAAACCTTTATTATAAATATCTAACACATAATGAGCAAACTCTACCTAAACTTAAGTTCAATTTTAATATAGCCCTCTATAAATACAAGTCCCGAAGGGCGATGTACAGTATCGATTCACAGTAACCTTGGCAGTGAAAGAGGGCTATTTATAAGGGGGGTGAGGGGTGGTCGGGGGAGAGGAGGGGGCATGGAGCGGGGAGCGAGGAGGCAGGGAGGGGGGTGCTGGATACGTATGTGTAATTCGTTTTTGGGGTAAGTAAATTTGAAATGTAGAGTTCGATGATTATTAAATTATTTGTATGTTTTATATTTATTTAATTTATTTGCTTTGGATTTTTTGGGAAATAACTGATTGGATGATAACTTAGATTTTTTTGGAGTCTTGGGTGAATATTTTGTATTACAAATAAAAGTTATGTTTTCGTTTACCTGGTTTGGCCAAAAGCACGGAGTTTAGTTTCGCCACTCAACAACCAATATGTTCAAAATGATGGGTAAGTGAAGAACGTAGTGATATATCTCTAAGCCATATTTACCTATTACGCATAAAAGCAAACGTTTCAAGAGGATAAAATACATTTCATGGTTATGATATGTTTAATATGACAATATTGTGTCAAAAATTGTAATTCTCATCAATATTTTTTTAGCTTCACGCTGTATCCTGCATATAGCAGGGTAAGCAGAGGTAACCTGAGAACCTAGTGTTAAGACACTCCATTCCCCACTTTCCGCCGAATTGGGGTATTGCGTGCTGAGACTCATTAATACTTCTAATGTTATAAATATTAAATCCATTGTAGCGCAGTGGGACTGCATGTGATTGAAAACGGGATTTCTCTATTTACTGCTGTGAAAGAGAACTGGAAATTAAATTGAAGAACTATATTTTCCTATAAAAATCATACATATCAAATTTATATTTACTTTTACTTATACGCATTAGAATATTTATTATAAAGAATATTCTATAACCATCGTAGCGCAGTGGTATAGCGTCTGATTTTAAGCGTAATTGGTTGTGGATTCGATTACCATTCGGGGTAATGATTATATTTGAACAATTTTAATATATCTGCTCTGTTAAGATATAGGGCGGTGTTTATTTATGTCATTTAATATGTAAAGTATCGAATTCAGGCAGAAAGCGTCGAATGGAGTGTCTTAACACTAGGTTCACTGTAACTACCTAGTTATGCAAGACAAAGCCTGAAGCTGCAAAAAATAGTTAAAAATAATCTAAGGATTCTTCATACTAAGTCTCTCTAAATATATTTTACGTAGTAGTTAGTATTTTCATTTCCTGGGTTTGGTAACAAGGTAAAGCGCGGCGTTGAGTTCCGCCACTCAGCACGCAATATCTCAATTCGGCGGAAAATGGGGAACGGAGTGTCTTAACAATAGGTTCTCAGAATCCTGCCCTGCTCTATGTGGGATACAGCGTGAAGCTAAAAAAAATCTTTATACCAATTTTCTTTCTGATATAACATATACACATATACATATGTTATAATAAATAAATAAACAGCTAAATACCAACACCCAGAAAACTAAACATAATTATAGTACAATTTTGCTACAAATATAGAATTTCCTACAACAATTAATAGTAAATGAAATGATTTGATGTGAAGTTAATTACAAGCTCGCGTCTCTAGCAGGAGGCTCACTAACTAATATTCGTGTAGTCACTGTATGATTACTTTGATAAATGGTACGCGGAAATATACACGCGAGGTTAATGTTTAATATCTATAAATTATTATAGAGGCCATAGTGGCGCAGAGGCACAAGCGTGCGAATGTAAACGCGAAAGGTTGTGGGTTCGATTCCCACTCCAGGAAATGTAAACAAGAAGGCAAAGCGCGACGTTGAGTTCCGCCACTCAGCAATGTCTCAATTCGGCGGAAAGTGGGAAACTTAATGTCTTAACTCTAGGTTCTCACGTTCCCTCTGCCTACCCTGCTATATACGGGATACAGCGTGAAGCTAAAAAAATATCAATAAATTATTAATGAGACCATAGTGGTGTAGTGGTAGAGTGTCTAATTATAAAGGCGATTAGTCGTCGGTTCGATTGACACTTGGAACCATCATATTTATAGGTTTTTTCCGCGCACCTGTGTTGGTCAAATCAAATCAAAGCCTAGCCTAGCCTTTATTTCTGATATATATGTATAATTTTAAGGCCTGTTATGGCGCAGAGGCACAAGCCTCTGACTGTAAACTCGGCAGGTTGTAGGTTCGATTCTCATGCCAGGAATAGAAAATATTAAATAATATTTAGTATTTTTATTTCATTGCTCTGGTAACAGGGCAAAGCGCGGTGTTAAGTTCCGCCACTCAGCACGCAATACCACATTGTCTGTGAAATTGCGGAACTCAACGCCGTGCTTTGTTTTGCCACATTAGAGGAAAGAAAATAATTTCAATATGGTCAGTGTCCTGATTTGGATTCCAACCTACACGTTATAAAACACTAACGCAATTATTCCATTCAATAATAATTTCTTTTTCAATTACAGTAAAAGCAAAACATAGGCTAAGTAGACACTGTTGAAATCCATACAGCTAATGTCGCCATTCACGAAGCACACACACAAGTGCCTTGTATATGTACGAGTATATCTACTGTACGTGAACAGATAGAGCACTAGTTGCTATGCGAGCTTCCCTCGCTACCTGCCACCCCCCACACCCGCCACTTGCCACCCTCCGCCCTCCGCTAGCCACCCTCCACCCTCCGCCCAACTGGGGTGAGTGACGCGAATGATTCTTTTTAGAGTTCCATACCTAAATACTTTGTATCATACTATTATTATACGAGCACCTTTTATATTTATTCCTTTATTCATTTTTATGGATATTTTTTTGGATTTGATAATATTTAAATTTGGTGGCAAAGTTGTGTTGTATGTGGACGAAGGCGATGGTAGTGCCTTCAAATTGCATTCGAGGGATTCATTTTTATTATATAGGTTTTTGTTAAGTACAAAGTGCTGATTTACGTCCCAACACCTCATCTCTAAAATGACCAGAAAGTGAAGAGTAGGATAAGTCATGATGGAAAGGATCATTAAAAGATGGAAATACCATAAAATTTTTATAAAACAAAATATATTTTTATAAATACTTATATTTTTTAAAAGTGTAAATTTAAAAAAATAATATTTTTTTTTAACTTCACGCTGCAACCCGCATATAGCAGGGTAGACAGAGGGAACCTGAGAACCTAGTGTTAAGACACTCCATTCTCTTTCAACAATTCCGTTCCCGTTAAAAAAGTATTAAATATAGACACTCTACATGATAACAACCAAGTGTTACTGATAACGGAACACTGTCAAGTCAACTTCGATTCACACTTGGTTGCTTTTTTAATTTTCTTTATGTGACAAAGTGATTCCATAAATGGCGCTTTGTGAATATAGATTTTCCCCGCCGAAGTAGATTTTGTAGCAATTTCGGTTATGCTTTTTCAATGTTCATTTCTTCGCGTCTTTTGTATTGAGGCCGATGTTTTTAGCTTATAAATCTTTTCGGCATTTCATATATTGTTAATATATTGTATACTTCTTTGTATAATGTGAGGTCACAATTATAATGGTTGTAACGGAAATGGGGAACGGAATTGTTGTAAGAGGACGGAGTGTCTTAACACTAGGTTATCATGTTCCCTCTGCCTACCCTGCTATATGCGAGATACAGCGTGAAGTTAAAAAAAAAAAGAAAAAACAGAGGGAAATCCTCTGTATTTTTTTAAATATTTTTTCTTAGGAATTTAAATAAATAAAAAAAAAATAAGAAATCCTCTCTTAGTACCCATACGTTCTCCAATAAGTTTACATGCTAAATTTCATCTTTCCATGGTCAGTAATTTCGCCTGTACGTTGTCTGTTAGTCACTTAGTAACGCAAGCGTTTCATATATACAGATTTGCATTTTTACTAAAGAAAACATACTGAAAATTCGTTTTTAACAAATATAATTAATTCAAAATAATTCAATTTAAAATGAAAAAGAAACGAGCTTAAAGCTTGAAGCAATAAAGGATAAGAAAAAGCCAATTCAGCAGAACATTCGCAGCGATTTCTATTCTCTAGAAAAAGCTCGGAAATTTCACTTTCGATAGTGAATTTTCCGAGAACACTTTAATTCCACTCGCACTTATATTTTTGCGCTTGTAAGCTGTTAGGACGGTTTTATAGTCGTTCTGGAGATTTGGCAAATAATAATAGCGGGCTATTACGAGAGTGCTCTTTGTGTTACCCATGTTTGCTATTTTGCTTTTCGAGAGCGGAGCTTTTCTAAAAGGGAGCGGAGGTTTTCATTTTCTACCCTATTCCCTAAAATATAAGGGTTGGAAGGGGTGTGAGCCCCACACTTGTTCACCGTAGTGAGATGTGACGTAGTTCGCGACAAGAGTGAAATGAAATTAAAAGCTGTGATTGGTTTTGGCAATTTTTTAGCCTTCCCGTAGAGTGTTAGTGCAAATGAGTTTTGTTTGACATGTGTGTATTTATGGTTTTGATCAAAATTTGTTTTTTTAATTAAGCAAGTCTCAAATTCGGCGGTAAGTGGAGAATAGAGTGGCTGATAGTACTAGGTTCCGTCTTTTTGCCCTGCTATGCAGAATAAAACGTGACACGTGAAAGAAAAAAGATTATATTCAACCAAAAGTGTGTTGCCACTTTGCTCCACATTTCACGTATTGTTAGATAATAAAAACTATTTCTTTATAGCTTTACCAGATTTAGTAAGCCAATTAAAGACAGGCCACTCCATATGAAACATTTTAAAATGTAATATTAAGTTGGTATCCCCACTATCAATCTATCCAAACTAACAACTATTTATTTTTTGTTTTTCCTTAACCTAGTGTTAAGACACTCCATTCTCTTTCAATAATTCCGTTCCGCTCTTTCCGCCGAAATGAGGCATTGCGGGTTGAGTGGCGGAACTCAACGCCGCGCTTTGCCTTGTTACCAAACCCAAGAAATGAAGACACAACCTGTCGCGTTTACAATCGCACGCTTGTGCCTCTGCTCCACGACAGGCGTTTTGAAACAACTATTTTGAATCACCAAATATAGAGTCACCAAAATGACTCTACGGTACTATCATTAGATTAATATAGCATATTTCCGGGATGAAATTGAAATGGTGAAACTTGAAAGTACTTTCCTATAAGGGTTCGTAATTTCATCCCTTAAAGGGAAAGAATTGGGTCTCACTGAAGGACCGGAAATTTAGTTTTGGGTGTTCGCAAATTGCGAAAAATCGGAGCGGTTGAAGCCTCGCGGCGTATCATCGAATATCAAGACAAGTCTTCCGGAATAATTCTCCTTATAAATATATATTTTTTTTAGCTACACGCTGTATCCCGCACATAGCTGGGGAGGTAGAAGGGGAGAACCTAGTGTTAAGACACTCCGTTCTCTTAAGATTTCCTATCCTCACTTTTCGTCGAATGAAAGCTTTGCGCGCTGAGTAGCGGAACTTAACGCCGCACTTTGCCATGTCACCAAAGCGATGAAATGAAAATATTAAATAAACATTTTCTTCTTAAGTTATTATGAAGTTATGTTTTGAATATTCTTATAACTTTCAGGTTATGAATGTAAATCGATTCATGAGTTTTTGTTGATTTTATTTATGTGATAATAATTTAATGAATTAATTCATTTATTCAACGTGGGTTAAGCTTTTTCTGACATAACCACTTAGCCAGAGAGAACTTAGTGTCATGACACTCCGTTCACCACTTTTCTTATTCGAAACATTGCGAAATGAGTGGCGGTACGATATAAAAACAATTTTAAATATAATTATTCGAACAAATCAAACACACTACTATCGCGTTTATCATATATTGTCATACAGTCACACTGCGTCACGATGGTCTGAATTTAATAAGCATAATTTAATCATGTTTTTAAATTTTTGGACGCCGCTCTTGTTTTCAATCAATTTCCAACGTAAGCAAGCACCAAGCGTATACTATGACAGCAATAAATATATTCAAATTATAAGAAATGCAGTAAATTGAGGCGAAGGTAGATTATGGTTGTGGGTGATTTCCAGTTAGGTCAAGAGTTATATTCACGTCATTTAAATCAAATCAGATCATTTTATTCAAAGTAAGAAGTTAAAAGCTTCATTTTTTGAACGTCAAATAATTTACCACCAGTTCACAAAATTGAATGCCTCAGACCCGAGAAGAACCGGCGCAAGAAACTCAGCAGGACTTTTTTTTTCCTCAGTCAATACTTTACAATTATTAATTAGTGACAATGATACCTTTGAAATAGACTGGAGGAAGCATTTCATTCCCAAGGCGTGTTATCATTTATAAAATCATTAATTACGTAATGACCTTTAACGCACAGACGTCTTTTCACACATTTTTGGACGTTTTACATTTCCGCCACTCATCACATAATGTTTCGAATTCAGACAGAAAGCGGGGAGCATAGTGCCTCAATACTGATATACGAGATAAAGCATAAAGGTAAAAAAAGTATACCTTATAAATTATACCTCCTTCCTTCTCATAAATAACGGAGTGACTTATTATTAGGCTATCTGTTTTCTCTCTTTATTAACACGATAGTAATGTAGACAGAAAAAACACAGTTTTGGTAGGAAAATATTTATTTTGTGTTACGATCTACGCAAACAAGAGAAAGTAATGAGCCATACTTTCAATATTTTGTTATAATTTTAATTTAAAAAGTTATTTTCAAGAAGTATTTTTCGTTGTACATACTACTTTAGTCTATACTATACTATACTTGGGTAAAATACTCCAAATATTTATATATTATTCAATTAAAAACATCTTTATAAAGCGTATAAAAATTTTGAACGCAGCAGGACTCGAACCCGCTCTTTTTGGAAACCGTCCAAGCACTTTGATCACAAAAATCTTTTTCGTTTCCTAAGTTTGTGATTAATATTTTAAGTAATGTCAAAAAAATATCTATGTTATTATGGATAGGGATGAAAAGTGGGGAATGGAAATATTAAGAAAACGGAGTATCTTGACACTAGGTTCTCCGGTTCCTTCTGCCTACTCTATGTGCAAGATGCAACATCAAGCTAAAACGAAATATGATCTATATCATATAAAGTTTCATTGAGATCGATTCAGTAATATTTTATGTCACAAACTTGCTTAATTAATACACATACATACATAGTTTCACGCTGTATCCCGCATATAGCAGGGTAGGCAGAGAGAATCTAGTGTCAAGACACTCCGTTCCCCACTTTCCACCGAATTGAGGCATTGCGTGCTGAGTGGCGAAACTCAATGCCGCGCTTTGCTTTATTACCAAAACCAAGAAATAAAAAATTCCATTTCTTGGAGTGGGAATCGAACCCACAACCTGTCCCGTTTACAGTCGCACGCTTGTGCCTCTGCGCCACGACAGGCGTTGCTTAATTAATAAAATAAGGAATACAGAAAAGCAGAAATTTTCCGCTCATCAAACTCAATTAAGTGCTACTTAGAAATATCTTTTAATAGCTCACCTTGACGTGTTTTTATTAAATATTAATAATCCTATTAATATTATAAATGCGAACGTTTGTGTCTGAGTATGGGTGTTTGTTAGTCTTTCACGCTAAAACTACTGAAGGGGTCTTGATGAACTTCAACTTCACGCTGTATCCCGCATATAGCAGGGTAGGCAGGGGGAACCAGAGAACCTAGTGTTAGGACACTCCATTCTCTTCCAACAACTTCGTTTCCCACTTAAAGCCGAATTGAGGCATTGCGTGTTGAGTGGCGGAACTCAACGCCGCGCTTTGCCTTGTTACCAAACCCAAGAAATGAAAATACTAAATTTTTACATTTCCTGGAGTGGGAATCGACCCCACAACCTGTCGCGTTTACAGTCGCACGTCTTGATGAAACTTTGCAGTAATATAGTTTAGACATGAGAATAACACATAGGTTGCAATTTACACAGATTTCGTGTAATTTAACCATAATCTAAAGATATTACCTATAAAACTTTACTGAGTGATACGCAGACAGCGTACATACTAAACTATAGCAAATAGAAAGATGACATTTGGCAAGTAGGCGCTTTAGGAACTATAGGGTAAGGTTTAAGAGAGAATTTCTCGAAATTCTTACGAAAATGGGAAACAACGTGGTTTCGATTTTTTATTTTTATTAAAGTATATTATTATAATATATACACTACAGACTATATATTTTTTCTCCTTATTATTATTTTCTTAACTTATAACTTGTATAAATGTACTTAGAACTACCCCTTAATTCGGCGGAAAGTGGGGAACGGAGTGTCTTAACACTAGGTTCTCAGTTTTCCTCTGCCTATCCTACAGCGTGAAAAAAAAAAGAACTAAGGCGATTATAGAATTTATAGACCACTCAAGCAAAGTCACGGGTTACAACTAGTACAAAACAATAACACGCTACCTGTGCTTGCGATGTTATCAACGTGAGATATTATAGTATTAATCAAATGCTCATATTCGTAATAATGCTGACCTTTTGTTATAATGTTTGCAATTAATTGAGACACTCTAAAAGTGACTTATGGTATGACTAAATCTTAAAAGCATGTATATGACATGTTCACACTGATTTTATCTTGGAAAAGAAATAAAACACCCGTTGCTAACCAAAAAAAAGTATAATATATATATTTTTTTTTTCAACTTCACGCTGTATCCCGCATATAGCAGGGTAGGCAGAGGGAACCAGAGAACCTAGTGTTAAGACACTCTGTTCTCTTACAACGATTCCTTTCCCCACTTTCCGCCAAATTGAGGCTTTGCGTGATGAGTGGCGAAACTCAACGCTGCGCTTTGCCTTGTTACCAAACCCAGGAAATAAAAATACTAAACTTTACATTTCCTGGAGTGGAAATCGAACCCACAACCTGTTGCGTTTACACTATCTAAATCTACAGTTACTAAATCTTAAAAGCGTGTATATGACGTGTTCACACTGATTTTATCTTGGAAAAGAAATAAAAAAACTTGTTATTTACCAAAAAAAGTATAATATTTAAATACCTAAGTATAATCTTTGGTTTTATGATGTCGACCTTTTCTTATACTAAATTACATGAGATTGATTTGGTTAAAATACTTTTTTTTTGTTTAGCTTCACGCTGTATCATGCATATATATAGTTGTCAATGTTCAAATTTAATAACCTATCTCAATAATTAATAGATCAAATAATAATAATATAATCAATAATTAATAGATCGAAAAATTTAAAAGAAACTGTAAAAACACATAAAACAAACTCAAACCAAAAAACAGTAGTTTAAGAGACCGAGCAGGCAATGTCTGAGGCCAACCCAGGAGTTAAAACCAGGAAACGTAAACAACCCGAATGCGTGTTAACTGACACTTTAAACGCACTTGCTTCCGAGCTGAGATCGACCTTGAAGTCCTTTCGTAGCGATGTCGATTCCAGCCTAGGTACTATCAACTCAAGCATTACTGGTATGAAAAGTGACTTAGAACTGCTCACCGCGCATACCGCCGAAATACGTACTGAGATTAACTCTCTACGGGCCGAGCAGGTTGCATTCAAGCAGCAGATGATAGCCCTGGATGGAAGGAATGAGGACTTGACTCATCGCGTGGACTCGTTGGAAGAATCGCTTCAGTTTACCTCTAATCAATGTGATGACATATTAAAGAAGATTTCTACACTGGATACCTGCCTTACGTCCGCGAAGCGTAGTGGTGGCCTGGTTGGTGACCTTGAGGCTAAAATTGACGCGCTGGAACAGCAGGCCAGAGCCTGTAATATCGAAGTATGTAATGTCCCGGAGAGGCGGGGGGAGAATCTAATTACACTTATTTCATCGATTGGTGAAAAAATTAAATTCCCGATTTTACAGAATAATATCGTTTCTATACATCGCGTACCACAGAAAACTTTAAACAATAATAGACCCAAAAACATTGTGGTCAGGTTCTCCACTGTGCCTTTTCGTGATAATGTATTGAGCGCCTATCGCTTGGCTAAGGGAGTTAAATCCGATCAAATCGGCATAACAGGTACTTCACATACCATATATGTAAATGAGCATCTAACGTTAAAAAAAAAGCTGTTCTTTCGCGAGTGTCGCCTTGAGGCACATAAACACCAGTTCAAACATTGTTGGGTTAAGCATTCTACGATTCTTGTACGCAGGACTGATACGTCGCCAATACTTGCTATGCGACACAACAATGATTTCAAAAAAATTAAAATCGCCTGTGAATCGCCAACTGTACACAAAGTATAAGGTTTTGCACAGGCGTATTACTACACAGGCTTCCATTTCATATTTACTTACTTTTATATTATTTCATATTTACTTACTTTTATATTATTTCATATTTACTTACTTTTTATATAATAATATTATGTTCTACTCAAGCTCATACGTGTTTATTACGCTTTATTGTGAACATTGTAATTGTTTTAGAAATTTAGTTATTACTTACATAAACACGCTATTTAGTGGCAGTATCTTTAATCATTTGTGCTCTAATTTGTTTAAGCAACTGTATAAGAATTTGTTTCTTTCTCAATGGCTGATAAACTAACCATTTACTACCAGAATTGTAGGGGATTACGTGGTAAACTTCAGACAATTTACATGAATACCTTAAGCAACGCATACGATATTATCGTGTTGACGGAAACATGGCTTATACCGGACATAATGGATTGTGAGGTTGTAGATGATCGCTACATCGTCTTTCGTCGCGACCGGGATCGCGCGGCGACTGGTAAACACGAGGGGGGAGGAGTTCTTGTAGCAATTTTACGTACACTTCAACCTATATATTACACGAATACAACACTTAACTCTTTGCACACTTATATAGAATATTTACTTATACAATTGCCTAGCCGTGAACGGGGGAAACAACACCTTATCAGTGCTGTGTATATACCACCAAACACACCTGATGATATATACGCTACTTATTTGGACATGCTTTCCGTGATCCTAGGTAACGCTGTGACTCATTGTTTTTACATCGTCGGTGATTTTAATCTACTGACTTTAGATTGGTCTTCCAGTGATAGTACGTCATATGACCAGCCTCGTGGGGCTCGGTCCATCAGTTCCATATGTCTAGAAAATTTCATATCAGAATTTAGTGCTAATCAATATAATACCTTCACAAACATTAATAATCGAACACTGGACCTGCTGATTTCTAACGAACACTGTTTTGTTTTCCAACCAAACGATTACTTAGTACCTGTAGATCTACACCACCCCCCCTACTGTGCCTTAACTTCACCTAATTTAAAATATTTACCCATGAAACGCAGCGCTATCATCAAATTTAATTATCATAAGAGCAATTACGATCATATTAATGCAGAATTATCTGAAACCGACTGGCTTAGCATGCTAAGAAATGTACCAGCACAGGAGTCGCTTGACATGTTTTATGCTGCTTTATTTGATATCATCAGAAAGCATGTTCCCCATAAATCATGCAAAACCTCTAAATTTCCCATCTGGTTCACTCGACCCCTGATAAACCTATTTAAAAATAAGAATAAGGCCTGGACCAAATGGAAAGTGTATAATAATATTTCCGACTATGAGCAGTTTTCTCTATACCGTCGCAGATTCAGCAAAGAATGTCACTTATGTTACTCTAATTACATAAAATCTACAGAACAAAATATAAATAAAAACCTCAAACACTTTTGGAGCTTTGTGGCTAGCAAACGTAACAATTCGGGCATTCCATCTCATGTCAAATACATGAACGCCTCTAGTAGCGATCCACAAGATATTTGCAGGTTATTCTCAAACTATTTTCAATCAGTTTATGAGCCTTCGACGCTTGATATCGTTAATTGGCAACCGCCTTCAAGCTCCAATGATAACAGTGATTTTATCAACAATATTTATATCGAGTCCGCTAAAGTTTATAAAGAGATGAAATCCCTGGACCCTTCAAAAGGACCTGGTCCTGACGGGATTCCTCCGTCATTTTTTATACGTACCGCCAGTCATTTATGTGAACCTCTACAACTTTTGTTTAATAAATGTATTACTGAGGGCGTCTTTCCCGATAAGTGGAAGACAGCTCACTTAATCCCTGTCTTTAAAAAGGGAACTAGGGATAACGTAGAGAACTACAGACCTATTTCGATTTTGTCTACCTTGTCGAAGCTTTTTGAAAGACTCGTTTATAACGAAATTTATCCCACATTACACAAAACTATACTCAAACAACAACACGGGTTTGTTCAACGAAAATCTACTTACACAAATCTGCTACATTTTGTGGGCTTTATTTTCGATAATATGGATAATCGCCTACAAACTGACGCAGTGTACACAGACTTTCAAAAAGCATTCGACAAGGTGGATCACGAACTGCTTTTAAATAAAATTGCCTTTAATGGTATCCGCGGCAATTTATTGAGATGGTTCACCTCATATATAACAAATCGTACTCTAAAGGTAGTTATCAACGGTTTCCACTCGAGACAGATTTCTGTTACGTCCGGTGTTCCTCAGGGCTCAATATTAGGCCCCTTGTTATTCACGTTATTTATCAACGATATAAGCACTTGTTTTAAGTATTCGAACTTCCTGTTATATGCGGATGACTTGAAAGTCTTTAAGACCATAAAAAGCGTTGACGACTGCTTATTGCTTCAAAGTGACTTAGACCGATTGTCTTGCTACTGCACACAAAATAAGCTTTCTTTAAGCTTACCTAAATGTAACT
Organism: Philaethria dido; assembly: GCA_033558755.1. NCBI lineage: Eukaryota > Metazoa > Arthropoda > Insecta > Lepidoptera > Nymphalidae > Philaethria > Philaethria dido. The sequence goes on from JAKGSA010000787.1 coordinate 28,831, forward strand.
TTATTACATTCACTAAAAACATAAAACAGCACATTTATAGTTATCACCTGTCAAATACACAATTACAGAGAGTACATTCGCTGCGTGATCTCGGTGTGATTCTGGATTCAAAACTTCATTTTGACATTCATGTAGACAATATCATCAACAAAGCTCTTAAAATGTACGGCTTTGTCATGCGCAATAGCAAGGACTTCAAACAACCCTCAACCTATAGATATTTATACATTTCACTAGTTAGACCATGTCTGGAGTTTGCTACTATTATATGGAATCCCTATTACGCTAAATATACTGACTCGATCGAGACTGTTCAAAATAAATTCCTTAGAGCGCTACATTACAGATGCTATCACAGCGCTGGCTCACGTGAGGCCTTGCTGACTGATTACAAGTTGCTAACCCAAGAATCAAGAAGACTGCTTCTCGGAGCAATGTTTCTTTATGGTATTATTCACAACAAATATGACTGCCCTGAACTAGTAAATAAATTATGTTACATTGTTCCGAGGACAGTAGTGCGTAGACAGGCGCGTCCATACCGTCTTCTATCTGTCAACACTGGTCGCGCTTGTAACTCTAATGCAGGCCTTCGCGCTCCTCTGCGCCAACTTGTGGATTCTTATAATAGTATATTTGTAAACGTTGATATTTTTGGTCTAACATCGTATCAATTTCGAAAGGCTGTAATCGATGCCATTTCATCTAAAAAGTAACGTATAAATTTGGTTGCACTTATCTTTCCTTTCTTTTTTCACATTTAGCGTATATTTATACGTCACTTTTTTCTTTTTTTTTTTTGATTAGCATATTTGTAAATTCATTTATTTTTTGTCACTCATTCAAGCTCACTGTGTTAATGTAATGTATTTGTAGTTTTATTTCACCTAGGTTAACAATAATTAATCTAGTAATAAGTGGATAATGTAGCTAGTGGTATAATAAGCGTTATTTAAGTAGTTATTAATGTGTATAAGATACATTGTACCACTGTTTTTTGTCCCAAAATAAAATAAAATAAAATAAAATAAAATAAAATATAGTAGAGTAGACATAGGAAACTAGTATTAAGACACTCCGTTCCCCACTTTCCGACGAATTGAGGCTGTGCGTGCTGAGTGGCGAAACTCAACGCTGCGCTTTGCCTTGTTACCGAACTCAGGAAATGAAAATATTAAGTTTTACATTTCCTGGAGTGGGAATCGAACCCACAACCTGTCGCGTTTACAGTCGTCCGCTTGTACCTCTGCGCCACGACTGGCATTGCATATATAATTTCTATAATAACTTTGTATGTATGTACCTTTGATATTAAAGTATCATAACAAAGTAACTGGATACATGGAGATGTGCGTGATAGAATGCGATATATCGAATACTATATTGACAATGGTAATGATTCGTACTAGGAAAAATTATAATAAGTCAGCTAAAATCTTTGTTGTGTGGCGGTTAATATTTAGTAGGTTGTTATAGGGTAAGGATCACGATTACGAGAATTCTTATCTATATATTAATACGTGAAGCAAAAACTTTGTATCCCTTTCTACGAAAATTACGCGGACGGAGGAGCATGAAACTTGGCACACTTATAAGTTTACATAGCGAGGGTGTGCAGAATGATAATATTTTATTAAAATAATGCATAAGAATATATTAAATTAATAAAATAAATGTTACACTCACTACCATGGTTTGACATCAGTATTTATATAAAGTGACATACATGTTGCTAGGAAACGTGTTGTTAACGCGTCAACGGGGACACTAGAATAAAATATATCATAAAACGTTTGTGTTACTGAGCAACTGACAGACAACATACAGACGAAACAACTACAAGCAGAAAGCTGAAATTTGGAATGTAGCTTTCTTGCAGAGTGTAGGGGAGCACTAAGACAGTATATCTCGAAATCCATAAGAAATTGGGAAGCAACGTGATTTAGGTTTCATAGTCCTTGCAATCGAATCCACGAGATGCAGCTAGTATTCCTTATTTATATCAAAAATATTGTATTTTTTGCAATCTCTTTAATTTTGTCAATTACAAAATATCATACACGATTGTTTACAGCTTTGATTCCCACTTTGGGAAATAATTATGTTTAATTTGTCCCCGCGTCTTAAGTCAAACCGTAGCTTTGATTACCGCCATTCAACAATGTATCGAATTCGGGCGGAGACCGCAGAACGGAGTGTCTGGACACCAGTGGCGAGAGGTGAAAATTTTTGCTAGTATTTAGTAATTTCACTATGGAATTTTGGCGACGACCTTTTTTTTTAGATCTAAAAGATGTCAGCCCTTGTTTTTTTTGCGCTTTTATGCCCAATATTATTTTTAGCTTTTACACCTTGTTTGACTTTGTGTTTTGGAGCTCCACATTTTACTAGCGATCTTTTTTTTTAGGTCTCATATTTGTACTTCGAAAAGTTAGGCAAGCCGGTGGGAATCGAGTTGTATGGACGCCTCGTAATTGCTGGACACTAAGTTTTTTAAAAAAGAAGCTCTAAAAAACCTCCTTAGTCTAGTATTACTTGAAGGAAACTAAAATTCTAGTAAATATGAAATATCCCTAATGCGATAAAACGCAAGGTTCATTAATTACACAGCTAATAACATTCGTAATTAAGAAGTACTAAAACTAGCATTTGGCGAGTTAAGAAATGATACTGCATGTAACGGCTTGTGTGTTTATGGTTGCTAGTAAGTTGCTATGTTACTCAAATTATGTATGGTTATTATAGAAAATAATTATTTAAAAATTGAAATGGAATTTTTCATTTCCTGGGTTTGGTAACAAGGCAAAGTGCGGCGTTGAGTTCCACTACTTAGCACGCAATGCCTCAATTTGGCGGTAAGTGGGGAACGGAGTGGCTTAACACTCGGTTCTCAGGTTCTGCCTACCCTGCGCTATATGCGGGATACGGCGTGAAGCTAAAAAAAATTAAATTTATCTTTGGCAAGAGATTCGTAAGGGGATGAAGAACGAATATTACAAACCCAGGAAATGAAAAATTCCATTTCCATTTTTAAATAATTAAAATTCCATTTCCTGGAGTGGGAATCGAACCCACTATCTGTGTTTACATTTAAAGTAGCACGCTTGTGCCTCTGCGCCACTACAGACGTCAATTATTTAGTTAAACCATAAAATTACTAAAAACTAAATATTTACAGATGTCCAAACTACAGATCCTTTAAAATTTTCCGATCGGGCATTAACAAACATATCTGATGACAAAATAACAGTAAAACCCGACACCTACATACGTGACTTCGGATCGAAACCTGATGAGAAAGAGAGTCTCCGGAGATTAAGACATTATCATCTCCCCAATGAAAGACAGCTGAATATTAAAATTTTGGACATGATGAGACAGCAAATATACGCCACCCAGGACAGGATGAGGAGGAGCAAACCTATATTAAGGAAGTTTGAACATCATCCTGCGTTAAGAATAGCTTTTATAATGAACAGGTATTGAAACCCTTGATACCGTAAATTATATAAGAAACGTGTTATCGTTTTTGCCGCATAGCAAGATTCTCTTTAAGCATTTTATTGTATGAGAAAAACGTGAAGCTCACTTCTGTAAACGTTTTCCCACATAGAAAAGTAGGTAAAGAATAGTGACACAATTCGCCGCTTTTCGCCCAAATTGGGACAGATTGCGGCGAACTTTGTCTTACGACAGCGATACCAAATGAAAATAATAATTCTAATATAATCTCGATGCTCTCAATATATTCTACTTACTTACTTATTTGTTATTATTTTAATTTATTTCACAATATAAAAACAACATTTTACATTTATTCTGTCAAACCATTAAAATGGTTTTGGTAACTTCACTCTTTATCCCTAGCCTAGGGTTCAGAGAGAACGGAGCGCCAAACGCTATGGTCCCTGCATACCTCTTTCGTCTCGTCCACAGTCATTAACCTCTCCGGGGAGTCCTCTGCTTTTTACGTGACCTTCCTCTAGTATCATTCTTCTTTGTTACTATAACATTCTCGCGTATATCCGTCTTTCTAAGTACCTCTATCTAACATATTCCATATCTAATAAATACAGCTTCATGCTTTAACCAAATAGCAGAGTAGGCAGATAGAACCTAAAGTCAAGACAGACCATTATCCGCTTGCAGCGTTCAACGCCGTGCCACGTCTTGTTGTGTTAGCTCAAAATGTTAATATAATATATTTTCAGGTTAAATCAACTTATAATCGATATCCGTCGCATTTACACGCAAGCACTGCGCTGGCGGCAAAACTGGAAAAAGGTGATCCACCACCTCATATGGTATACTCACATCATACGCAAGTACATAGACGTACTCTACATAGTCGAGTATGTTATAGAGCTACATACTGACCATATGAGAAAATTTCGAGATTTTGAATAAAGCAAATTGGGAGAGGTTAGAAATTTTAATAGAGACGTTTTACCTGAAATTAAAACGTGTATTAAATATACTTACCTTAATCGAAGCCTATATAATGAGAGTACGTTCACTTCCCTTTTTTGCTAGTTGCTCACTTCCTCTTTCCGGTCACCACTGTACTTCCCTTCCCCGCTCTTCTAGTCACAGTAGCGCCACCCGAGGCAGTGAGTTTCGAAACTCAAATTATTTCTTCATTAAGTTTCAATGACACCAGGCAGAAATATAAACTTAGGCTTCGATTAAGGTAAGTATGTTTAATAAACGTTTTAATTTCAGGTAAAACGTCTGTATTAAACAGTACTGTACCATTAATCGAAGCCTATATAATGAGAGACGTGTTTATTATCGCCTGGTGGCGCTAGAAAACGCCAATGTGATGTGTGCGAATGTGATGTAAACATACTCGTACATGATTGATACTAAAATAAATGCGAAACTATGCAAGACTGAATGTTTGTTACTCTTTACGTAAAAACTACTGAATGGATCTAGATAAAAATTTGCAATAATATAATTTTTGCAACAGAATAACATAATGGACTGCAATATATAAAAATTTGGTGTATTTTGGCCATAATATAATATTAACATACGTAGGATCAGACATATAAGGTCGTCGTCATTGAATAGTATTGTTCGGTTGATGCGAGATACACGTGATTGTGACACTAATCTGACATCTAGTATACGTTATAACTAACGTAGATCCATCGCAAATATATTAATAAATATCGATTTTTTTCAACTTCACGCTGTATCCCGCATATAGCAGGGTAGGAGAATCTAGTGTTAAGACACTCCGTTCTTTTATAATTTCGGTTTCCCCACTTTCCGCCGAATTAAGGTAATGCGTGCTGAATGACGGAACTGTTGGCTTTGTTACTAATATCGATATATTCGTAAAAAACTTATATATGCAAGTCGATTTATCAACATGTTCACGCTTGGTACGAATATATATTACTCCATACTATTTCTGTCTACAGACATTTGAGTGTCAAATAAAACGAACGTACGAACTGATAAATGTACAATAATGTAACTAAGCTCTCTCTAAAATTAAATATTCTTTTATTTTTAGAGACAGCCTAGTATCGAGACACTCCTTCTTCCTATTTTCCACCTGAATTCCAGATATTTCCTGTTAGGTGGTGGAACTCAACGGCACTTTTTGTCTGGTCACAAAGCGGAAATACAAATAATTAACATATGCATAATCGTTTCCCTGAATAGCAATCAAACCCACAACCCATCGCATACAGTCAGATTATCCCACTACGCCACGATAACCTCTAAATGTATGTATGTATGTATGTATGTATGTATATATACATGTGACAAGTTGTTTACAATTGCCAACCCATTAAAGTGGAAAAGGTCACTAGATTGAAAAATGACTATCCTCGACTATTTTTATAGAAAAGGTCAAGCATGATTTGGGTTTCAAATATGGTTATTAGAAAAACAACACGATATACATACATACATACATACATAGCTTCATACTGTATCCGCTGTAGGCGCAAAGGCACAAGCGTGTGACTGTAAATGCGACAGGTTGTGGGTTCGATTCCCACTCCAGAAAATGGAATTTTTCATTTCCTGGGCTTGGTAACAAGTTTTCTTTCGGTTTGAGTTCCGCCACTCAGCACGCTATTGCGCGATCCTCAATTTGGCGGAAAGTAAGAAACAGAGTGTCTTAACACAAGGTTCCCTCTGCCTACCCTGCTATATACGGGATACATCGTGAAGCTATGTATGCATGTATGCTTTCTTAATTTTTTTTTATATTATTGGATTATCATCGGTCCATGATAAGTATGCATAAATTCAAATCAATCCGACGTTTCAATGTCGGTCAAAATCATGACCGAAATCTCCGTTACAGAGATACAAACATACATACATACATACTTACAAATATACATACATACCAAGCTATTAAAAGCGTGTTAAAAATTGATACGTATAAAATATAATTTTTATACTCACTTTCAGAACAGAACCCAGCAATTTCAACAATATCATGTCAAAAGCACTACTTGCAAGCGACATTAAATTGATTTACACATTTCCCTCCGTAATAAATTCTCGTGAGATACAATGGGGCTAATTGCCTATAAATGTTATGACGTGGGTATGACAGGTTTGATTCCCGCGTGAATCAGATAATAATACTGTGAATATAATACGAGGTTACACTTAGCCGTAATAAACGCTTAATTTGGGAGATTAAATAAATATTTATGTTAATTTATTTAAAAAGCCACTGTAGTTTTGTGGGACAGTGTCTGGTTATATATGTAATGGTTATTGGTTTGATTTCTGTTTAGGGGATAATATATATTTATAGGGGTTAATATATTATTTTAACCCAGTTTGGTAAAGCACAACGAGTTTCTTCACTCAACTCGCAACTACCGATTTCGGGCGGAAAATGAAAAAGTCTTTACACTCAGTGATTACTCTGCTTTGGGGTAAAATGCCTAAAGCTGCAAAAAATATATATTTTCTTAACCTGGTCATATAAAGCGGCGTTGAATTTCGCCATTCATCGCGTAATGTTTTAAAATCGAGCGGAAAGTGTAGAACGGGGTATTTTACCGCTAGTATCTCCTTGCCCTGCTACACGCAAATCATACTAAAGAAAATCATACTAAAGAAATCACATACAAAAATTACAAATATTATTTAACAGTTATATTACGGGTATAATTTGAAACCCCCAAAGCTTCACATTTTGCATATCAAAACTAATTAATATATGACGGAATTACATTGGGTATAAGTTCAAGAGCTTTTATGGTAGCAGTTGTAATACATTATGGATGCGAGTTGACTGGCATTCGTGTTGACTTTGTACTCGCGGAATAATAGAAAGCTTAATATAATAATAACTTCAAATTACGTCATGGTTATTTATAGGCTTGTAATATTGCTTCATGGTATCCATTATAACTGATAACTTTTTATCTGTTAATCTATCTATATATATATATAAAATATTCCGTTACTAAGTGACTAACAGACAACGTACACGCGAAACTACTGCACATAGAAAGATGAAATTTGGCAAGTAAACTCCTTGTGTGTGCTTTGGAGAGGATTTTTCGAAATTCTTGCGAAAGCGGTAAAACAGGATTTTAGGTTCTATAGTAGGTTGTTCGAGGTTGCGGGATACAGCTAGTATATACTATTATACTGGGTATTATATTCATAGGTAATAGTTATAGTTATAGATTCCATAAATATTTTATAATATTTAAAAATCTTATTTACCTTTATTTTTAAGACATAAACAATATATGTTGCACCGCTTTTCCAAACGCGAAATAGAAGCAGAAACACAGTATCTTTGCGAATATATTACTCATGGGGTATTTATGAGATATCTGTATTATTTATGAGGTGTGACACCCTTCAGGAAACCGGGCAGAGAGAATGGTCTCACGATAACGTGAACTGGACATTGTGTCCGGTCCTGAAAGGGCAGAGGGCATAGAGATAGTCTAGCGCCCTAGCTCTATGATATACGAGCAATAACGACGTTTCACCCGATTATTTATGACACAATAGTTGTCCCCCACGTCGCGGGGTATCGGGATATAAGTAATAAAGAGGCGATTGATAATATTTATATCTTTGTTTTTGCCGCTCATATCGCTGCACGAAACAGTGCCCTACTATTGTCTCGTTGGGACAAACTATTGTAGTCATTTTTACCTTGCAATAAGGACCAGAATGGAACTAAGGTATAGTAGTAATATAAGGCTTCGTGGGGGGTGTACAGTATAACCACATAGTGACAGTTGCAATTTGTTAGTCCGGTCCCGCCTAGTGTTACAGAAATCAATACAATTGAGCATTCCTGAGAACTGGCAAGTTTGGGAAACGGCGAAACGGCCGGATATCGAGTATTATGTAACGTGGAGTCCCCTGCCTTTGCAAATAGCTGGCAATTTGCGAAATCGTGCGATTTTCAGTACATTCACCCCTTCGCCATACCGCACCGTACCGTGGTGTATGCGAGGACGAGTGCTACTGAATACCTGCTGTGTCGTACGTAACAATAAGAGTTTTAAGGTTTCCGTTTGTATTATGAATATGACTTCATTTGGACTGTATTGTTGGATAAATGTATTGGAAATGTCGTTTTGTGATTTCGTAACTTGAATATATTGAATTATAAGTTTTTTAAATTTATTGTAATATTATTATTATGACTTAATACGACGATTGTGAGTTCGAATCTTCGGTTGATACGAAATATAAAATGAGTAAATGAAAATGGAATATAAAGTAATTTTTCACACTGTTTTCTATACTTGTATTAAATAAAATTTAAACAATAAATATCTGGTAATATATAAAAATGTTAAAATATTTAATAAATAGCATTTCCTCTTGCCAAATAATCAATCTCAGGAATAATCTTTGTGTAGCGGAAATTTGTAAAAAAAAACCTATAGAGATGCTAACAACAAAAATTAGTTGTAACAAGTGTATAATAATTTTGACGTAGCTGGATAAAAACATATATTTTAATTGGCTATGAGACTTCCGAGAGACGATTTCAAACGGGCGCGGATTCGAATCTCGCTACAGTAAAATAGGACATCAAAAAATGTTAAAATACATTTATTTTTCAACTTCACCATTATCTCGCATAGCAGGATCGACAAAAAGAATTGAGTGACAAGACACTCCGTTCTGCTTCTGCCCAACTTTAGACGTAGCGTGTTAAGTGTCATGTTATGTGTTAAGTGCCGATGTCAGTCTCAACGTCCTTTGAAAGAACATAGCGGAGAAATTAAATACATACATACATAGCTTCACGCTGTATCCCGCATATAGCAGGGTAGGCAGAGGGAATCTAGTGTTAAGACACTCCGTTCTCCACTTTCCACCGAGTTGGGGCAACGCGTGCTGAGTGTTGGAAATCAACGCCGCGCTTTGCCTTATTAGCAAACCCAAGAACCCCTGGAGTGGGAATCGAACTCACAACCTCTCACGCTTACAGTAGCACGCTTGTGCCTCTGCGCCACGACAGGCGTCAAAATATACAAATAATAATATTTACATACGACTATAAAGGGACTGATGCTTCTTTTTTAATATAAAAAAGTGAACTGTCTCGAATCAATCTCACCCTACAAAATCCGGAATAAGCTCCCAAAATGTCTTCCCTCTTTCTTATAACGAAGTATTCATATACTTGTATTTCAACATCATCTTTCCTGAAGTCACTGCTAATTTCGAAATTCATTTTTTATAATAAAAATTTCCCTCATTCACAAAATTATTATAGTACAGTATTATCTCAAAATAAGCTGTAAAAGACTAACAAAATGTAAAGAGAGCGGAGTTTCATGGAATTATAGGGATTTACTTAATCAGGGAGCGCGTGAGGCGGCATAATGGGAAGCTGGGGACTTACGTATATAGTTGTATATGAATGATATAAGAACTTCAGTTTATTCTTTTTTTTCTATAGAAATAAATAGTTTTTGATCTTAATTTATTATTGTTTTTTAAAGCTTTACGCTTTTTTCGTCAGAGTTGTCAGGGAGAAGCTAGTTAAGACACTTCATTCACTGATTGTGGCGTGTCCCACATACTGTCGTACTGTAAACGCGATTGGCTTTGGATTCGATCCCTATTCGGGGGAAAGATTAAATTTAAATTATTTTAATGGAGTGTCTTAACATTAGATTCTCTGGTTCCCTCTAAGCAGGGGGAGGGAGTAAGCACCCCGCTATATGCGGGATATAGCGTGAAGTTAAAAAAAAAATCCCCTAATACGGTAAGACAAAACGAGGCGTCCACTTCCGCCACTCAACACATAATATCTAGATTTCGGGTGTAAAGTAAAAAACATAGTATCTTGACATTATGTTTCCTCTATGTACTCTGCTATGCGTGATAAAACGGTAAGCAAGAAGAAAATTATAGTCGAAAATACATTTTTTAACAGAATTAGTGTTAAAATTATAATATACAAACAAATCAATATCTAGACGCTGTAAAATTTAAGTCACTTTGAATAAAGATAAAAATATCAGACGCAGATCCATAGGAAAAGATTTAAAGCTGTCTTTTATCTAAGATAAGTCAACAAACAAAACAACATCACCAAAAACAACACATACTTTCAAAATTAATATTTCTCACCGAACATTAACATAACAAATATATATTACATTTGAGCAGAAACAGCAATTTTACCAAAAAATTCGTTGGAAGTAAATAAATCTCAGCAAATAATATTAGGCCTGTAAATATTTCAATTTGGCTCGCTCGATGGATCGCTAAGTGGGTCGCGGCTGCTTACCGACTACCGACTGCCGAGAGGGGAGTGCTGAGAGCTGGAGCCGGCGACAATATTGGAATTAGAATTGGAATTGGCAAAAGCGATAGCAATGCTTTCTTAGGGCTTACGTTTATAGAGGCTCTTTTGGAAGTAATAATGTTGATTGATGAAGATCTGCTGTTAATTGGTAAATGGGGGTAGATATTTATGGCTAAATTACAAATAATCTTTTTAAATTGTTGTTATTTTGATATATAAGCTTTGTTTTTTAAAATTTTATCTAGATCCGTTCAGTCATCCAGACAGACAGACATCCATGCATTTTCACAAGGTATTCTAAAAAGATTGATTGAAATAGTAATTTTCTTGTTGAGTGGCGGAACAAATCGGTCGGAGCGGTCGCTCTTGATCTTTACCAGGGTGGGGATATGACAATGTAATTTCAGCATCCCCCTGTGGGATTTGAAGCCGTAATCAATTGCGTTTAAGATCAGACGTTGTATCACTGCGCTAGAATGGCCTAACGATATACTTGTTAAAGTCGGTATAAATACTTTAACATTTAATATTCAGAATTTAATACTTTAATTTTCAGAACTCAATATTTAGGCTAAATAAATAAAACAATGTTTTGTCCTTCAACTTTTATTAAAAATATTTATTTATATTGTAAATAACCTAAATCCTATTAAAATCTAATACTTTATAATATTTGAGGTCAACTTTACTCTGAAACACTAACTTACATATATCTAAAATATCTACAGTGGCAGTGAATTAAATACATTATAACTACGTATTTATTTATATATTTTACGCTTTATCCTGCATAACAATGAGGCAGAGAGAACCCAGTGTCTAAGCACTCTGTTCTTCATTTCCCGCAAAAATTGAGACATTGCATGTTGAGTGAAAGGACCCAACGCCGCGTGTTATCCAACTAGAACGAGGAAACGAAAATATAAATTAAATATAATAATTTCCCGAGTGGGAATCGAACCCACAACCTGCCTCAACTACATATTATTTAAAATTACTATGAACTTTTATAAATATCCATCTTAGTTTCATCTAATTCAGTATCGACTTGCTCTTCTACCCTCAAAAGTACATCAAGTACTTGCTTCTTTATTTGATTTTGGTATTTCTTGGGTAACCGTTTGGTACTTTGGCAGACACTCGCGAAGAACAGGTCCAAGGAGTCCTGGTCACTGTTGCCAGGGTCCCATACCTCTGACTCCAGGTCCTGGTCGGATTGAGCTTCGCTTGCGTCTAGCTTTATGTCACTTTTCATAGAAAGACGATTCCTGGAAGTGTCACTTTATTATTTGGTATAAATGCTGTTCTTTAATAGTAAAATAGTTGAAGCAATAAAATGGTTGGTAGTAATGGTCAACTGGTATTTTCTCGAATTTTAGCAACCCATGAAAAGATATGGAAAAGAAAAAACAGAATAATTTGTCGACGAATCTCTGTTTTTATATTTTTCTTAATAATCATAATCATATAAGCAGAATCAAAGGCCATCGTAATACAGTGGAATGACGATTGTAAACGCGGCAGTTGTAGGTTCGATCCTCGTTAGAGAAAATTATGATATTTTAAATTTCTCCTGTCTGGTAAAACGTAATGCCTCGAATTAGTAAGAAAGTGGAGGACGAAATATCATATCACTAAAGGAAAAAGCGTGAAGTTAAATATTAAAAAAAAGCTTCTAATTTTTATGTAACTTACGGTCTAAATGTCATATATGGTAGAACAAAAGACATGCGGTTCTGGTACCGCCACTTCTTGCAAGGAAGACCCGCTTTGGTAGTGACGCCTTTATCCGTCTTCTTTAGTGACTGTCGCAGAGAGTCACGGAGAATTTTCCACTCACGCTTGAGAACTTCACCTAATAAAGATTATTATTTACATTAATAATAGATAAATTTTACATTAACGCCTGTCGTGGCGCAGAGGCACAAGCGTGCGACTGTAAACGCGACAGTTTGTGGGTTCAATTCACACTCCAGGAAATGCAAAATTTAGTATTTTCATTTCTTGGGTTTAGTAACAAGGCAAAGCGCGGCGTTGAGTTCCGCCACTCAACACGCAATGCCTCAATTCGACGGAAAGTGGGGAACGGAATTGTTGAAAGAGAATGGAGTGTCTTAACACTAAGATCTCTGGTTCCCTCTGCCTACCCTGCTATATGCGGGTTACAGCGTGAAGTTAAAAAAAAATTGAATGTGAAAAAAAAAAGTGATTTTGATTTCTTGCCACGAAAGAACTTAAGACAACGAAGACCTTTATCGGAATTGGCAAAAGCGATAGCAATGCTACAAACAATAATATATTATACATTCAAATGTAATTTTAAAAAATCATATCTTTTCAAAAACTTAAATGTACAAATTTATATTGACGTTTCTCAAAAATTGATATTGTCAACTTGGTCACTATAACTCTAAAGGTGCGATATAGTAAAAAAAACATAACATGGGTTTTTGGCAAAAACATTTTAACTTCACGCTGTATCCCGCATATAGCGGGGTAGTCAGAGGGAACCAGAGAATCTAGTGTTAAGACACTCTATTCTCTTCCAACATTTCCGTTCCCCACTTTCCGCCAAATTGAGGCATTGCGTGTTGAGTGGCGGAACTCAACGCCGCGCTTTTGTCTTGTTACCAAACCCAAGAAATGAAAATACTAAATTTTACATTTCCTGGAGTGGGAATCGAACCCACAACCTGTCGCGTTTACAGTCGCACGCTTGTGCCTCTGCGCCACGACAGGCGTCGTAAAACCATTTTAAACAAGAAGTAAAAAATTGTTTAGGTACATAGAATTAATCAGTCATTTTGAATATTTATTTTTAAATATAAAAAATTATAAAACCTAAGTAGTAAGTATAAGTCAGCCTATCTTTAATGAATATAAGTTGGTTATCAAAAAAATATTACTCATTTACCGACTATCATTTCATAATCATTTCAATTCTTTACCAAGACATATTATATTGTGAAAACCATCATCATTATAATAATTTCTAAAGAATTTAATTAAATTTAGGCATTAGGCATAAAACTTCATCATCTCACTCAATACAATACCAAAAAAAAACACAAAACAACTTTAATAATCTGTGACTAACATATGACAGTCCTTATAACATCGTCATAGAGTCCACAATGTAGAAGTAACTCAACTATTTCATACCTACAAACAATTATAGCCTTAAAAACAATATAAATAGAGTAGAGAGTGGAGAGTTACTTACAGTTAGCACCGAGTCGGTCAGATATCTCCTGCCAGCATCTATCTCTGACATCGACATCGCGATGATTTTCATGGTTAGTATCGTAAAGTACTGGATATTTTTTCACTTCATCGATTAACTTTTCGCGATATTCTCTAGAATTCATTATAATAACAACTATATATAGATAATTGTTAAAGTAAAAGTGGTTGTTAAAGTGAGATATACGCGTGCTCTCCACGCGAGGCGGCGCTATACTGCGCGAGGGTGAGCGATGCGCGACGTTGCCGCTTTGTGCTGTATCGCTCATCGCGCGCGGTGTACGGCGTGGTTTACCACAGAGACAGTTTGTTGTAGAAATGACGGAATATGATATTGAAAATAGCTAAAGTTAGTTATTTATTTTATTTTATATTATATTTTACAGTAAATTCTATTAATGTATTATAGAAATATTAAAACAGATTACAAAATAAGTTATGTAATATAAAATAATTGAATATAAATAACTATGAATGAATGATTGGAATTACGTAAAATTTATATTGTTTATTTGTCCTTTGTTTTTAATTACAGGTGTATTTATTCAATAATTTTCCTTATATAATACGGTCTGTGCAAAAACGTAAATGGCGCAAGTTTTTGTAATTTAACAACTTTATTAGTTATTGAAAACTATATAATTATTAAAAAGTTATTATTGTGTTAAAATATATTTTTACTTCCAATAATTGTAGGTTCAACCACACAAAAATAAATTATTTTGATCTTCTCTAGTCTATCTAAGCATCTACGATGTCACTCAAAATAGATAGGATGTGGACAACGAAGTGTTTTTACACTATTAGTATAGTGTAAAAACACTGTTACTATTTATCTATCGCTCTAAATAAATATGCCTTTAATTTTTTTTTTGGTCACGTCAAAAGCCATGTCTACTTCAAGTAAACTCTTTGATTGAGGCGCTGCTGCCAGCTCGCTGCCCAGCAACTACTTAGTTACAAAATAAAGCGATTAAAGCGCTTTACAGATTTAGTTGTCTAATTCCTTAAAAAGTAGCTCAGCACTTTAAGCGCTTTATATAGTGTTTTATAATATAAAGCAATGAAAGCGCTTAAAATGTTACGTTTTATTTTTTACTAGTTCAGTATAAATGTTTTAAAACGCTTTTTTATCTGTTTACTAAATATGTCGCTTAAAGCGCTTTAAGTAATTTAATTGATTTTATATTAAAATAAGTAAGTTTAGTTGAAGCGCTTTTTTGATACAAGTAATAAAGTTACTAGCAACTCGCATGTGAAACGTTTAATAATATTGAAAGCGATTTTCAAAGTTTATACATAATTTATTTTTAACTGACTTCAGAAAAAGAGGAGGTTGTCAGTTTGACTGTTTTTTTTTATGTGTGTTTCCGTTTTTTACTAGGTGAACCTTTTTTCTTTTGATTATTTTTTATATAGTTGCTAGTATGGGATATGGCTCCACTATTTAAATGTTACTTTTTAAATGTAGTTAAGATCTGACGATTAGTTTTTGAATAATTTGTAATAATTGTACTTTCTAGTGCATTTTCTTAAAGTAGGGTTTTCTTTTTTATTTTTATTTTCTTTTTTAACCTCACGCTGTATCCCGCATATAGTGGGGTAGGCAGAGGGACCCAGAGAATCTAGTGTTAAGACACTCCATTCTCTTTCAACATTTCCGTTCCCCACTTTCCGCCAAATTGAGGCATTGCGTGTTGAGTGGTGGAACTCTACGACGCGCTTTGCTTTGTTACCAAACCCAAGAAATGAAAATACAAAATTTTACATTTCCTGGAGTAGGAATCGAACCCACAACCTGTCGCGTTTATAGTCGCACGCTTGTGCCTCTGCGCCACGACAGACAGGTTTCTTTTTTATTAAAATTTATTTTGTAAATAATCAAAGATATAGTTAGTAGGTATTTTTTCTTTTTTGTATTTGTTCTTGTATAAAACTTACCTACTTTTGTGTGTTTGTGCAATAAAGTTTCTTTGAAAATAAAGCAAATTTGTTGTGGGTATGTTGAAATTTTGTATGACAAGTTTAATTCATGTTCACGCTACAAAGCTAAAACAATACATATTGAGAATTCGATTGTTTCATTTATGTTAAATACATTTTAGCAGATAAATGAAAATAATTTCGACTTCTAATACAAATTACTTTATTGTTTCGCATGGGAATCGAATCCTCAACCATCTTATAAAGCTATACACTATAAAACTGGACAAGTATTAACAAGTACCATAGATAATTAACGCATGTTTATCTCCATCATTCACTCATAGCTTATTATAAGTAAGTATGATAAATAGTAGTACAGATACATATGAATATCTTTAGAGGCTGTAATACAATTAGCGCTCGTTATGCGTGCGTGGAAACTCACGAAAACGATTTGTAAAAATTATAATAGGATACATGTACCATATGTTAAACACTCCCACGCTTGCTTGGTTTTAGACTTACATACATACATAGCTTCACGCGGTATCCCGTATATAGCAGGGCAGGCAGAGGGAACATAGTGTTAAGACACTCTGTTTCCCATTTTCCGCTAAATTAAGGCATTGCGTGCTGAGTGGTGGAACTCAGCGCCGCGTTTTACCTAATTACCAAACCCAGGAAATGAAAAATTCCATTTCCTGGAGTAGTTTGATACCTACAACCTGTCGGAGAATGAACCTCCTACCACCTAATTACTGGGATATCCGCCTCTTACGAGACACTACCCAGCGGTGCGGAATTGTATTCTAACAACGTCCCCTCACAGGGAAATCCATTTAAATTTAGTTAAGATCTGACGAGTAGTTTTTGAGTTACTCATAATAATGTTACTTTTTAGTACATTTTAAATGAAGTCTATTTAGTTTTTTTAGATCTTAATTAAGTAGGCAAAAATAGAACAGATTGTCAAAGTGTGCTTTTTTGTCGGAAGTCACTTATTGTCACACAATTTCTAGTACCTACGATTAAAATCTATGTTTATAAGTTAGTCGTTAACAACCTTTAAGAGTTATTGATACGTGCCATATAAAAACTAAATTTAGTATTTACTTTGCGTAGAGGTCAGTGGTTATTTCTTTGGCAGGAAACCACAGCTCTAGTTAAATAAATAATGTTAATATTATGCCCATAATAGTAGGAAATTACTTAAGTAAACAATATTTAAGACATAGCGCAGTGGGACTATGGGTTAAACAATAGTTCTGAGTTCAATCTCTAATTGGGGGTCGGATTATATATAAACTATTTCCATATCGACTTATAAGTCAAAACGCTTTGGGTTTTGCTTTTACATGTCGAATTCGGATGGAAAATAGAGAAACGGAATGTCTTAACACTACTCTCTCTCTCTATGTTTATATTTCTACGTAGAAAAAACGTAAAGTATTTTTTATAACAATAGAAATTGTACTGGTAACATGCTTAATCGAAAGCGACAAGTTGTGGTTTCTAATGGCAATCGGAGAATACATAATGTAGTACAAAAAGTTTTTTTTTTTAACTTCACGCTGTAACCCGCATATAGCAGGGTAGGCAGAGGGAACCAGAGAACCTAGTGTTAAGACACTCCATTCTCTTTCAACAATTCCGTTGCCCACTTTCCGCCGAATTGAGGCATTGCGTGTTGAGTGGCGGAACTCAACGCCCCGCTTTGCCTTGTTACCAAACCCAAGAAATGAAAATACTATTTTTTTTTTCAACTTCGCGTTGTGTCCCGCATCTAGCAGAGTACGCAGAGGGAATAAATTAAAATACTAAATTTTACATTTCCTGGACTGGGAATCGAACCCACAACCTGTCGCGTTTCCAGTCGCACGCTTGTGCCTCTGCGCCACGACAGGCGTCAAAAAGTTCCAAAAGTCTATTTTATTTTTATTTTTGTTCATCAATTAATTCAAAAAATTAGTCAATCAAGCAATTCACGATGCGGATGCGCATCGCGTTGCAAAGAGAAGAGTATGGAGTAGAGAATTACCAAAGATTTTAAGTATGATTCTGAAGGCACTCCTCAGACTTCTAAGTCATGACCACTCTGGTTGAGGATTTTTTAAGGCCATCAGGTTGTTATTACCCCTCAATGAATTTCGTCATTGCAGCCGTTCCTAGACGAATTTGCCCTAAAGCTAGTTACATAAAGGGAAGCTTCAAATAATCTGACGTTCCACTTTCCAACATAAAATGAACCTAAATAATCGACATCAGAATATATATATATATATTTTTTTTTTATCTTCACGCTGTATCCCGCACATAGCAGGATAGGGGGGTAGGCAGAGGGAAGCAGAGAAACTAGTGTTAAGACCCTCCATTCTCTTTCAACAAATCCGTTCCCCACTTAAAAAAAATAAATAAAATAAATAATATAAATTTCATAATTTAAAATTTTAAGTAGGTATATAAATTAAGAAACTGTCATGATTCATACATTTTTTAATTTTATTGAAATACAAATGTTTGTTAAAATAATTATAAAAAATATGCTATATTTAGTATAACAAGTTGACTCGTACATTTCTATTTTTGTGACTACTTGAGTTTGACATTCTGTTCGCTGACGGGATGACGTCATCTCACTATTGATTGACTAAAATAAGAGAAAAACGCAAGTGGTGACAAAAACAAGGGTTTCATTTATATAACTTGAGAAAAGCCTGTCGTGGCGCAGAGGCACAAGCGTACGACTGTAAACGCGAGTTCCCACTCCAGGAAATGTAAAGTTTAATATTTTCATTTCTTGGGTCTGGTAACAAGGCAAAGCGCGACGTTGAGTTCCGCCACTCAACACGCAATGCCTCAATTCGGCGGAAAGTGGGGAACAGAATTGTTGAAAGAGAATGGAGTGTCTTGACACTAGGTTCGCTGGATCCCTCTGCCTACCCTGCTATATGCGGGATACAGCGTGAAGTTGAAAAAAAAAAAAACAACATCTGCATGGTGTGAACTACATACTATACTGTACTGTTAGCATATGTACGGTACAATACGTATGAGAGAACACTCACCCGTGGCCCAGAAAAACATGTGATCATGTTTATATTTATAATCATTGTATTATTTCAGGCGAATGTATATAGTTTTATAGTATTTTTGATATTTTTTACAAATAACATACATACATAGCTTCACGCTGTATCCCGCATATAGCAGGGTAGGCAGAGGGAACCTAGTATTAAGACACTCCGTTCCGCACTTTCCGCCGAATTGAGGCATTGCGTGCTGAGTGGCGGGACTCAATGCCGCACTTTGCCTTGTTACCAAACCCAGGAAATGAAAAATTCCATTTCCTGGTGTGGGAATTGAACCAACAACCTGTCACGTTTACAGTCGCACGATTGTGCCTCTGCGCCACGACAGGCGTTACTATTTACTATTTTACATATAATATTTACTATTTCTTTAAATAAATTATATTGATTTTGTTAGAAATTTGATGTTAATGTTGATTGATTAGTTTGTCGCCTTGAACCTACTTCCAGGAAATATATTTGAATTATTTTAATAATTAATCATTTTATTCTAAGACAAAGCGTGTTTATATTCCGACGTGACACGAAATGTCTCGATTTCAGACATAAAGTGTAGACGTCTTGAGATTCTCTTTGAATGCTCTGTTATACGGTAAAAAGCGTGACGTCGAAAGAATATAGGTTATTTATACAGTCTATTTACATTATATATTTATTTATTTTTTAGCTTCACGCTGTATCCCGCATATAACAGGGTAGGCAGAGAGACCCTGAGAACCTAGTGTTAAGACACTCCGTTCCCCACTTTCCCCCGGACTTACATTCTTAACTGTCAAAAATGGAGACAGTTATCGGTTCGACTATTTTTTTTTTATTTACTGCATAACTTTTTTAACAATCCTCGGAGAGCATGCATGAAGAGGTTAATGACTGTGGACGAGGCGAAAGAGGTATGCA
This sequence comes from Philaethria dido, assembly GCA_033558755.1. Classification (NCBI taxonomy): domain Eukaryota; kingdom Metazoa; phylum Arthropoda; class Insecta; order Lepidoptera; family Nymphalidae; genus Philaethria; species Philaethria dido. The sequence continues at coordinate 48,781 of JAKGSA010000787.1, forward strand.
GGGATCGTAGCGTTTGGCGCTCCATTCTCTCTGACTGCCCCGCTAGGAATAAAGCGTGAAGGTAGGTAGTTGAGCAGTTTTCTTTTTATGTTAAAATGGTAATATTATACTCATGTTTTAACTTAAAATTGATATCCAATCAGATAAATACATATATTTATTTTAGAATCAGTTATCCAAAGAACATTTCAATTTAGAAGGTGTTAATTGCTATAGGTACTAAATATTATACCTGTATTTACTAAATACGGTCGTGAGTAACTCTAATATGCACGTGGAGAAAAACAGATGAGTTGTTGCAAGTCACAATAAGTATATTGGCAACAGAGCGTTAATAAACGCTAAGGAACCGCTAAAATATTATTTTCTTCTTACGATTTTGAACTAATTGCAATTATTGGGTATAATTGAGGACTCATGCTTAGCATCTTTTCTCATTTTTTTTTACATATATATATAGCTTCACGCTGCATCCCGCATATAGCAAGGTAGGCAGAGCGAACCTACACACAGCACACTGCTTTGTCAAAGAAAGTGAAGCAGGTTTTTCTGTCACAGTTAAAAAAATACGAGATGACAGAAAAGTTTTATCTAAATCCGTTCTGTTGTTTTCGCATAAAAGGGTAACAAACACTCTATGACTAAGTCAACAATTTGTGTATCAAAGCTTGAAAGAAATAAACCCAAGGCTACATTAAATATCTATATATTTATTACCTATTTTTTAGTTACTATGCCTTTATGAGTAAAAAACATTAGCTTTTTCTTGACTATTTCTTAGAAACTAAAATATATTTCTAGAAAAGAGAAAAACTAGCGGCCTTCAAACATCGACAAATGAACAAAAAACATAGCAAATGTGGCCTTATTACGTGCCTCAGCAACTACACTCCTAATCAAAATAATAAGTGGGATGTGCTTATAAAAACATACTTATATATTTTTTCTATTTTCATTTCGTTTATGGTGAGATAAAAGGCGGCGTTGAGTTCCGTCACTTCATACGTAATGTCTCGATTTCTGGTGGAATGTGGGGTGTGTGGGGAATGAACACTAAGTTCTCATGTTCCCTCTGTCTACCCTGCTATATGCGGGATTCAGCGTGAAGCTATATATATAGTCTTATAGGCGGAGATAATTTTGTACTAAGACCATCCATTGTCTATACTCGTATTTTGTCCATTATAGAGATATATTGTGGTAGCGTAACCTGGAACATGTCTAGATAGACAAAGCGCCATCAGAAGGTGTATTTTTAAAAAGAAATCTTTACCTGAATGCAAATCGAATTTGCTACCATCGCATGCTCATAAACTTTACAGTCAAAGAATTTATGAGCTAATTCAGCACATTTTTTTAATTTCTCTTTCCCACATAGAAGTGTAGTTAGAAAATCTTATCTCAAGATATTCCGTTTTGCAATTTCCACTGTAATTCAAGACACTGAGTGTTGAGTGATAAAACTACAAATAAAGATGAGAATCGCACTCACAATCCTTAATGCCTGCCGTGGAGCAGAGGCACAAGCGTGCGACTGTAAACGCTACAGATTGTGGGTTCGATTCCCACTCCAGGAAATGGAATTTTTCATTTCCTGGGTTTTGTAACAAGGCAAAGCGCGGTGTTGAGTTCCCCCACTCAGAACACAATGCCTCAATTCAGCGAAAAGTGGAGAACGGAGTGTCTTAACATTAGGTTACCTCTACCTACCCTGCTCTATGCGGGATACATCGTGAAGCTATGAATGTATGTATGCATATGAACTCACAATCAATCTCATTTACAGCCTAGCTCTGCACTGAACTACGATGGTCTTAGAAGTCATTTTATTTTCCTAATATCGGAGAGAAAAGTAAAAATAGAAAAAAACTACATCATTTACTTACAAAAAATTTCATTTTTAACAAAATTACTAAATATATCCGCTCTATATTCACCTAACCTAAGATATAAGTATCAATACTAGCAAAAAACATGTTTTAAGTCACCTTATGATTATTTATTAGTTTTTTTCTACAAAAAAACTATCTTCTAATTTAAAATTAACTCTATATAACAGTAATACAGTTAAAAATTGATTATTTTACGCCGAATTCGAATCGGCTACCTGCTTTTTTTATTTGCCAAGCGCAAGGCAAGGCAAATAAAGGGATTATGCCAAAGAACCGGTGGTCATTTAAGCGTTAAGAACCGTGACGTTAAAAAGCCTATGATTTTTATTGTGTGCAAAATTATATATCCAAGAGGCGTGAATTAGTATATTTTTTTAGGCCATCGTAGTGCAATGGAAGCGTCTGATAATAAATCTCACCGGTTGTGGGTTCGAATGCCATTCGGTGGAATTATGTTTGTATTAGTTTCATTTCTTTTGGTAAGAGATAGCGCGGCGTTGAGTTCTGTTAATTAACACTTAATGTCTTAACTTCTGACGGTATGTGTATGCGTTTATCTTTATAATTTTTTTTTTATCTTCACGCTGTATCCCGCATATAGCAGGGTAGGCAAAGGGTTCCCTACTTTTCGGCAAAAAAATAAAATATTTTTTATTTTTTTTATGTACCTACATTTATAACACTGCTCCATGTTATAGTTCCAGAGAGTAGAGAACATAGACAGATAGATATTTTAAAAATAGCTTTATCCTTCCCCAAAAACATAAATATTAGATTTAGTGGAAAGTGGGGAACAGATCATAAGAAAACGGAGTGTCTTAACACTAGATTCTCAGGTTCCCTCTGCCTACCCTGCTATATGCAGTATACAGCGTGAAGCAAAAAAATAAAAATATTTGGAAATAACGTATGCAAGTCAACTAATACCCAATATATACACGCCTAGTATTGTATAATATAAATTATATTTAATTTTTTTAGACTCTGAACCATTTTTCCAAAGCACAATTCGCGGTGTTAAATTGCGCACATGATATATAGTCTATCAAATCTATACGTGAAATGGAGAATAGAGTGTTTTAACACTAGGAAAAAAGAGTGAAGGTGCAAAATATATAAATCAATAATAAAAATAAATTATCATATTATATTAAAACAATATTAATAAACTTTTACATTTATGTCTAATTAATGTTCGCTGTAAATTGTGAAGTCATTTGAAGGACACGACCTAGAGGATTACTTTCGTCCTTTTCTCTCTTTTGCCATTAGAAAGAGAGAACATGCATAACATAAGTCCTTATTCCATTAAATTATATATTTCGTCTCTTTCTCACGTGTTGTGCGTGTATAAAGTTGTCCCGCTCGCACCTAAGCGTTGCTAGACAGTCCGTCGCCATGCTACAGTCCGTGACGCACTTAGCGGCCATAGCCTATAGTAAATGTTTTAATTTATTTTTTTGTATTAATTTTATTTATTTATAGGTAGGCAAATAGTGTCTAGTGATAAGTCACTTTTCACTCATTTAAAGACCTTTAGTGATGATTGGCGGAACCCAACGCTGCCATTGTCTTACGTTTTCAAGCAGGATTTGAACTTGTAAGTAACATGTCCTGTAATAGGTTAGTTGTCCTGTTTTAGGTTTTTAAAATAATAATCTGTTAGTATTTCAATTGTTTTCCGTCGAAAGATGCATTTGAAAATATTTTTAATACGTGTCCCGCTTCTCCAAACTGAATGTCTCTAAAAAAGGCGTAGTCTGTACAAAGGAGTAATTTGACACTAGATCTTCAATATCCACCTTGCTATATGCTTAAAAAATTAACCAAGCTTGTAACATAATATAATATTATAAATTTGTGAACATGAATATTTGTTACTCTTTCACGTAAAAGCTACTGAGCAGATATAATTGAAACTTTACAATAATATAGTTCAGAATAACATATATGTAAGCTACGATTTATATAACATATATGTAGGATATGATTTTGTGTAATTTAGTCATCATATAACGATAAGTGTGTAATAATTGCTATTCTAGCTATGTAGAATAGCACCTTCTCACATCATCTTTTGGATGTCATAAGAGGCGACTAGAGGAGTCCGAGAAAGAGAGTACCACCACACTATTTTCCCAAAAAAATCGTCATGATGATATACAACTACCATCCCTAAACTGACGACCACGACCACTCTGCGAAGAGTCAAACGATAAAATCGGGAAAAAATATTTTTTTCAAGTTTTAAAGTACAGACACACTTAGGAAACGAAGAACATATTTAAAAAACGTATAAAAATTGAACGAAGCGGGAATCAAACCCGCGTTTATTGTAAGCCGTCTAAGCATTTTATACGTCTTCCAAATATATTTTTAAGAGAAAAAAAGTAATAATAACGGAGTAATAATATAAATTAACAAGTCTGTACGTAGGTTGTTCATCAAAACGCTGACTTCTAACAATACATAATGATAATTTCTTAGAATCTTACAATTTTTTGCCTCAAATACTTTTTGTTGAAGCTTTTTATGTTTTGTTTATTTAAATCAAGTTTTTGTTGTAATCCAAATTAAAAAGTATGGAAAGAACCTACATATTCATTTTTTATTCTCTACGTTAATTTAATTTTGATATTATGACGTCAGAATAAACGGAGAGTAGAGAATTCGTTTCTTACATACATACATACATATATAGCAGGGTAGGCAGAGGGAACCTATTGTTAAGACACTCCGTTCCCCATATTCCGCCGAATGGAGGCATTGCGTGCTGAGTGCATGAAATGGAGTGTTGATGCACTCAAACAACTTATGTTGATACATAAATTGTTTTTGAATACCCAGTTAATAATACAGGTGATGCTTAAATAATAAGTTAGTAGATGCTAGAAGCGGACTAGTCGCTACTCCAAAGGTTATGTTAAATGTTATATTTTCGGCAGAGTAAAGCAGAATGGAGTGTCTTGTCACTAGATTGTCTATATATCTTGCTATGCGGGAAAGTTGAACAGAAAAAATACTTGCTATAAAAAAAGACTTCAATTAAAGTAGGAAGATAAGCTTATAGAAATTTATTGTCACTTTAACGTAATTTATTTTGTAGACGGTAATTGTAGTTTAAAGAGACTTCTTTAATTGGTAATTGATAGCAGGTTCAATTATTGTGATTTTTTTGTTATTAGAGGGAATATAGTGTTTAGATACTCCATTATCAGCTTTTATGCATTTTCAGCATTTGAAATGTAGTTTAAGATGTGGCGCAGAGGCACAAGCGTGCGACTGTAAACGCGACAGGTTGTGGGTTCGATTCCCACTCTAGGAAATGGAATTTTTAAATTCCTGGGTTTGGTAACATGGCAACGCGCGTCGTAGAGTTCCGCCACTCAGCACGCAATGCCTCTGAACGGAGTGTCTTAACACTAGGTTCTCAGGTTCCCTCTGCCTACCCTGCTATATGCGGTATACAGCGTGACACTAAAAAAAAAGTATTAAACCTTCTATCAATTGCGTTCAAAGTCAAACCAAACCAAGATAGCAACGTATATTAGTATAGTTGTATTCATTTGCGTCGATTAGTCGATTATACAACTTAAATTCCCATCGTTTCCCGTTTTCGCAGGAATTTCGAGAGATCCTCTCTTAATGTTTCCCTACACCCCCCAAGGAGCCTACACACTAAATGTCATCTGTATATATATATATATATACA
>JAKGSA010000787.1:54486-102746 GCA_033558755.1 Philaethria dido
TAAGATATAGGGGACAAAATAATTTAACAAATTGGAATAAGGCCGGAAAAGTTCTCTGTGTACATACAAAGTATCATTATTCATCGTGTAGTCTGTCTGTCTGTCATATCACATACAGTTCGGTCACCTTGGTATTCACTTTCAAACTAAATTAAACTCTAAAATTTACAAATAAAGTCCATTATCCTTTATAAAATGTAGTCACTATGCAATACAGAGTACAGTAGATACAAAATTATTATATTTTATTATTAAAATGCGATTTTAAGCCGTATTTTGTTGGTATAAGTGTGAAAATTGCTTAACATAATAAAAGTATTGGAAGGTTCCAGGTTCTTTTCCGATTGCATTTTGATTGCAGTAATGCAAGTCACTGTAGTTACTTGGTACAGTTTTTTGCATAACATGTACTCGTATGATTCATTTAATTCGTGCCTCCATGATTGATTATAGAGCGCTAACAAATGTTCGAGAACTATATTTTTTTGTGTCACTTTTTTTCAGTATATATAAACAATAAGTCACTGGCTTGTTATTTTTTTTATCCGATTTCAGCTAAAGAAGGTTATCAATTTGTTTTAAATTATGCGTGTTTATTACTATATTGGTGGACTAATTTTGAGGGTTTTTCTTTTTGTTTGATAGCTAGCAGTGGCCGGCCATACAATTGTCTTGCCTAACTTTAAATAAAAGGTCGCCAGGAAAATATTGGGCACAAAAGTGCAAAACAATAAGCTCTGACATCTTTTAGACCTATAAAAAAATGTCATCGCCTAAATTCCATAGCGAAATTACTAAATATCTTGACATCTTATACCACTTTCCCTAATTATATCGGCTTTATTAAAAATTACCGGCTTTCCTAAATATACATCGGCTTCCCGAAATGTGTATACCGGCTTCCCTGAATATACATCGACTTCCCTTAATTTACCGGCTTGCCTCATTAAAGTTCACCTCTCGCCTGATAGCTAGTGCTTTTGATATGGTTCCATTCAAATTTAGTTAAGATCTGATGAGTAGTTTTTGATTCATTGGTAATAATTTTATTTTTTAGAGCATTTTATATGATGTCATTTTGTGTGATTGTTTTCGTTTTTTTTTAATTTTAATTATATAATTATAAACAAAGCGCGGTGTTGAGTTCCGCCACTCAACACGCAATGGCCGAAGGTGGGGAACGGAATTGTGGAAAGAGAATAGAGTGTCTTAACACTGGGTTCTCTGGTTCCCTCTGCCTACCCTGCTATATGCGGGCTACAGCGTGAAGTTGCTTGTTGAGTGACATAATTCAACTCCGCGCTTCGCTCTGCATGGAAACTAATGTAATTTAATTATCCATATTATAAACATTCCCTGAGTGTGTATCAAATCCACAACCAATCGTGATTATAGTCAGATTGCCACATTTTTAAGTATTTTATTATTTATATTAGTGGGGAATGGAGTGTCTTAACACTAGGTTTCCTCCGCCTACCCTGCTATATGCGGGATACAGCGTGAAGCTACATATGTATGTTGTCATATATAAGTTTTTTTTTTTTTTTATGTGGAGACGTTTACTTTTGTACGACTTATATATACCGGTTTCTTTCTATATAGTGGCTTCTTTATATATACTGGCTTACCTCCATATACCGGCTTCCATATATAAACCGGCTTACATTTATTAACTTTTTTATCCTTCGCCACCGGTCCTTACTCTATTATTATGGAGATTATATAAGTATTAGCTATTGACTGATAGATACTAAGAACCACATCTGTATGCAACATTGTAATGCCGTAAATATAGTTTTTACTAGTTTGACATTATGAGTTATGGTTGTTATTGAGGTTATCGTGGTGCAGTGGAACAGCGTTTGAAATTAAATGTAATTGATTGCGGGTTCAATTCTCTCGGGGGAACAACTATATTGAAATTATTTTCGTTTCTCCACTCTGGTAAGGTAATTTACGGTTTTGAAATATGTCACTTAATACGTTATGTCTCGAATTTAAGCTAAAAGTGGATAATGTAGTGTTTTGACACTAGATTCTCTCTGACTTTCCTGCAGTGCGAGGTATAGCGTGAAATGGGTGGGGAAAATGGGTGCTTAAATGAGACCAATGTCATTCAATCCTGTTTGCATTCACACAATGCCACGTGTGAGATGATTTAGGTCATCTACATGGTAAACATGTTAAAATGAAAATGTCAAAATACATATTTCTTCCGTCTTTCCCTATGAACAAGTGCTACATATTTATATTTGATATGAATAAGGAAGAAAGCACCTGCCAGTACAAAGCACACATAAGACATCCTATCTCTTCGGCCTTGTATTTATTTACGTACGCCGACGTCAACATCGGAGCGAATCGGAAATAAACACAATTGGTAAAAGTTTCCTTACTTACATACATACATATATATATAAATATGTGAAGGAAAAACTTTGGATCCCTTTTAACGAAAATTACGCGGACGGAGGAGCATGAAACTTGGCACACTTATAGTTTATATAGAGGAGGAGTGCAGAATGCTAAATAAAAAGTATATTAAATTAATAAAATAAATGTTAAACACACTACCATGGTTCGACATCCATGTTTATACAAAGTGACATATACGTCACTACGCAATGCGGTATTAATGCATTTATGGGGACACTAGTATGTATATGTAAATATGAGATAGAAATTTAAAGATAAATTGGCTTAAAATATTTTTCGTAAAAGGCTTTATCCTGCTAATATAATAAATTTGAAAATTTATGAGGAGGAATGTGTGTTACTCTTTCACGTAAAAACTACTGACTGAAAATGCAGTAATATGACATATATCAGAATAACACTTTAAATAGATTTTGTCTTATTTGGTCATAATATAATAAGTGTCTAAGGCAGCGTTATGTTCTTTTCTAACATAGTATCTAGACATTTTCCGTAATTATTGAAAAAATGTAAGAAGTGGAACTCAACGCCGCGCTTTGTCATACCAGAGCGGTGAAATAAAAATAATTTAAACGTAAGCATTCCTCCAAATAAGGATCGAACGTTTTAATCTTCAGTTAATAACAGTTATGGCTATTACGTGATCGAGTCTGAACGAGATGCTGGCGGGGGGTCGAGAGGGTCGCGGGGGGTCGCGTGGCGGGTAGAGGGGGGGATGCCACAAGAAAGAGAAGTGCAGCGATATCCACCAAGGTTAAGGTTGTCTGTAGGAGTGCATAGAATAAAATTATAGATGCATTTCTTACATAATCGAAATATTTATATCGAGATGAAAGAAGAAAAACGCCTGTCGTGACGCAGAGGTACAAGTGTGCGACTGTAAACGCGACAGGTTGTGGGTTCGATTCCCACTCCAGAATTTGAATGGATTTTTTTATTTCCTGTGTTTGGTAACAAGGCAAAGTTGAGTTCCGTCACTCAGCACGCAATGCCTAAATTCGGCGGAAAGTAAGGAACGGAATTGTTGAAAGAGAATGGAGTGTCTTAACACTAGGTTCCCTCTGCCTACCCTGCTATATACGGGATACAGCGTGAAGTTAAAAAAAAAACCCTCATAATCTAGATAACCTATGTACCTAACATTATTTACAATCCTATCAGTAGATCGAATTGTAATCGATTAAAGGCTCATTTCTCTTATGTCACACCATTGTGGTCGTAACAAGCGGTAACAAGCACAAATCACCATGCAGATGATGAATCATACAAAAAACGTTCAATATTAATACTATTGTAAAAATGTAGCGCTAAATTACCATAAAAAATTGTTGGTATTTTCATTTTCTTCTAATAACGTTATATGCTAACTAGCTGTATCCCGCAACTTCGTTTACGTGAATTATGATGCATCTTTATTCATTACTAGTGTCCCCATAAATGCGTTAATAACGCATTGCGTAGTGACGTATATGTCACTTTATATAAACATGGATGTCAAACCATGGTAGTGTGTGTAACATTTATTTTATTAATTTAATATAGTTTTTATGCATTATTTAAAAAATACATGTGTATTAGAAGTGTGCCAAGTTTCATGCTCCTCCGTCCGCGTAATTTTCGTAAAAAGGTATCCAAAGTTTTTGCTTCAAGTATTTATATGTAGATAAATGTATGATATTTTTAATCCTAGAAGTTATATCAAAAATATCAATTTTCCCCGTTATCATAGAAATTTCGAAAAATCCTCTCTTTCAGCTCCACTACACTCTCCAGGAAGTCACGTTAAATTTCAGTCTTTTGTAGGCAGTAGTTTCCATACGTCACCTTTGCACTACGATGTGCAGTGGGTTAGTATTTGATTGTAAACGCGATTGCGGGTTCAATTCCCAATTGTAGGAGTCATTATATTTATTTGGTCATTTCTTGACGATTTTCGCAATGCCTCAATTCGGCGGAAAGTGGGGAATGGAATTGTTGAAAGAGAATGGAATGTCTTAACACTAGGTTCTCTGGTTCCCTCTGCCTACCCTGCTATATGCGGGTTACAGCGTGAAGTTAAAAAAAAAAGAAAAAAAAAAATTCTCCACTCTCATAACACGTTCATATCAAGTTCGGAGAGAGGTACATTGTCTCAAATTCGGGCTTGAAGGCTGAGAACAGAGTGTTTTGAGTTTAGGCTCTCTTTGATTATTCTGCTATGCGGGCTCTTTTACAACTTTCCTGTAGTTTGCAGGTAGGTAGGATAACTTAACACGTGAGATATACATCCACCTGAACGCTTTATCCCGCATAGCAACAATCAAAGATAACCTAGTGTCCGTTTTCGTTTCGTTCCGTCGAGATAAAAGATATAAATACAAAAATCAAAATCCTCTTACATTTCTAGAAGTATATTTAAATAAATGGTATCCACATTAAAGGAGACACGTTCTAACTCCACTGCAATACTAAATAAGTTTCTTATATATATATATATATATATATATATATATATATATACAGTATAATATATTTTTTGCAAGTATTTTTTGTTATCGACATACAAACGCATAGTCATTCTTCACGCCCCGCTTTTAACTTTCCACGTATTTGTTCGTGATAGCTCTTAACCTTGAATTTTTAGTGTTTGAGAATATTAATGGGTTATTTCTTAGAGGAATAAAAATGTTGAAGCCATCTGGCATATGAATATAAGCGTGATAGGTTGTGGATTCGACTCTAACTTCAAGGAACGATTATATCTAATTATTTTTTTATAACGCACGTCATAGCTCAGACGCACAATCTTGCGATTATGTGGTATGACAGGTTGTGGGTTCGATTACCACTCCAGAAAATGAAAATTTATAAATAATATTTAGTATTTTCATTCATTCATTACGTTTTTGTAACAAAGCAAAGCGCGGCGTTAAGTTCTTCCACTCAGCACGAAATGCCTCAATTCGGCGGAAAGTGGGGAACGGAGTGTCTTAACACAAGGTTTCCTCTGCCTACCCTGCTATATGCGGGATACAGCGTGAAGCTATGTAAGTATGAATGTATTTTTATTTTTTTGCTCTGGTGAGACAAAGAACGGCACGAATACCGCCACTCAAAAAACAACGACTGAGGACGGAGGAGTGTTTTAACTCTAGTTTCTCTCTGATTGACACTACCATGAGAGATAAAACATACATACATACATAGCTTGTCGCTGTATCCCGCATATAGCACGGTAGGCTGCGGGAACCTAGTGTTAAGGCACTCCGTTCCCCACTTTCCGGCGAATTGAGGCATGAAACGTGAAGCTGAATAACATAAATAAGATATTATATATGATCTTTCCTCAAAACATAACAACAATTATTTCCATAAATACCTTTATAAACAATACTGAAAGTTAATTTTAATAATTGTAACCCGATCTTTATATTAATTGCTATTTAAATTTAAACCTTATCACTAATAGAGAAGAGTTTAAAATACTATGTACTTTTATGATCATTTCTTAATTGTAAGCTGATACTGTTCTTCACCGTCTTTGTTCGAGTTGAAACTGAGGAATTCTGTTACATACAAAGTTTTCACAACAAACGTCAATTTGTATGAACATGTATGTAGAGATTGTTTTAACCGACTTCAAATAGAAGGTACTCAATTTGAATGTATTTTTTTATAAGTTTTTAGTGGATGAACTAATTTTGATGATTCTTCTTTGTATATGATAGCTAGAGCTTCTGATGTCCTTTTAAATTTAGTTGACATCTAACAAGTGGTTTTTGATTTATTCGTAATAAATATACTTTATAGTGCATTTTATTTGAAATCGGTTTTCTTTTTTTTAGGTAATATCTTAATTAAGTCTATAAAAGTCTATACTTGTCTATTCTACTACTAGAATAGGATCATAAGTTGAATTAAACTATACCCACTGTAGAACGTTCTTTATCTCTATATTATATTTAAATAACTTATTTTACAATTCACACATTTACTCATAGCAGGGTATTCAAAGAGAACCTAAAGTCAAAAACTCTCCGTTTGTGTTTCAATAACTTTATGCAGCTTCATGTTTTCTCTTATATAATATAGCAGGATAGTCCTTTGACTATCTTTTTCTCTTTAGAAAACAGTGTCAAGACACTATCCACCAAAATCGAGACATTGCGTGTTGTTTTTACCAGAGCGAGGAAATAAAAATAATTTAAATACAATCATTCTTTGAATGAGAATCGAATCCACAACCAATCTCCTTTACAATCATCCGTTGTCTTTCAGTTCCACGATGGCTTCAACATATCAATACAGTTAGAATGATTATTTGTTTAGCAACATTGTAAACATATTATAATTTAGCTAATCGCGTATAATAGAGTTAGACACAAAAGGAAACAAAACAATGGGGCAAGCCTCATTGTAATTCCGCTCAGTTCAAGGATATCGTATCTAAATATATGTATGTACTCTACAAACACTTTATACACCTTGCTGTTATGTAACCGAGTATCTTTAGTATCTCTCACTATATATTATACATACATACATACATAGCTTCACGCTGTATCCCGCATATAGCAGGGTAGACAGAGGGAGCCCAGTGTTAAGACACTCCGTTCCTCACTTTCCGCCGAATTGAGGCATTGCGTGCTGAGTGGCGGAACTCAACGCCGCGCTTTGCCTTGTTACCAAACCCAAGAAATGAAAAATTCCATTTCCTGGAGTGGAAATCGAACTCACTATTGTATTGCGGACACACATTGTAGGGTAGGCAGAGAGATCATAGAAGCCTAAAGTCAAAGGCTCGAATTCGGTCAGAAAGCGGTGAACGGAGTGTCTTAACACTAGGTTCTCTGACTATATCGTGAAAATGCAAAAAATTAAGTCTTTTATATTATTTTTCACGTGGATGTAGTTATAACTACTTAAATATATTAACATCTACATAAAGTACATATAAACGTAATTAGTAAGGCCATGATAATAAAAATGTTATATAATCTTAAATGATTATACACAAGTAGCGAAATTCGCAGGTTTATTTTTAGTTGTTTGTTATTGCACTGGTAATATACATACATACATACATACATAGCTTCACGCTGTATCCCTCATATAGCAAGGTAGGCAGAGGGAACCTAGTGTTAAGACACTCCGTTCCCTACTGGTAATATACAGTGTTTTGTATCTTAATGACAATGACTCTCTGTCTTTCCGCTTTTCATTTAGTTGTTAAATACATTTCGTATTTATTCTTTAACCTATGAAATAGTGATTTTGTGAAATGGAACGGCTGCATTCAAGATATATCATTTTCTTACAGCTTAAAATAAATAATTAAGATTTAAAAAAACGCGACAGGTTGTGGGTTCGATTCCCACCACTCAACACGCAACGCCTCAATTCGGCGGAAAGTGGGGAACGGAGTGTCTTAACACTAGATTCCCTATGCCTACCCTGCTATATGCGGGATACAGCGTGAAGGTATGTACTTATGTATGTATGTATGTAAAAAAAAACCGACTTCAAGCAGAATGCAACATTATTACGAATAACTCAAAAACTACTTATCAGGTCTTAACAATATTTGAATACGACCACATCAATCACACTAGCTATTATTTACACATAAAAACACAGTCAAATTGAAAATCTGCTTTTTCGCCTCCTATCTCCCTCAATTCGGCGGAAAGTGGGGAACGGAAATGTTAAAAGAGAATGGAGTGTCTCAACACTAGGTACTCTGGTTCCCTCTGCTTACCCTGCTATATGCGGGATATAGTATGACATATAACATTGAAATCAATTATTTTTTTTTTAAAATCACGCTGTATCTCGCATATAGCGGGGTAGGCAAAAGAACCAGAGAACCTAATATTAAGGCACTCCATTCTCTTTCAACAATTCCATTCCCCACTTTCCGCCGAATTGAGGCATTGCGGGTTGAGTGGTGGAACTCAACGCCGCGCTTTGCCTTGTTACCAAACCCAAGAAATGAAAATACTAAATTTTACATTTCCTGGAGTGGGAATCGAACCCACAACCTGTACAAATATCTGTAAAAATATATAGAGTCAGGAATATTTATGAACATTGTAGAACGAATGTAATCACGGGATGCACCTCTTTAGCGTCCCATAAAGCTAAATTACGAGCCAAATTTAGAAAGTACCTCTCACTCTATCTCTATATGATAAACAAGGATAGAATGTAACCTCTCCTCTTTCGTTTTGTTGACAACTTCTTAATATACTAAAATAGATTTTATCATTTTAGAAATAAAGTTGAAATTCATTTGAGTTTTAGTTGTAATAGTTTCGTTGTACGAATAAAACAGTGAGGCAATAAAATATACAGCCGCACTTGCAGTGTTTGAAGCTAGTGCTAAAATGATGTAACTTTGATAGGCTTTGTGTTGTAAGATTGACTCTATTAGAATAGTTATAAGGTTGAAATTCTATAAGTGAAATAAGATAATTTAAGCCTAAAGCTTCCTATTCAAGGTAACGAGATGTTAGATTAAGCAAACAAGTTTCGGTTATAGACACGTGTAGAGTTTGAAAATAAAAATAAATTTGACTCTTCAATAGCTGGTTTTATTGATTTATCTGTATTCAATTTGTGTTTTTTTTGTTTGTTTGTGATGTTTGATTTGTTTTTGTATTGTTTAGTTATAATTGTTTGCTTGTTAATTTGTTTAATGTTCTCTTACTCTGTGTTAAATTATTGGGATTTTAACTAAAAAATTCCGACTCCAAATCCAAATTGTTACGACAGGGCATCAAACGCCCTACCCAGTAGGCTTAAGCTCGGGCCGAGCGAAAGCAAAGTCCCCCACTAGAAGCAGTGCTCGCAAGCCGAGGTTCGGCCTCGCAGGAGGCGCCCCTGTGACACTGCAGTTCTAAGTTGATGGTCCTCCTCCCGAGGAGGCCAAGCCAGGGTCAGAGCTCTTCAAGCTCGGCCCCCCATAAAACCCGGTGACGCTGTCGAGGCCAATAAGGCCAACAGCATACTACACAGTCGAAAAAAAAAAATTGTTACTAGTAACTCAAAAACTAATCATCAGATTTTAACTAAACATAAATGAGACTTCATTAGAAGCACTAGCTATCATATAAATAAAATATCATTAAAATTGTTTCACCCAGTAAAAACTGAATTTATTCCTAGCAGTTGCAAATGTCTGAAAATATCTTAATGCGATAGCAATAAACTGTAGTTACAATATGAAACCATACACAAATATTTATCTCGAAAAATGTGATACAAAAGATAGTCTAAAGAAAATCATTCCATAGTTCATAAAAAGAGAGGGGTAAGTTGTAGAGTTTAAAATATATATTTTTATTACTAATTTTATTTAATTTCCAGATATTTGATAAGAAAACGCGGTATTAAGTTCCGACACATAACACGCAATGTCTTAATTAAGCGGAAAGCGGAGAACGAAGTGTCTTGACACTAGTCTCTTTGCCTACCTTAGTAGACAAAGGTTATATTAAAAGAAATACAAATTATATATTAGCCATCTCTACATATGCGAGAGAAGTGTGAAACCGTTTCTTTGCCAATTAATTAATTTTAATATTTTAATAAATTTAAAACTCCATTCTATATAATATATAATAATTTAATTAGCAAAAAATAGATCAAAAAATTATGAATCTAGATTTTTCTTATCATTCTATGAAGATAAAAAAAATCAACATCCTGTTGGTAACGAGGCTACAGTACAATTAAAAATATTATTATATTCATGTTTCATAAATTATGCATAAAACCTGAATTTTCGGGAGTCGCTGAAGACAAGTTCGAAGCGTAAAACTTACTTACTTAGCTTCACGCTGTATCCCCTATATAGCAGGGTACGCAGAGGAAACCTAGTGTTAAGATACTCCGTTCCCCACTTACCGCCGAATTGATGCATTGCGTGCTGAGTGAAACTCAACGCCGTGTTACCAAACCCAGAAAATGAAAAATTCCAATTCCTGGAGTGGGAAATGAACCCACAACCTGTGGCGTTTACAGTCGCACGCTTGTGCCTCTGCGCCACGACAGGCGTTAAAAATGTTAAGCGTAAAACGATTCGAACATTAAAACCTCATACGTACCATTTCATAATTTTATCTTCACGCTGTATCCCGCACATAGCAGGGTAGGCAGAGGTAGCCACAGAACCTAATGTTAATTCACTCCGTTCTTTTAAGATTTCCGTTCTCCATTTTCCACCAAATTGAGAGATTGCGTGCTGAGTAGCGGAATTCAACGCCGCGGTTTGCCTTATGACCATACTATGCCATTCACTATTTTTTATCTCATGAAAAGGAATTCGCATTTAAAGTAGAATTATAAAATGACTGCAATTAAGATAATTCGTCGAAGGAAATTCAAATTATCTTGAGCGCATCCTGCGGCTTAAATTACAATTTTTTGAGCTTTTTAAGTTTAAAAAAGTTTACAATATTACAGGGAAATGGCTGTCCAGTGGTTCTCATACATCTAAATGTGGTTTTAATGCCTGTCGTGGCGCAGAGGCACAAGTGTGCGACTGTAAACGCGACAGGTTATGGGTTCGACTCCCAGTCCTGAAATGTAATTTTTCATTTCCTGGGTTCGGTAATAAAGCAAAGCGCGGCGTTGAGTTCCGCCATCAGCAAGCAATGCCTCAATTTGGCGGAAACTGAGGAACGGAGTGCCTTAACACTAGGTTCCCTCTGCCTACCCTGCTATATACGGGATACAGCGTGAAGTCATTCCATTGTATTTTTTTATGTGATTTTATATTGGATTTAATTTTGGTGATTCTTTTTTATATGATAGTTGCATTTTATTTGAAATTCTTTTTTGTCAATATCTTAATTATTATTATCTAAAATACTCACTGGTTTTATTTTTGCATTACTATCTATTGAAATGAGGTCATCGTTTTTATTTTAACTAGCTAAGCCGCGCTACTTCGTGTACGGCATGTTTTGTAAGTACTTCGCTTCTTTAAATCGTAGTGTGATGTTATGTAGCCAATGTTAATCACTGAATGTAGCTTTATATAAATGGAAGAAATTTACGCCAAATGGCTTTAGACTTCATCCATAACAAACAAGAAACCAAAAAAATCAAATCCCAGTATTTTATAACATCCACTGTAGATATAGATTAAAAATAAATCACAGGTGTCTTCTGGGATTTAAATAATAAAAAGAGAGAAAGACGAAAGAAGAGAGCAAGAATTTAAAATCATTCCTCAAATTATATCATTATACCGTAGCGTTTGGAGCTCTGTTCTCTCTGACTACCCCGCTAGGGATAAAGCGTGAAGTTAAGCACGCAAGAAAGTAATTATATCACGATGTCATCAGGAATAAGATCTTACAATCAAAAAATTGAATGTATCTGTACACTAAAAATAGCTCTACATATATTTGATAGATTATTATCACATATCTACCTTCAATTTAGTTTTTTTACGAATACACACACACACACAAACACACCTACATACAAAAATTTATACATATATACGTATAAACAAGCACCACATGTACCGGCTGTATGCCGGTGTGCGTGTACCGCCACGTGATAGCAAACGTGCTTTTATATAATGTAAATTATCCATATTTAATCAGAGCCCACTTTAAATTATCTGATACTGCAATTAGCATACTTCACTTATATACTTTGTATGGAGTATCATTATTGTTATATGCCTTTGGTCTTTTTTTTTATGGGTAACGGATGGCAAACGAGCAGACGGACCACCTGATGGTAAGTGGTTACCTTCGCCCATGAACATCTACAACACCAGAGATGTTGTATATGCGTTGCCAACATAGAGGATATAGATGGAAGGGGAGGCGAGTTATTATTTTGAAGGTTACTCTTTCCTAAATAAGCTTCACGCTTTACCTGTATATCAGGAACGTAGAGAATCTAGTGTCAGGACACTCCGTTTGCTAAGTTCTGCCCGAATTCGAGACATTGCGTGTTAAGTAACGGAACTCGACGCCGTGTTTTACCAAAGTTTTTACCAAAGCGGGGAAATGAAAATCTTTTAAATATAGTCATTCTCCAGAGCAGAATTCGAATCCATTACCACTCTTCTTTACAATCAAACGCTACCAAATATCCTTTTTTCACTTTTTTATGTCATGTAAATGATAAATGGAATCAAAGAATCTTCATATTCTTTAAGCATGAATTTTTCTAAGCTGGGCTGTTTATCGCTAGAGTTCGCAAAACATGGGCCAGTGCCCATAGCTCCAACAAGTGGCGATCGAGGAGGAACACTGTGAGTTTCCATTGACCTAGGAGCTACTGGCCAAGGAGAACCACGTAATTCTTTTGAATCACCATTCGGGTGGGATCTACACTCCACTCGGTGGATAAAAGGATTTCCTTATGATGAGAAAAGGCTAGGCTATGTTTAGGACTTGAATATATTTCTTCTTTTCTTCCAAGTAAAAAGTAAAACACTTTTTACTTGCTAAAAACTCGCTCAAGCATCGCCACATAAAGTGACAAGTATATAAAATGATAAATGTTCTATTGCGTTGTTGCTATGGTGCTTTTTTTGCCGACGGTACACTTGCCAAAGTTTTTTACCGCATTATGTCATACTTCGCACGATGTATTAATAAATCAAAAATTAATAATATCAACCTTATTCCTATGTTGTTAAGAAAATTGTCTAATTACTAGGTGTTAGAAAAAAAAGTTAAATTTACTAACAAATAGACCATAGGAATTTGACCGTTATTGCCAGGTGGTTACGGCTTCAAATTCATTTAACTTGATTTGATTTTATTAAGAGCGGGATAATGATGTAATGTAGAGTTTTTGCTCTCCTTCCCGTGGTATAGAAAAAAGCAACTGATAGATAGTTTTTGTATTATTATAACTAAACATGACATCTCGACTGATTACTCTTAAAAAATTGAATACACATTAATTAGAAGATAGATTTTACGAAAACATCTCATTATAAGAGGCTCTTGGTACAGTGGCTGTCCCACGTCTGACGGTAAACGCGAATGATTGTGGATTCGAATCCTACTTCAAAGTCAAGTCAAACTCAAATAATATAACTTGATATAACTTAATAGCTTGGAAGAGTGACATGATATATGTACAAAAGATTTTCATTTCAGCACTCCTGTAAAACAAAGCGCGGTGTTGAGCTCCGCCACTCAAAGCGTAATGTCTCGATAGCGGCGAACGGAGTGTCTTGACACTTCGATCTCTTTGAATACTCCGTTAGGCGTGAGGCTGCTTTACTTAGTATTGCAATAGAGATAATAATAGTGATAAGGTAGAGTGAGGAACGGAATTATAGAAAGAGAACGGAGTGTCTTAACACTAGGTTCTCGGGTTCCCTCTGCCTACCCTGCTATATGCGGGATACAGCGTGAAATTAAAAAAAAAAAGATAACTCTACATTACTGGATAATTCGCGATTATTAACTTAAGAATCACAAAAAAAAATCTTAATTTGGCCAATTTCAAGGTTTTTGTCTATTTTTAATCATAATTAAATCTATTTAGCCTATAGATAGGCCTTGAATTGTATATTTGTATATACTAGTTACATTTAAATAGCAGAATTAATGCGCGATTAAGTTTGTCAGTCACGTACGGTGGCTCTAACAGAGTACGGTGTTACGTGTAGTATTTAGCAATATTCAAATTGTAGGTTTCATTAGTATGTATTTGCTTATGCTCTTTGTGTATACGAAAATTCTAAAGTATCTACTATTCTATATATATATATATTTATATATATATATATATATATATATATATATATATATATATATATATATAAAACTTGTTATTATGTGACTGATAGACAATGTGCAAGCGAAATTATTGGCTATAGAAAGATGAAATAAGAAGGGAACTGAGACTGATAAATTGGAAAAATGACTTTTTAAGTTTCATAGTTCAGAAGTAAGCTTATTTTTACGATATATTATATTCTACAATAAATACGATAAATGCTCAATAAATAAGTTCTACAATAAATACTTCTTATTTAATATTCATATTGAGTTGGTTATAGAAATATATGTTATCCGCCATTTTGTTGCGGCGGCCATTTTGGTTAAAAAAAATACTTATTACTTACTTATAATTTAATTGTCTTCAGAACTAGAGATGTATTCCAAACAGCTCAATCGGACACTAGGTCCGCTGTTTGGTCGAAATTTATCTCGCAAGATTTGACCCATACTCACTAACACGGTAAGTCATATAAAATATTTTAAAAATATATACTTATGTTTTAATTTAAATATATACATAAGGAATTGTTAATTAATTTTGTTTTTTATCTGTAAAGATCTTTTATTCTATGTATTTCAAGATATTGTGAAAGAGAAGTGTAAACTCCATAGCGCAATGGTACCACGTCTGACTGGTTGTGACAAAGCGCAGCGTTGAGTTTCGCCAGTCAACTCACAATGTTTTGATTTTCGATGGAATGTGGAGAATGGAGTGTCTTGACACTAGGGTCTCACTAACTACCATGTTATGGTGGAAAAGAGCGTGAAGCTGAAAAAACATACCTAAAATGCTTTTGTTGTATTCATTCTATCAGACATGTCTAATTTATTCATTATTATATATGTTATGATTATTTAAATAAAATATAATAGTACTGTGCTTCACTTTTAACAAAAAATCAATAACAGATTTGACATTTAGAATTCTGATCACGAGACGAATTTTAAATTCAAATAGTGTTATATACTTTGCTATTTTAAAAGAAACAACATCCAAATATTCTTTTTTCTTATTTTTTACTCCCACGTATTGTTCCACGATGCAGAGTAGTTAGAGTGTCAAGACACTCTGTTTGTCACTTTTTACCTGAATTTAAGACATTTCGTGTTGAGTGGTGGAACTCAACGCCGCACGTCTTACTAGAGTAGAGAAATTAAGACAATTTAAATATAATCATTCCCCCGAATGGTAATCATAATTTGGTAATAGATTTAAATTTGAACCCTTAACAATCATTCTTACAGTTAGACGCTGTCTCACTGCGCCACTATGGCCTCCAAAACCGAAAAAAAAAAGTTAATCCAGTTGTTCGTAGTGATGCTAGAGATTAGTGACGCGATTCTCTCTTGAAAGCAAAACACAAAACATTATATTAGATTATCTAAGCTTTAAAAAATGTAATTTAAACGTGCCTTAAAAATATTTCAACATAAAACGAAAACGTTTTACATACAAAACTAATCCAATAAAGAAATTTCAAACGCACCATAAATAAGTGAACGTAGTGGATCTTGTTTGCGGCGATGTTAAATTTTTCCTAGAAGTACTCTGTAAGAAGATTTTCATTCCAACCTGAAGTTCCGAGAAATTTTATTTTAGATTAATCTATTTAGATTCAGATGTTAGTAGCCCCTTATAATCAATTTAAATTGGACAGAGATAATACGAATATATACTGAAACTGAGGTTAGCTGTAAAAGGTGGTTGCGGGTTTGTTTCCCATTCGAGGTATGGAAGAATTGACATAATGATTATATTTAAATTATTATCATTTTTCAGCTGTGATAAAACAAAGAACGGCGTTGAGTTTCACCATTTAATATGTAATGTCTGAAATGCAGGCGGAAATTAGTAAGAGAAGTGTCTTGACACTGGGTTCTCTCTGGCTATCCTAGAGTCTCTAAGAGTGAAGTAGTTATTTTTTTTTATTTTTTTTATTTTTTTAATTTACACTTCATTCGGAAGACAATGGACGGCGTAGTTTCGATACGCAATTTCAGAGTGTCTTGACTCTAGGTTCTAACTACCTTATTATATGGAAAAAAGAGTGAAATTGCAACACGACATATTTAAAACAAGTTTTAAAAAATCGACTCTACATTTCTAATCTTTATAAACATTTAGAAATCAAATTCTAACAATACTATGCAACTAGCAGTAAACAATGAATGTACCACAAACGACGACAAGAACAAGACATTTATCACAATATATTCAGACAGACGCACAATAGTCGATATAAATTTAATGAATACCATACATCAGCATACACACACGTACCTCCCTCCTTATATACACTAATAATTCGCTCTTTCACAGCGGTCACGTTTCGCTTACAAAAACTAGTACAGTCGCATGCTAATGTTCAAATAAATATTTTACAAAGAGTTCGTGTAATACAGGAAGCCTAAATTTATGTGGCGTTGAAGGCTGTAAGTGATATATGTTTAAATAGGATCAATTTTGTTTATACATATATACATATATACATAGCTTCACGCTGTATCCCGCATATAGCAGGGTAGGCGGAGGGAACCTAGTGTTAAGGCACTCCGTTCCCCACTTTCCGCCGAATTGATGGTTTATACATATATAATATGTGAATATACAGTTAGGTCATCGTTTCGACTGTAGACGTGATTGGTTGTAGTTTCAATTCCCAATCGAGGTAATAATCATATTATTTTTACTATTCGCTCTGATAAAATAAGACACGTCGTTGAGATCCATCACTCACTCACATAATGTCTCGAATTCGGTTAGAAAGTGGAGAGCGGAGTGTCAAATACTAGGTTCTTTCTGACTAAGCTATGCGGGATAATGCGTAAAGCTACTGCTTTTTATACGTTTAGTGACTGTTTAGTGTTTGGTTTAATTAGCATATAATAGGTATTGTAGAAGTTGTAATTGAAAAATAGTAATATAAAAAAAAAATATTTAGATTTCTTTTAGTAGAATTGAATGGGAAGTCAGCGCAGTGAGACACTATCCGATTGTAAACGCGATTAGTTGTTGATTGGATTCCTACACGAGAAATTGTTATTTTTAAGTTATTTTCATTTGTTCGCTCTGGTAGGATAAAGTGCGGTGTTGGGTGCCACCATAAAAGCTCTATGAAAGCGGTGAACGGAGTTTTTTGACACTAGATTCTTTCTGTATGTCTCACATAAATAAAAATCACACCAAAAATATAGAGTTCTAACATTCAACATAACAAAATAATAAAATAAATATTCAACTAAAACGAATGTATTATTCGATGTTACAAAAAGTAAGTAATAAGAGCGGTTTATTGATTATATAAAACTGTAACAGCTACTGACGGCCAAGGTCAGGCGAGTCCTACCTATCTGTACCTGTTGTTGTGCAGCCAGCAGGTTGACCGTGAACATGTAGAGTTCGTGAATCATGTTCAATACGTTTTTTGTATAGAGATGCATTTTTTTATAGATTAGGTAAAGAGAATATAGTGTTAGGACACTCTGTTCTTTACCAAATTCTTTAATTATAGAAAAAAATTCTTACATTCATTGAAGTTCTAACTGAAGTTCCGACTCAATCATAAAGCTGTCTGAAATGTAGAGTTAGGGAATTACGTTAAATTATTTTTTTATCCATAATTAGAAATTACATATAAGAATAATTTAAAATATTCTTTTTAAATGGAAGTACTAGCTATATATATTACTAATTATATAATACAATAAAACATGTCACATGTTACATCTTTTAACCGACTTCACAACAAGAAGGAGGTTCTCGATTCGACTGTATCTTTTATGTGTGTTTTTACTGGGTGAACCATTTTTATATAATAGCCTTCTAATGTGGTCCGATTTAAATTAAGATAAAATCTCATAAGTAGTTTTTGAATTTATTCGTAATAAACTCACGTGTATTTAATTTTAAGTCGGTTTTCAGTTTTATTAAATTTTAACTTTTACGATTTATTCTTACATAATAGATTCCTCTTGGATAACACTCAATCAATCAAATATATCATAAATAATAAAGCAATTTACCGCAAAGTAACCATGAGAGAACAATCTATCCAATAAGAACAACTAAGTATTTAGGAATGCAATTTTAAGCCATAACTTGTAAACATCTCAAAGGAATACATATTTTATTATATAATGTTTATATTATGTTAATAGCACATTCTTCTTACATAAATATAAGATGACAAACATAGTGACAGATCACATAGAATTTTCTAGATCGCGATATTATGAATCCAAGGAAAAAGCAAGTACTATGATATTTATTCCAACCAATTGATTGTAATACAAATTTTCCTTAATGCAGTATTTTCATTTACTAGCATTGAATAAAAACTGTGTGATTACTAGTGTTACGACACTCCGTTCCCCACTTTCCGCCGAATTGAGGCATTGCGTACTGAGTGGCGGAACTCAACGCCGCGCTTTCCCATGTTACCAGAGTGAGATATATATTAATCTATAAATTAACAAAGCACTGCACTCATCACTGACTGCCTCTACCTAAATACACATGCTTCATAAAAAACAAACAATTCAATCATAACAAAACACACATGTCACATATTATCTAAAACATATACTATACTATATATATGTAGAGATAATTACACGAGTTCATATGTAATCCGACACAGAATACAACGACCAACTCTACACGACTCTACATTTTACTTTCAAACGATTTTCATCTCTATTTTTATTAACCTAAAGGTTGCTATTGCTTGAAGGTTTTATAGTTTTTATAGTTTATAAGCAAGTATAGAATTACTATAGGTCCTTGAGTTAGTCATAATGTGCAAACAGACGGGGTGACGCCTGTACTGTTTGTTATAAAATCGCTACCAGCATTATAGTTTACGATGCAAATCATAAATCATATTTGCGTGTTTGAGGCCAGTTTGAGGTAGAGAGTTATTCTTTGGTTTATAATTTAATAGGTTCTGATTATTCGGTTCACTGAAACTTAAAAGGCATTTAATAACAGGTTGAAACAAAGAAAATTAGTAATTTTCTTGTCATTTCTTTTGTGTTTATGTTGTATTGTAGAGTCGATCGTGTTACGATATGGCCACGTTGTACGTGTAAAGTTCGTAATTTGTTTGAGTAAGTCATAAATTCTTGATCCTTTTATGATTAAAGTTCTTGACAATATTTTTAATGGCTAAGATCAGATTACCTAGCTAGATATTTACTGTATGTAGAGATTGGTAGATGAAAAATGTTAAAATGAAATTAATGAGTTTTTATACTCTTTGTTGAACCCTTATATGTTAGAAGTATTTACTTACTTACTTAATTTCACGCTTTATCCCTAGCGGGGTAGTCAGAGAGAACGGAGCGCCAAACGCTACGGTCCCTGCATACCTCTATCGCCTCGTCCATAGCCATTAACCTCTTCATGCATGCCCTCCGGGGGGTCCTCATGCTTTTTATGTGACCTTCCTCCAGTATAATTGATACTGTGTTCTCGAAGGTCAACCGAGGTCACCGAGGTTTCGATGTTAGAAGTCACATTTAACTTTACTTTTATCATTATACTATTCTTGTCATACTCATCTATTTTGTAACCTTGAATTCTTTGTGACGGAACCTAATGCGGCACTTTATTTAAATGCATTTTTATGACATATGATTCATTTTTTTTCGGCTTCACGCTTTTTTCCATAAAGAATGGTAGTCAGAGAGAATCAAGTATCAAGACAAGTTTTCCACTTTGCCTCTTATATCGAGACATCGCGTCTTCAGTGGCGGAACTCAATACCATGCTTTGATTCCATAGTAGAGAAATGGAAATAACATATTTATTAAATAATTCATTAAATATAAATCAAAATAATTATTATATAATGATTTTAATTCATCGCCAACCGTTCTAACCGACAATATCAAGGCTATGATAACCTTCTTGGCGCCAATTTTTTGCCTAAACGTGTTAACAGTCGATTGTAATACTTAAATAGTAACTGATTTCAGCGCAAAAAATAGTAATTAACCAATATTATTACAGTTATCTTCCTTTGCAATCTACTGTTACATTTTGTAACACGATCTCGATGCAGAAGTTTGTACTAAAATAAGATTGTTACGAGAACATTGACAACTTTAACGACTACCACTCTATAATATGAAAAAAGAAGTAATGTCAAGCATAATTTTATGATAATATTTAACGGTGTTTAATGAATCGGTTTTTAACGCCTGTCGTCAGAGGTACAAGCGTGCGACTGTAAACGCGATAGGTTGTAGGTTCGATTCCCACTCCAGGAAATGGTAATCTTTTCATTTCCTGGGTTTGGTAACAAGGCAAGTGCGGCGTGAGTTCCGCCACTCAGCACGCAATGCCTCAATTCGGCGGAAAGTGGGGAACAGAATTGTTGCAAGAGAACGGAGTGTCTTAACACTAGGTTCTCAGGTTCTCTCTACCTACCCTGCTATATGCGGGATATAGCGTGAAGTTAAAAATAAAAAAAAGTAAAAATAAAATAAAAAATAATGAATCGGAAACGACGAAATATAACTTATTTGTTAAATAAGCGAGTTTAAAAAGGTATTTTTTACAATTTAATGTGAAACAGCAGCTTCACGTTTTAACAGTCAGAGTGAACCTAGTGTTGAGACACTCCCTTCGCCGCTTACCGTCTGAACTCAAGACATTGGGCATAAAATGGCGGAGCTCAACGCCGCAATTTGTCATACCAAAACACAGAAATGAAATCAATCACGTTTCAATTCAGAAAATTTCATGTCTCTCCCATATAATTTGATGTCGTAAAATATTATTTTATTCTGCACTTTCTGCACACAAGAGTGTTATGCGTTTTGAGTGTGGGAGCTCTTACTATATTTTGTTCAAAAAGAACCAGCAGTAAGAAAATATAAAAATAATTATAAAAAAATCAAACTGATAGTAATCGAGTATAGCCAAACGATTTTCAACTGCACCACGATGACCTCAACGTTATTTCTTCACAAAAAACACAATTTTAAAAAGACATGACTAATTTTAAAGACTCTACAATAACAAGATTACAAAGAGAGGAGTCAAAATAATATACAGTAGTCGCATCTCTACCGACTCTAAGCCGAACTTTCAAAACCGGTCCTCAACGCCACGCCACGGTTTTTTACAACACAACAAAACATTACACCGCTTTAAAATATAAGTTATCTCGACGATCGCTTTTTTGTTACACGTTTAATATATTCAGGCACGGAGTGATGTCATTCTGCCAACAAAAAAATTATAAAAAAAGTCAACGTACATACATACATCGATGAATTATTATTTTAATTATGATTTCATATGACGTGTTTCGATTTTAATGTACTTTTGTCTCTGTTTTCAATAGTTTATCCATTGTAGAGATGTTACATTGATGATGACATTGATTCATCACTATTTTCACTGTATACATATAAAAACGGGGCATTGTGGGACATATTTCTGAATAAATGCGATGGCTGTCGATATTTTTTTTTATTTAGAGGATAATTTTTAGCTATCAACTGATTTTTTTGGTTTAAAGTAAATAAAGCAGGTAGATGTATACAAGAGTGTATCAACAGGTTCAATCAGGTTGTCTCTGCTATTACATTTGCGGGATAAAGCGTAAAATTATATAAGAATACTTAGGTACGATTGAAATAACAACCTTTAAATACAAATTCCGTAATCTTCTTCCATAATCTCTTAATATAGAGACAGCTAGTAGTGAATGAATTCTATGAATACAGCAGAACTAAGCTGTAAAATACAGGACATATTTATATAGTAATTATAGTTGAACATACAGTTTGTTCACGACAGAAATGTATTGTTATACATGTAATCACTACTCAGTAAACTGTACATAAATAATACAATCTAAGAACATTCAATTCTCAGGCAGCTCGGAACAAAGCTACTTGTTATCAGACTCTATTGTTATAAATCATTCGGAATATTAATTGTCGTGTCTATTTGCGTCGTGTAAACATCAGCGCTGGCTGTCTCTGGCTGTCTCCACTCGCCGATACTCGACGGACACAGAACAATGGGTTCGCCGTAAATTGTCATAATGATTTAAATTTGTACGCTTCATTAGTCCGCGGGCAATCAAACAATGGACTCTATGATGGAAGACACTCCCTGGACTATTGTCGGCTTCAATTAGGCGGACTGTCAGTCACAATGAATGATTTACGTCACAGTGGCCTTGGAAACATGTCAAGTTCGGTTCAACGTACGGTGTCATCGCTAGCGTAGCCTGAACTCTACCATCCGATGGAGCGGCAGAAGCGAGCGGCGTGAGAGAGCATTTTACATTTTCAGTGGGTCAGCCAGAGTTGGCTAAGCCACGGTAGATTTATTCGCAAGCCAATTAGGTGTTCCGTGGAACGATTAGGTTACATCACGCCGCGATTACCGCGATACCCGCGCCGGTGTATTTGGTAACTTTCCACGACTTTCATACGTTATAATGATATGTTTATACAATCTCTACAACTTTATTGCAAAGTCTCATTCCAGATAACGTATGATTTAAACGTTTCTAGGAATTCCGACAAGTTGTAAATCGCATTAGCGCAAAGTAAACATATAAGCTCTAACTAATCTTTCACTTGTGTTTGTTTTCATTTCGTCTAATTTATTTGCTTTCGTCTGATTCATACGCTTTTATAAGTACTAGTGTATTGCGAATTACTTTTCGTAAATAACATTACTTTAGGTTAAAAAATTATCTTGTTGCTAACCTAATATTAGATATATAAAAGCAAGACAAAATTTCTCATTTTTATATAGCATTTTTAATAGTAGCCTCAAAAGAAACATTTCCATGTTCCGATGTTACCTTTAAGACATGGAAACCTATCATATTGCTTAAAACTCTACCATCATCAGACAGTCTTCAAAAAAGTACTCCACAAAAACTAAGCTCAGCATTTTCGAGGATAAAGCATAGCTAATCCAAACTAGTAAGTGGGCTAGACTTTCGGTGTAAGAGCCCGTATGGATGGCGGCCCTCGAGACGAGAGCCTTTGTCTACCACCCTTCACAGTTCTCGGGTTAAACCTTTGGTGACTGTCCTGACGGCATGCGGGCGGGGTTGAGCTCCGCCACTGAGGTGAGGGCCGTCTCAAGAGAAATTTAAGTACTACAACGGATTTTTGTTTTAGACCTATTGTTACTATTTTTAGATGTTTAAAAAGCTTTTAAGTCAGTCTATTTTATTCACTCTTTGTTGGTTTTTTTGATTTTTGGTGTGTTCGTACTTTCTTTTATATTAACACTGTATTGGATTTCTTAATAAAGCAGCTTCACGCTTTATCCCGCATAGCAGGGTAGTTAGAGAGAACCTAGTGTCAAGACACTCCGTTAACCGCTTTCCATCCGAATTTGATATATTAAATTTGTCATAATTTCTAATATATATTATCTAACATTGCCTCTTCCAATGAATAGTAAACCAAACCATATTTAGCACATGAAATTTAACTAAAAACTTATAATAAATAACTTTTAGAGTGACATGTTTGAAGATACAGCAGCTACAATACTAATTGGCGGAGCTTAACGCCGCGTTGTGTTTTACTCTACTAATAAAAACAACAATTTTTAATTATAAATAATAACACCCATCGTGGCGCAGAGGCACAAGCGTGCGACTGTAAACGCAACAGGTTGTGGGTTCGATTCCCATTCCAGGAAATGGAATTTTTCATTTCTTGGGTTTGGTAACAAGGCAAAGCGCGGCGTTGACTTCCGCCACTCAACACGCAATGCCTCAATTCGGCGGAAAACGGGGAACGGTGTATCTTAAAACTAGGTTCCCTCTACCTACCCTGCTATATGCGGGATACAGCGTGAAGCTACGTATGTATGGCTGTACGTAATAATAACAAAGAAGTGACATATATATATGCATGTATATGGTATTTTCATATTAGGTCGTTAGGCATTGTAGAGCATGACTCATGTAGGCTTTGTCAGATCTAGTTCAATGTTAGCTTACTCATACAATATACAAGTATTGTATTATATTTAAATGCTGGATATTAAATTATTAATTATTAGCATCGATATTTCTGTATTAATGGCACTTCCTGGTTTTACTTTAACATTAAAAGTAGTAGAGAGAAAATACTGTCTCAAAATGGAGATATTACGTTTGCGTTACGTTGAGTGGTTGAATTTAGGACCAGTTTTATAGTAAGCTCATATCAGTGGCGAGGTGGACACCTCGATGATGGACATACAGATGTATGGACATACATCTCGATTCCCACCGACTTGCCTAAGTTTTCAAAGTACAAGTATGAGACCCAAAAAAAAAACTTGCCAATGAAATCTAGAGCTCGAAAAACAAAGTGTGAGAGGTAAAAAAAAGGAAGGTCGCCAGGAAAATATTGGTCATAAAATTGCAAAAAAACAAGCTCTGATCTTATAGACCTAAAAGAAAAAGGTTGCCAAAATTCGATAGTGATATTACTAAATACCTTCACATCCTATAAAATTAAAAATTACCGGCTTCCCTAAATATATATCGGCTTCCCTTAATTTCTTAGCTTGCCTAAATAAAATTTTCACCCTTCGCCACTGCCACATATATAGTAAAAGTAGTAACACCAAGTAGGAATCGAATCCATAACCGTTCAGCTATACCACTGCGTTATGCAGTAACAGACATAAAAAAATCAGTCGAATTGAGAATCTTCCTTTTTAAGTCGGTTATCTTTTTATTTAACGCATAAAATTAGATTAATTAGTAAACTTTACTAAATTTTCTCATATAAGTGCCTGTATTGTCGTCTAAAATCTATATATTAATATTAATACGTGAAGTAAAAACTTTGGACCCCTTTTTACGAAAATTACGCGAACGGAGGAGCATGAAACTTGGCACACTTATAGTTTATATAGCGAAGGGGCGCCGAAAGATAGTATGAAGTTAATGAAATAAATGTTACACACTCCATAATGGTTTAACATCCATGTTTATATAAAGCGACATATACATACTTTGCTAGGACGCGTTATTAACGCGTCAACGGGGACACTAGTATATTTAAATGTACACGTAATTAATCATCATAAATGACATGTGTTAACTTGTAGTCACCAGATCGTTACATTTTATGACTTGTTCTTACCATAATATTTATTACTCAGAGACTAATTGCAAATATTTATTCTATGTCAGTCAGATTTTAACACCAGAATGTAAAATTATTACGAATAACTCTGAAACTGCTCATCCTTTGAGATCTTGTACTAAACGAACTGTATTAAATAGGATCACATCAAAAGCATATAAAGAAGAACTATCAAAATTGGTTCATCCATTAAAAAGTTATGACATAATACACATAAAAAATAAAGCGCGGCGTTGAGTTCCGCCACTCAACAAGCAATGCCTCAATTCGGCGGAAAATGGGGAACGGATTTGTTGAAAGAGAATGGAGTGTCTTAACACTAGGTTCTCTGGTTCCCTCTGCCTACCCTACTATATGCGGGATACAGCGTGAAGTGAAAAAAAATACTGTTAAATTGAAACCTCCTTCTTTTTAAATCTAGAAATATATGAATCTACCTGAAACGATAGAGTGAGTATATATACACATATATTAATATACGAAGTAAAAACTTTAAATCTTAGATCTTAAACTTTAGATCTTTTAAAAGAAAGCTCAGATATGCACACTACCATATGTTAAACACACACGTTGCTATGGTAACGTTTATTTAACGCATCAACGAGTCTTCTAGTGAGAATATAATGCTAACATATTCTGAGCAAACCTCAATTTTCCTAATCCTAACGACGCACGAAGTGGCTCTCGTGTCGCAAGGGGCGCGGAAAAATCGGATTTTCTTAACGATTCCCAAATGCTATCTAATTGTACGGCATTGTGTTCTGGAGAATACTTCAAAGTATTAATTTGTTTGTAAAGAAAAATAATTGAAAAACAGTCGTCTTTTCTTTTAATATATTTCGAAAGTTTATTCAATTATCAAATCGCCATAACAAGCTGCACGTTTAATTCTGTATTGCTATGTGGGTAGTCAGAGAGGATCTAGTGTCATGACACTCCGTTCACCATTTTCATCGCAAAGTTTTGTCTTACCAGAGTAAGGATATGAAAATAATTTAAAACCTAATATGATTAACGCCTGTCGTCGCGGCGAGGCACAAGCGTGCGACTGTAAACGCGACAGGTTATGGGTTCGATTCCCACTCCAGGAAATGGAATTTTTCATTTCCTGCGTTTGGTAAGAAGGCAAAGCGCGGCGTTGAGTTCCGCCACTCAGCACGCAATGCCTCAATTCGGGGAAAAGTGGGGAACCGAGTGTCTTAACACTAGGTTCTCTCTGCCTACCGCTGCTATATACGGGATACAGCGTGAAGCTATGTATGTATGTACCTAATATGATTATTCTAAATAGCAACAAATTTCAAAAAAACGTTGTGTCTTTAGATTCTCTTCTTCTGCCTTGCTCTACATATATAGAGAATTTTCTTCTTTTTCGTTGTTTGATGAGGTATAAATGAACTCAATCAACAAGACTTCTTAGTATTCCATGCACTTACCGCGTAGATACCAGGAAAGGAACTGGAAGCAGTGCCTGGGACTTGAAATCCAAGTTTTTTTTTTAACTTCACACTGTAACCCACATATAGCAGGGTAGGCAGAGGGAACCAAACAACCTAGTGTTAAGACACTCCATTCTCTTTCAACAATTCCGTTCCCCACTTTCCGCCGAATTGAGGCATTGCGTGCTGAGTGGCGGAACTCAACGCCGCGCTTTGTCTTGTTACCAGACCCAAGAAATGAAAATACTAAATTTTACATTTTCTGGAGTGGGAATCGAAAGTACAACCTGTCGCGTTTACAGTCGCACGCTTGTGCTTCTGCGCCACGACAGGCGTTGTCCAACTATAGGCTTAAAGGGACCCTTTAAAATGTACTAACACTCGCCTACAAGCTCGAACCTCCTCTCTGTACCCTACCAATAAATATCTTATTTTTTTATGAAAACCTATTAATTTCACAAATAAACAGATATCTCCAAAAGCTTCTAGTAATAATAAATAATAAATAACAGAATTGACTACAAAGTTGTTTACACGAGTGCATCGAGCGAGCGTCGTGCCAAATATCATGTTTATCAGTTTTCATGTATTGTTTGCTCTACTAACTATAATAAAATAAGGTATACTTTATAAATGTGATTTGAAATGATGATATTTCTATATTTATACTTGTATAATCAATAATAATTAACATTTTAATAAGAAAAGTGATTTAAAATAAAATGTTTTAATGAGTCATTTTATTACGAATAACTCAAAAACTAGTTGTCAAATCTTAACGAAATTTAAATGGGACCTCATCAGAACCATTAGCTATCATATAAAAAAAGAATCATCCAGATTGGTTCACACAGTAAAAAGTTATCACACACATAACACACAATTTAAATGGGACCACATCACAAGCACTAGCTATCATATACAAAAAGAATCATCCAGATTGGTTCACTCAGTAAAAAGTTATCACACACATCAAAAATACAGTTGAACTGAGAACCTCCTTTGGGACGTCGGCTAAAAATGAAACTTGTCTTAGCTTGAAATTTTGTAAAAACAATAAATATGGTAAGGAAATGAAAAAACATTTTTTTTGTTACTATTTAGAGAAATATTAATTTTTAAAACTACTAAAAACATTTTGACTTGAGCTTCGGGAACATAGATAGAATTAAAGATGAAAAAATTGTGAAATGAAATATTATGCAGAACTAAATGCTTAGAGAGGAAGAAAAAGACGTCGGTTGACTTTTAAAGAGAACACACTATAAAGACACTCCATTCTTTACTTCCCCCGATTATATATTAAGTGCCGGAACCTAACGCCGCATCTTATTTGCACCAGAGAGGGGTAAATAAAAAAAAATAAACGTAATTGTTTTTTCACGCCGTGAAATGTTACATAGAATACTAAAATATGTGTGTGTATGTATTTTCACTACATATAATGTATTTTCTAGTAAATGAAAGTAAAGTATTGCAGTAAATACACAAAGTGGGTACGCTGGAGTGAGGTGAGGTGAGGACAAACAAAGTGTTCCTCAAACCTTTATCTGCCTTGAGACAAATTGTTCAGTGATAATTTTGGTTACAGAGACCGTGTATGTACATATTATGAATATTTTTTATATTTTCTATACAAAATTTACTTTATAAAGTGAGGAATGGAAAATTGATAGAACAGAGTGTCTTAACACTAGGTTCTCTGGTTCCCTCTGCCTACCCCGTTATATGTGGGATACAACGTGAAGCTAATAATTATCATATTCACGCTATGCGAGATAGCAGGGTAGTCAGAGAAAACCTAATGTTAAGACACTTCGTTCTCTACTTCCAATCTAAATTCGACATATTACGTTTTGAGTGGTGGAACTAAACGCCGCGTTTCATCTTTGTCTGTATAATTTCTGTTCTTATAAAAAATGCCAAAATATATGTATATGTAAATAAGTATGAAATTATAATTATGTAAATGAAAAACTAACACTGTCTGTTTTACAGTTGTCTTCAGTTATATTTTCAGTTTATTCTGCAAATATTTATAACATAAAAATGTATTAAATACCTATTTATATATTATTTTCACGAATAGATATTTAATTTATTGATTTAATATATTTCTTTATATATTATTATAAAATATTGGCTTTCCTTTGTCCGTATTTCGAGAAAGGGATATATTCTAAGGTTTTTCTTGACATATTAATGATAACTAAGCTTAAACTGGAGGTCATGGAGTGTCTGACTGACTGTAAATGCGATTGGGTGTGGGTTCAATTTTCACTCAGGGGAATGATTATGGATGAAATATTTATTTAGAAAAAACGCATTGAGCTTGAACTTAATACACAATATCTAGATTTCGGGCCTCAGAAAAACATCGCCAGATCCATAATGATACGAATTCTTAGTGAACAAGCAAACGAAGCCGCAGCAAACAGCTAGTAAAATACCATAAAAAATAAGCTCAATCTGTACATACACAGAGTAAACTAAGATAAGTTTGTCCACATGTTTACAGGCTGGCCTTTGTTAGGTGTCTGGCGGCGCGGCGGAAACCCACAAAAAAAACTTTATACCTACCATACAGGTAATGTACGAGTACCGGGAATGACTTTCACACACCAAAAGGCAATTTAGACATGAAAAGCTTTGCATTTCTAGCTCTACTTTGCATGAAGTGGAAAAATAAACTGGTTTTTAAGTACTTTTCGCATATTATGACGTCTTTGAGTATAAAAGTAATTTTTTTTTTTAACTTCATGATGTACCCCGCATATAGCGGGGTAGGCAGAGGGAACACTCTTTCAACAATTCCGTTTCCCACTTTCCGCCGAATTGTGGCATTGAGTGGCGGAACTCAACGCCGCGCTTTGCCTTGTTACCAAACCCAAGAAATGAAATCAGAAAATAAGTTGTGTCTAACACTGTAAAAATATTGTTTTTGGCCAGTGGTTGTAGATTCGATCTTGTTTGTGGGAAATGATTAAAATGTACGATGCACAATCGGGTAGTTAGAAACAATCTAGTGTCAAGACACTCCAATCCCGTTTTCCACCGAAAGTCGAGTCACTGCGTGAATCATACTCGAGTAGAAATCGAACCCACAACGAATAAGCCAGACTATTCCCCACTGCGGCACGATAGTCTCTTAACAATATTCATATTCAATTTAAAAACAACAATGTTATTATGAAAAAATCGTAATAAGTCTTGGGTAACAACGAGGCTGCCTGTGCCTGTACAGTGTACGATGTACGCCCGCGGCTTAGAGTACTATCTTGAAATAATATCTCTTAATACACATGGATGTGCTTTTGATATATTAAATATTTTAAAGTAACTTTTGCCTGTGGGTTTACTTGATCTTTATTCTTTTTTTTAGCTTCACCCTGTATCCCGCACATAGCAGCTCCGCTTTTTCAACAATTCCGTTCCCCACTTTCCGCTGGATTGAGGCATTGCGTGCTGAATGGCGGAACTCAACGCCGCACTTTGCCTTGTTACTAAGCCCAGGAAATGAAAATACTAAACTTTACATTTCCTGGAGTGGGAATCGACCCCACAACCTGTCGCATTTATAGTCGCACGCTTGTGCCTCTGCGCCACGACAGGCGTCGTACTGCAATATCTATATAAGTAAGCCGTTGTACACAAGCCCTTAGCCTGAACGAGATAAATGATAAAACGAGGCAATTAATTCTGCGGGAAGACGATGAGAAGAAAAAAGGGATAAAAAGTGATGTAGTCCGCTACCGGGCGGACGCCGGCATCACCGACACCGACCGACACCGACCGGTTAAGGCACAATGCTATTATAAAACCAAATACAGCTTAGACGTAAAAACCTGATTGACTTAATGGTTTATTTTAGCTTCACGCTGTATCCCGCACATTGCAGAGTAGGCAGAGGGAACCACAGAACCTAATGTTAAGACTCTCTGTTCTCTTTTAACATTTCGGTTTCGTTTTCCACTTACCGCCGAATTAAGGCATTGCGTGCTGGGTAGTGGAACTCAATGCCGCGCTTTTGCCTTGCTACCAGAGCGATGAAATGAAAATACTAAATATTATTTAATATTTTTATTTTCTGGAGAAGGAATCGAACCCACAATCTGTCGTGTTTACAGTCGCACGCTCGTGCCTCTACACTACGACAGGTCTCATGACTTAACGGTATATAAATATATTGATTGACAGACCTAACTGACCTAATGTAAAGAGTTTGCTAGCAAATATTTTGTCTGACTGACTTAAGAGCGAAATGAAATTTTACAAATATGCTTTTATGTCCATTACGATATTCTTTAGCTTATTAATCGATTTCAAAAAAAGGAGCTCGTTTTCAATTCAAATTTATTTTTTATGTGTTACAGCACACAGTTTTTATGTGTGTGGGGAACGGAGTGTCTTAACACTACCTCCTACCCTCCTATATGTGGGATACGGCATGAAGCTATGTATGTATATGTTACAGCATAACTTTTTATTGGATGACACTATTTCGATGATTCTTTTTTTATTTGATAGCTATATATAAATAGTGCTGATGTTCTCCAATTTAAATTTAATCAATATTTAATTAGTAGTTTTTGAGCTATTCGTAATAATTTTACTTTATTGGTTCTCTGTTTTTATTAAAATCTTAGTTATATTTTATACTAATACGAGTATATTTTGCAAGCCCGAGATCACCTATTGTCAAGACTCTCTGCTCTCCACGTTTCATAACAATTTAGCTAAAACAAAAGCACTTCTCCTTAACCCAGTAATATATTTATTACATGTACGTACTTACATACTCGTACATCGGTCGGACAGTTTTATTTTTCGACGCGAGTTTCCTCCATCCGGTGGCTTGAAACAAGTAATTCCTCTACCTTTCTTCCTTTTACTTTGTTCTTGTTTTCTTTGGGCATTAATATTGGAAATTACGGGCTTTTTATGTTCATACATTTGTATAAGTATTGCCGGTTTTTCATGTATGGATATAAATTACATTGTGGTAGAGAAATGGGGAAAACTAGCGGGTTTTATGAAAATTTCTATATAATGTAATATATTGTAGCAGAAGTCATAATGTTTCGCTCATATCTTTTGAACTTGTATAAGAAGAATATTTGATTGATGAAATCTTTGATTTTCGCGATTTTTAGGTATATTAAATGTTTTTTTTTGTACTTCCACGCTATATCCCGCTTGGCTGGTTAGTTAGAGAGAACTTAAGTCAAGTCACTCCGTTCACCACTTTCCAGTCGAATTCGAAACGTTGTGTGTTAAGCAACGCTCCTGTAAACCAGAGCGCATAAAAAAAACAATTTCAATATATTTATTCTTCCTGTGTACTGACGCTGGAACACGATAGCCTGTCTTTTCTATCTTCTTCTGCCATATTAACATTCTGCTGCCTAACATATAACAGTGAGAAAAGGTAATCTTAATAGATTGGAGTGTCTTAACACTAGGCTCCCAGGTTCCCTCTGCCTACCCAGAAAGAAGATATACACAGAGTGGCAGGTAAGCAAGGACATAAAAGTTAATAAAAGCCTGCTAAGGTTAGACACTGTGTTCTCTCTTTTAAGGTGAAAGGAGTGTCTCAACACTAAATTCCCGTTACCAATCCTATTACAACCTAGAGACAAAAAAATCGACATATAAGTTCTCATTATAGTTATATTTTCAATAATATTGTATTGTATTGTAAACTGTTTTTTGTATAGAAATCGTGACTTACTTTTATAATATTGTTGAGGTAAGTAATTTTAAAGTTCATACTTTATACAAGGTCTTAATAGACAGGAAGCTAAATTATCATTTTGCTGTTATTATAAAGAAAATATGAAAAAAATATATATTGTGTATTGAGTAACTGTATATTTAAATAGAGACCATCGTGGCGTAGTGGAACAGCTGTGGACACCAATGGTTGCGGCTTCGATTTCCACTAGAGAATTAACATATTTAGATAATGTTTCCGCTCTAGTAAAACAAACCATGGCGCTCATTAAGCCATGTTTTTATTTCGCGTGGAAAAAAATGAATAGAGTGTCGTGACACTAGGTTCCTCTAACTAGCGAAATACTGTAAAATAAACTGAATACTGACAGTATCGAAGTTAAATTGAAACTTATTGGCTTCGCAGTATTGGGGTTCGATGCCTACTGAATGGAACAAAAATCAAATTCCTGTGTCCAGTTTAGTTACATACTCATAGTTCCGCCCGTGCAGAATAGAATTATTTTTATATAATATTCCACATTTCATATATTATAATTTTCCTTTTGACTGTATTTTGTGTCAAAAATGCCTACTTGACCATCTAATCAAAATAGTTTGACTATTCAATTTACTCTCCGAACTTACTATTATAACACAACGCGGCGCTTGACACCGAGAAACAGGCAAAACGCCTGTCGTGGCAAAGAGTCACAAGCAGGCGACGCGACAAGTCGTGGGTTCGATTCTCACTCCAGGAAATGTAAAAAGTTTAGTATTTCCATTTTCTGGGTTTGGTAATGGCAAAACGCGGCGTTGAGTTTCGCCACTCAGCTTCAGTTACCAATTCGGCGGAAAGTGGAGAACGGAGTATCTTAACACTAGGTTCCCTCTGCCTACCCTGCCTATATGCGGGATACAGCGTGAAGCTAAGAGAGATAGAGAGAAACCGGCAAAAAATAACAAATAAAATTGATATTTTCAGCTATTTCCTTAATAATCACAAACAATCATACATTACCGTGGTCACTATAACTAACTGTAAAAGGAGGAAAGAAATATAAATGTGTAACAATAACAGTATATCATAGCGTTCTCCGATCGTAAACAAACTTGCTAAAGTTTATTGCAAACGTTGCTACTTAGTATATAATGTACCAGAGAAAAATATATTATGTATGTATATTATTTTAGTAGATGAGAATGAATGAAACTTACTTCACATACATAGACCACATGGCTT
This sequence comes from Philaethria dido, assembly GCA_033558755.1. Taxonomy (NCBI): domain Eukaryota; kingdom Metazoa; phylum Arthropoda; class Insecta; order Lepidoptera; family Nymphalidae; genus Philaethria; species Philaethria dido. The sequence goes on from JAKGSA010000787.1 coordinate 88,209, forward strand.
TAGTTACAAGCTTTAGAGTGGGAATAGTGTTAAGACTCTATTCTTTTCTTTTTAATGTAAGTGGCGCAGAGGTACAAGCGTACGACTGTAAACGCGACAGGTTATGGATTCGATTCCTACTCCAGGAAATGAAAATATTAAACAATATTTAGTATTTTCATTTCCTTGCTCTGGTAACAAGTCAAAGCATGGCGTTGAGTTCCACCACTCAACACGCAATGCCTCAATTCAAATCACGGCATAATCATACATGATGTCTCAAATTCAGACAGAAAGTGGAACGCAGGGTCTTGATAGGTTCTTTCTTCCTATCCTATGCGAGATAAAGCGTGAAGCTGTATTTATCTTTTTTTTAGATTCACGCTGTATCCCGCAAATAGCAGGGTAGGCAGAGAGAATCTGAGAATCTAGTGTTAAGACACTGCGTTCTCATAAAATTCCCTTCGCCACTTTCCGCCGTATATAAATATTAATCTACTATTTATCATACAAATGCAATTCATATTCATATTTTTTAACATAGAAAACGTATTCCAATAATCAAATCTCTAAAAAACTAGTTTCTCGTATTAAAATGTAAATAAAAGGGGAACTTGTGTCCAAATACAACTTGAAACCGGTTGCTCTTGGCCATCCCGCTCCTAACCCGCTCCGAGGTCCGTGGGCGAGTCCTCTTCACATCTCATCGTTAACTAAACAACGATGATAATGTTTGGTTAGATTACTTTAAAGTAGTTAAAAATGTAATTTTCTGGGTTTGGTAATAAGGCAAAGCGCAGCGTTGAGTTTCATGCATTCCAGGCATTGCGTGTCGAGTGGCGGAACTCAATGCCGCGCTTAGCCTTGCTAGTAAACCCAGGAAATGAAAACACTAACATTTCCTGGAGTGGGAATCGAACCCACAACCTGTCGTGTTTACAGTCGCACGCACTTGTGCCGCTGCGCCACGACAGGCGTTAACAATAAAATTTAACTCCTATAACTATCTTATTGTATAAAGTACCATTACGTAGGTATATACTCGTATAGTAAAAAGTGAGCGACTCCCAAAGCGCCGAGAGAAAACGCTTCTATCTAAGTTTACCCTCAAGTTAAACTAGTTTAGTTAGGAACACCCCCCTGAGCATTAAATCAGTCAGGCATTGTTTTAGTGGCGAAAATACTCTTTTTTAGATAAAGAAGTATAAGATATATCACTATGGCACAGTGGTCATGTGTTCTCATGATGGTTATAGCTTCAAATTCTTTTTAAAAATGTCTAAATAATTATACTCCATCAATATAGCAAAAGTTTATTAATAATTTCGTATAAATATCACAAATATATGTAATTTAATTTAAATCATTATATTTACTTGGATTTGTAGAATACAAGAAGGAAATTTTATTATAACCTAATAAAATTCTTTCTGATTAGGTAATTTCTTTATTTGTTTTTTTTTTGAAAATTCTATGTAGGCATGCTTTAAACAGAAAAAAACATTACATAGATTGAAGGCTATAGTGGCGCGGTGGGATGACGTCTGATTATAAGCAAGATTGGTTGTGTATTCGATTCCTATTCGGGGAAATAATTATGGTTAAATTATTGCCCTTTTATCGCTCCGGTAAAGACAAATTCTGTTATTGTTGTTACCGTTCACTAAGCATACAATGTATTCATTTTAAATGGAAAGTGGATAACGGAGTGTCCTGACACTTTATTCTCTTCTCTTTCTTATTGTATGGGGAAAAGCGTAAAGCTGAACATAATAAGCCAATAATATAATACTATGACCTACATCAAATATATTAATAAACTGACAAAAACACTACTTTCTAACATATATATTTATGATCAAACGATTGTATGGTTGTAACTTTACTTTGAGCCAAAATTCTGAATCCCTAATAGGTGTATTTCCCTTTATACTTGATATTTCTCCCACGCACAGGTAGGGCAAAGGTCAGGAGGTTAGGTAATTTCATAAATATAATATATAAGAATACTAGCTGTTACTCGTGGTTCCGCTCGGTCAATTAACAATAGTTATGATTTTAACAAAAAAAGAAAATCAACTTCAAAGAAAATGCATTAAAATGAATAATGACTACTAAATAACTACTCATAATGCCTCGATTCGGCGGAAAGTGGTGAACGGAATTGTTGAAAGAGAACGGAGTGTCTTAACACTATGTTCTCTGGTTCCCTCTGCCTACCCTGCTATATGCGGGATACAAGCGTGAAGTTAATATATACATATATTTCTTGATTTCTACGTGAAAAAAGAACAAACAAATATATTTTCCTATTTACAATATTAGTATGTATTTCATTGACTTACCCTATTACTTAGGGAATTTACATAGAGTCCAAGAATAGAGTAATTGCACATAAATTTTATGAATTCAGCCAAGACCTTTGAGGAAATTCTAAGCATTTTTCTTATAGAGGTCATCTATATGATATTTTATAAATATATTCAAACTAAGGAATACAAAGGAGGGTGTTGAGTTCCGTTATTTAACACATAGTGGGAATCGAACCCACATCCTGTCGCGTTTACAGTCGCACGCTTGTGCCTCTGCCACGACAGGCATAATAACACACATAAAAAAAAACAGACGAACCTGTTATTTTGAAGTTGATTAAGAAAACAAATAAGATTTAAAACAATGACCTCTAAAGTATTAAATACGCATGTTGAAATTGGCATTGGAGACAAAATCACAGGCAAATATTAGTATTGTCAAATGAGGCAAGACGCTAACCGAAGAGGATATGCGCAAGGATGTGGCTTCAATCAGGTTGCGAGAGTGGTTTATAATGCGACACTCGATGGCGCAATGGATGACGAACGAAAGAAACGGGTTCGACAGTGTTTGTAACAATGGGGTCATTTAAAAGGATATATACATCAAATATGGTGAATAAAAACTGTGTCCTGTACTTTCGTTTGCGAACTATAGCCAATAAAATCCCGGTTTTCTTCCAGCTCAAAGCATTTTAGAACTTAATTTCACGCTTTATCCCTAGCGTGGTAGTCAGAGTAATTTTGAAAAATTATCTTATTGATCGCCTGTCGTGGCGCAGAGGCACAAGCGTGCGACTGTAAACGCGACAGGTTGTGGGTTCGATTCCCACTCCAGTGAAATGGAATTTTTCATTTCCTGGGTTTGGTGACAGGCAAAGCGCGGCGTTGAGTTCCGCCACTCAGCACGCAATGCCTCAATTCGGCGGAAAGTGGGGAACGGAGTGTCTTAACACTAGGTTCCCTCTGCCTACTCTGCTATATGCGGGATACAGCGTGAAGCTATATATGTATGTATTTTATTGATAATTTTCAATATTATTGAAAAGAAAGCATATACTAAAAACCTAGTATTATGTTAAAGTACTATAATTTCAATTTTAATATAACGCTTATACCCGTATTGCAAGGAAGTCGAAGAGAATCTAAGTTAAGTTAACCTAGTGTCAAGATACTTTGTTCTACACTTTCCGCCTGTACACAAGTTTTTATGTCCGGAGCGGAGAAATAAAAATCGAACCCACAACCAATCACTAACACTCACTACCACTATTCCACGATGATCAAAAAGAGAAAAAAGGGATAAATATACAGAAAGAAAGGACCTAAAGTCAAAACACTCCATTCTATGTTTTTCGTCCGAATTAAGAACACCTCCACCCTTTATCTTACCATTGCATGCTAAAATGTAAATGAGTAATGTAATACATACATACATACATACATAGCTTCACGCTGAATCCCGCATTTAGCAGGGTAGGCAGAGGGAACCTAGTGTTAAGACACTCCGTTCCCAATTAAGTAATATAATCATGCCCTAAAGTGGAAATTGAACCAATTCTTACTGCAAATACATTCAAACTTTACCACTGCGCCACTATGACATTAAAAAGAGAACAAATAAAGATATATAGAAAGAAGGTCTTCGAACCTGGCAATAGTAAACCAAATTAACAAATATCGCTTCAGGCGAACTGGCTACATAGCAACAACTAAAATATATCTTTTTCAAGCTAATTTCAATCTTTTCCTCCTTGTAATAAGAGTTATTTTTGTGTTTTGTATATGATAGATGTTAGTGAGCTGTTGTAAGGTAGCAACTCCTACTGAGGTTAGAAAAAGCGTAAGTCGGTAGCAAATATTAGACAGGGTTGACGAAAAGATGCTGATTATATATGTGGTAGAAAGAATAAAATATTTATTTTATTGTATACTAGAATAATATATTAAAATAATTACTCATTAAGGTAACATAGTAAAAAATAATCATAAATATTAAATTCCAATTTTTTTTAATTTTTCGTTGAGTTCTGCCACTCAGCACGCAATGTCTCAATTCGGCGGAGAGTGGGGAACGGAGTGTCTTAACACTAGATTCTCAGAAACCCTCTGCCTACCCTGCTATATGCGGGATACAGCGTGAAGCTATGTTTTTTATTTTTTACGTAGTAAGTTGGTAAATAAATCTAAAAGTATTGGAATCATATTCTTTTTGAAGTCTTCTTACTGTAGTAAAATAATGCATTTTTTATATGACATCTGAACATTATCGACTCATTTGATATGAAATCTAAACCCACATTTTCTTAGAAGATAACTGGTTTTTTTCTTATATTATTCTAAAGTTATAATTATTTAAAGATTATAAATTCAAAATTTATTTATAAAAGCAACTTAAATTAAAAACCAGCTTTATACTTTATACGCCAGCATACGAGCATAGTCAGAAAACTTATAAACAAGACACTACGTTCACCACTTTCCACCTCAATTCAAAACATTGCGTATTGAGTAACGGAACTTAACGCCACGCTATATCTTTATTAAGCATTCGAGAAGATATCAATACAAAAATCTATAACTTTACAGTAAACTATACTCCAAACAAGCCATACTCAAAATCTCATCCAAACTACATACACACACGTACATACATTCAAAGCTTTTTTATTCTTATCCTATCATTTAGATAAAAGGCACAGTAATAACAAATTACGTCATGCTCATTTGTGTAACTTACATACATATAATTATAGCAAGTATCAATAACAGAATTCGAATGGTTTTTGATGACCCTGTGAGACTGGTGGCGGGCCTCCGAAGCGGACCGGTTATACTAGTTCAACTGCTTTGTCTCTAATAACTCTACGTTATTAAATAATCAACTCTATTTGAATGAAAATAGAGTTCAAAATGTAATATTTAAAATATATCACATAAAAGAGAGTTTATACTTTGGTCCATAAATGGAACATCTACCTTATTATTATATATACAGGGTGTATTTTTTAAAAAACATAAAATATAGGATATTCTGTGTCATATTCCGTCTCTTTCTATCTCAAATAATGTTGTATCACTATCTCTCTCTACATCTGTCAAAGCCAGTTTCCATTTCGAGATGATATTATATGAAAACTAAAACGAGCTTTGTTTTTATGTTTCTGAGTTATTGAAAGTTTAGTTTCGTCTTAAATTACATGAAGATGACAATTTTTTATACAGGCTTTGTCTCTCTTGGCTTATTTATGTTGTTGCTAAGTGGATTTACTTTGGAGTAATGATGGAATTATTCCTGGAATATAATAAAATATAAATGGCATCCGATTCAATTCTTAATTGGCAATAACTTAGCAGGTGCTAAATTATTTTGTTAACAGGTTCACTCATCTTTCCTCTAGTAGAGTAGTTATAGAGAATCTAATATTACTTTTAACTTTTTTTTTGTTTTTTAAATGCAGAGTCCCTCTGACATAATCAAAGACTTTGTAATCTTTTTTATATTATACATTCAATTTTTAATTTAAGACTTACACTTGAGAATTGTTTCTTTAACCTTTTAAACAATTTAAACAATTACTCGATTTAAGATTCCAAAGTGATAATCTATGCTTATAAATTAAAAAAACACATTGAAAACAGCAAATATATGACGTATAATTTACAACAAATACAAGAATTTAAAGACCTAAAGATTCAAAATTTTGACTACAATAAAATTCAACAAATACGAATCAAATATTAAGACACTCCGTTCTCCACTTTTCGGCTGAAATCGAGATATCATATGTTGAAATGAGATTGAGATATCGTGTGTTGAATGGCGGAACCGTAGCGGTCCTACTAATTTTAAAAACAGACTGTGATACATGTATGTATATACAGATATATTGAAATATGTACAGATATATTGAAATATGTACAGATATATAAAGGCGCAGCGTCTGATTTTAAACGTTATTGGTTCTGGGTTCGAGTCCCAGTCCAGGGAATAATTATATTTAAATTATTTTCATTTCTTAGCTCTAGTAAGATAAAGCGCGATTTAGATGAAAAGCGGTGAAAGGAGTGTAAGTATAGATACTAGGTTCTCTCTGCCTATGTGAGATAAATCATGAAACTTGTATATTTTCTTTGATTGTTCATTATACCAAATTCAATTAAAACAATGGTTTTGTCTCTTGAATTTAAACTTATGGTTTGTACGCTAAGATGCTTGTACAGATAACACGGATTCGAATCCCGCTACGTTAAAATATTTATACGCTTCCTAAAAAATATTTTTTGTAATAATAAAAATAAATTGATTTAAGTCATGATATACATACGAGTATATAGACTAACTGTAGCTTTTGACTTTGTTTACGTGGAGTATAAGATATAAAATTACATATTTGACTGTTTTCGAAGGTATTTAGAGAAATCATCTCTGAGTGCTCCCCTACACTCCCCAAGGACTACATAAAAAAAAAACATTTTTCTATGTGCCGTAGTTTCGCCTGTACGTTGTCTGTCAGTCGCTGTTATATATCTGTATATAAATACGTGAAGTAAAAACTGTAGATAGCTTTTTGCGAAAATTACTCGGACTAAGGAGCATGAAACTTGGCACACTTATAGTTTATATACAGAAGGAGTGCAGAATGTTAATATTTTTTTTAAATAATGCATAAAAAATATGTTAAATTAATTAAATAAATGTTACACTAGTGTGTAACATTTATTTTATTATATTATTACCATGGTAGTCCATGGTTTGACATCCATGTTTATTTTTTTTTTCCAACTTCACGCTGTATCCCGCATGTAGCGGGGTAGGCAGAGGGAATCTGAGAACCTAGGGTTAAGACACTCCATTCTCTTTCAACAATTCCGCTCCTTACTTTCCGCCGAATTGAGGCATTGCGTGTTGAATGGTGGAGCTCAACGCCGCGCTTTGCCTTGTTACCAAACCCAAGAAATGAAAATACTAAATTTTACATTTCCTGGAGTGGGAATCGAGCCCACAACCTGTCGCGTTTACAGTCGCACGCTTGTGCCTCTGCGCCACGACAGGCGCCAGCCATGTTTATACAAAGTTATATATACATTACTAAAGACAACGCGTTATTAACGCGTCGTTATAGATAAAACAGTAACTATTTTTTATTACTTTATTTAACAATTTCAAAACGATTCTAAATCCAACCAATATTCAATTATATTTCCAATTCCATTTATTACTTCATTACGTTACGTTCCTCCTTCACGTAATAACCTAACTATCATAGCCATATGTGTTATGGTGAAAAAAAAAAATTAAATAAAAAAAAAAACAATATTTCGCTTGAATTGCCATCATCAAAGCACTTATTTCAGCGTTACGAATCTGACCTCATTTCGTAATTATATGTAATTTGTGTAAAAAAATTTAACTCTATGTGAAATATATATCTTTGTGGTGTATAAATATATACCTTATAGTTAAAGTAATAAAGTGAACTTTTGTATGAATAATTTAAATAGCTTTTGTGACTACCAATCAAAATAATATTATCATTCGTAACGAAGTCTTATTAAAAGTTCTATTTTAGTTTTGATATTGGAGTACCATACAAGTGTATTTTTTTACATACATACCATACATACATAGCTTCACGCTGTATCCCGAATATAGCAGGGTAGGCAGAGGGAACCTAATGTTAAGACACTCCGTTCCCCACTTTCCGTCGAATTGAGGCATTGCGTGATGAGTGGCGGAACTAAACGCCACGCTTTGCCTTGTTCCCAAACCCAGGAAATGAAAAATTCCATTGCCTGGAGTGGGAATCGAACCCACAACGTATTTATATATATATATATATATATATATATAAATTCTATTTATTCCGTCAAGACTTTGTCAAGAAGACACATATTCCCTTACATTATTTTTATACTTGTTTTATTACCTCCTCACTTCTATACTTTACTACAGCTGTCCGGTCTTCCAGGGTATCTTGTAATAAATTGTTATTTTTATTTAAGTAAACATCTTTTGATGTTTCGATGTTTTTTATAAGAATTATCATGAATTCGAATAACATATTGACTAAAGGAAGGAATGTTATATTTAATTATTACCATTTTCTTCTTAACTTCAAAGAAAATACCCTAAAAATACAATTGTTACGAATAACTCAAAAACTACTCGTCTATCATAGAAAAAAGAATCATCCAAATTAGTTCACTCAATAAAAAGTTATGTGCAAATAAATTCGAAAATCTCTTTCTATTTTGTTTGTTTAATAATAAATAATTTATATAATTTATATATTTATAACGCCTGTCGTGGCAGTGTGTGAACGCGAAAGGTTGTGGGTTCGATTCCCACTCCAGGAAATGTAAAATTTAGTATTTTAATTTCTTGGGTTTGGTAACAAGGAAAAGCGCGGCGTTGAGTTCTGCCACTCAACACGCAATGCTTCAATTCGGCGGAAAGTGGGGAACGGAATTGTTGAAAGAGAATAGAGTGTATTAACACAAGATTCTCTGGTTCCCTCTGCCTACCCTGCGGGAAACAGCGTGAAGTTAAAATATATATATATATATATATATATATATATATATATATATATATATAGCATTTGATTGTCCATAATACTTATTTCTGATGAAGGAAGGTCTTTGCCTATAATTCAGATATAGGTGTAAAAAAAGATATCTATCTAAATTCGAGATATTACGGAACTCAACACCGCATTTTGTTGCACCAGAACGTGAAAATGAAAATATTTAAAATATAATATTGTTGGAGCTGGAATCGAACACACAACCTCTTACCCTCGATGGCCTCATGTAAATTGTAAAGCTTCACACATTCATCACAAGATTGATAATGCTGAATCATTTTTAGTGAAATTCTTAAAGGATCTGATGAAAGAATGAAATTAATTTAAATTTGTATTCGTTAAGAATAATGTAATTAATATCACACATTGTATCACTCGTAAGCTTATGCCTTAGCTTTAGGTAACTGCATCTCTAATGACCATCGTGGCGCAGTGGGACAACGTCTGATATTAGGCAATTCGTTCGATTCTCACGCTGTATCCATTAGTAAGGTAGGCGGAGAGAACCTAAGAAACTAGTGTTAAGATATTCCGTTCTCATCACATTTCTGTTCTCCACTTTCCGCCGAACTGCGTGCTGAGTGGCGGAACTCAACGCCGCGATTTGCCTTGTTACCAGAACGAAAAAATAAAAATACTAAATATTAATTATTATAACGGAGTGTCTTAACACTAGGTTCCCTCAGCCTACCTTGCTATTTGCGGGTTACAGCGTAAAGCTATGTATGTATTTTCTTTTCCTGGAGTGGAAATCGAACCCACAACCTGTCACGCTTGTGCCTCTGCGTACTGTACTTTATTCATAATCCTAAATAACGTTTTTATTAATTCTTTAAAAAAAATGAAACTAATTCTCACAGAGATAATACCATATCACATGAACACGTGAAGTACTTGTTAATCACTTCACTTATGTTGATCCAAGTGTTCTATTTGTATTAATTATTACTTAAAGTACTACACACTTACACTTGTAAAGTAGAGTCACGTGTGGCTCACGTTTTTAACCGATTTCAAAGGAGGAGGGTCTCAATTCCACTTTATGAAGCTTTTTTTTTAATTATGTTGATTTATTTTTGAAGTTTTAAAGTATTAATCATCGAAAAACATATTTTGAAAACGTATGAAAATACTATCGTGGCGAAGAGTCACAAGCGTGCGACTGTAAGCGCGATAGGTTTTGGGTACGATTCCCACTCCAGGAAATGGATTTTTTCATTTCCTGGCTTTGGTAATATGGCAAACCGCGGCGTTGAGTTCCGCTACTCAGCACGCAATGCCTCAATTCTGCTGAAAGTGGGGTACGGAGTGTCTTAATACTAGGTTTTTTAACGATTTCAAAACAAGGGTATCTTTATTCGACTATATTTTTTTATGTGTGTACAACTTTTTACTGGATGAACTTATTTTGGTGATTCACTTTTTATATCATAGCTGCTTCCGATGTGGTCCCGTTTAAATTTAGCTAGTATCTGACGGGTAGTTTTTGAGTTATTTGTAATAATATTGCTTTTTAGTGCATTTTATATGAAGTCAGTTTTCTTTTTTTGTAATCTTAATTATATTACATCTTATTTATAACGCCAGTCGTGGCGCAGAGGCACAAGCGTGCGACTGTAAACGCGACAGGTTGTGGGTTCGATTCGCATTCTAGGAAATGTAATATTCAGTATTTTCATTTCTTGGATTTGGTACTAAGACAAAGCACGGCGTTGATTTCCGACACTCAACACCCAATGCCTCAATTCGGCGGAAAGTGGGGAACGGAATTGTTGAAAGAGAATGAAGTGCCTTAGCACTAGATTCTCTGGTTCCCTCTGCCTACCTTGCTATATGCGGGATACATCGCGAAATTTAAAATAATTATTATTATTATTATACTAAAATCAGAGCTCCATGTATTGTGATAGTTCTTAAGTACCACTTTCAAGTATTTCCTGCTAAATTTCTAAATATATACATGTGTGAGGATAAAGCTTCAAATATAGTTGTTTTTGGCTAGTGTCATAACACTCCATTCTATATTACATTATCCAATACATTGCGTGTTAAAAACCGGAATACATATATTTGCATTTGCCGCATTGAAAGTCAATGCGCATTTTAAAGGGGCCCCTTAAACCTGCACGTTGTGTCGTAAGTCCCAGGCACTCTCTAAACTCCTCTCTCTGCAACGCGATGGGCACCCGCACGATGAATATGGATTCATGGTGACAAAACACATGGGTGTTTTGTGTTACTAAAGCAGAGAAATTTAAAATATAATGATTCCCCCGAATGTAAATCGAATCCACAACCATCACTTTATAGTCAAACGCTGACCACTGTGTATACATACATACATAGCTTCACGCTGTATGCCGCAAATGGCAGGGTAGGCAGAGGGAACCTGGTGTTAAGAGACTCCGTTCCCCACTTTCCACAGAATTAAGCCGCGCTTTGCCTTGTTACCAAACCCAGGAAATGAAAAATTTCATTTACTGGAGTGGGAATCGAACCCACAATTATAATTATATATTTAGGCGTTTACAGTCGCCTCTGCGCCATGACAGGCGGTCCCACTGTGATTACACAATAAATTATTTTAGTTGTTATTTCATAACATACTATATTTTATTAAAAGATAATTATAGTTTTAAGCATACTATTAGATAAGTGATAAGAGACTGATAACAAGTAGTGATAATTATAGATTTACATTACTTCATATTATTAGCTCTCAACGAACTAGTACACAGTTAAGGGGTTAAATGGAACTCAACACCGCACTTACAATTGTTGACCTGAGTGGAGATCGAACCCACATTTGTTGTGTTTACAATTACAAACATATTTTGCTGCTGAGAACAAAATTTGAGTTTCTTTTTTTACCTTCACACTGTATCCTGCTCATAGCAGGGTAGGCAGAGGGAACCTAAGAACCTAGTGTTAAGACACTCCGTCCTGTAAACATTTCCATTTCTCTTTGAATTGAGGTATTGTGTGCTCAGTGGCGGAACTCACTGCCGCGCTTTGCCTTGTTACCAGAGCTAGGAAATGAAAATACTAAATAATATTTAATATTTTCATGTCCCGGAGTGGGAATTTAACCCACAACCCGTCGTGTATACAGTCGCACGCTTGTGCCTCCGCGTCACGACAGAACTCTATAGAGTTTAAATATAATAATTCCCTCGAGTGGGAATCGAACCCAACAAACAATCGCGTCACTTCACACTGAACTCTAAGAACAAAATTTTTGATATTTTTTATTCACAATAGATAAATAAACATATGAATAACAGTGATTATCAATTGAAGGTTGTTTTATATCGGACAAATAATCCAGCAAATGGAAATTTTTGTATGAAAAATATTTTTTATTCATATTTTAAATATACCATCATGTCTCAGTGGGATAGCGAATGGCTATAAACGCGAGTGAAAGTGGGTTCGATTCCCAGTAAGGGCTATGATTGTTTATTTTGTTTTTAACTTCACACTGTAGCAGGTGTAGGTCGGTTCCCGCATGTAGCAGGGTAGGCAGAGGAAACCTGAGAAGCTAGTGTTAAGACACTCCGCTCCCCATTTTCCGCCGAATTGAGGCATTGCGTACTGAGTGGCGGAACTCATCACCGCGCTTTGCCTTGTTACCAAACCTAGTAAATGAAAATACTAAACTTTTACATTTCCTGTTATGATTATATGGGTATGATTGTATTTAAATTAATTTTAACTACTTGCTCCAGTAAGACACATGAATCAGAGGCTTGATTATTGAAATTATTTCTAGGAAGACAAATGCGGCGTTGAGTTCCGCTCTATATCCATTGTCTCAATTTTGAGATGGAAAGTGGAGAATGGAATTAATTAACACTAAACTCTATCTGACTATCTTGCTATGCTAATATTAACACGCTAAAAATATTTTTTTTTATAAAAATTGTAAAAAAAATATATACAATGTTTAAAATTAAAATATTAACGCACAAAATTGAAATAAAATATAATAAAAGCCATAAACAACATAGCGGGACTTGAACCCACGCCCTTTTACCTTCTACCTAATAGATACAAGAGCGACAAAAGCAATATATTTACATGTTTTAACAGTAAAATATGAAATATTTATTAAATATTTTTTTTGTAATCTTTTCTAAGCAGTTTTAAAATATTGAAGTCTTCCTTATAATTTATATGAGTATATCTAAATATAATATCAAGGCCATTATAGCGCAGTGCCTGAAGTACTAGTGTCTGAATATAAACATATTTGTTAGTGGGTTCAATCCTTATTGAGGGAAATAATTATGTTAAATTTACATTTCCCCGCTATATTAAGAGAAGATGCGGCCAGTTTCAATATTATCGATAATTTCGAGCAGAAATCGGAGAACGGAGTGACTAGGCACTCCGATTTCTATGATTATTCTACTACTTGTGCACAAAACGCAAAGCTGTAAAATAGGGCAACATTCTTTATAAATTTCATAGTAAGTTGCCTCTAAATAACTCAAAAACTACTTGTTAGATCTTAACTAAATATAAATAGGACCACAGGACCACATCAGAAGCAGATAGATGAAATATAAAAAAAAAATCATCGAAATTGTTGCCTGTCGTGGCGCAGAGGCATAAGCGTGTGACTGTAAACTCGACAGGTTGTGGGTTCGATTCCCACTCCAGAAAATGTAAAGTTTAGTATTTTCATTTCCTGGGTTTAGCAACAAGGCAAAGTGCGGTGTTGACTTCCGCCACTCAGCACGCAATGCCTCAATTCGGCGGAAAGTGGGGAGCGGAGTGTCTTAACACTAGGTTCTCAGGTTCCCTCTGCCTACTCTGCTATATGCGGAATACAGCATGAACGTAAACAAATATATATATCAAAATTGATTTGCATACACATAAATAATATAAAAAAATTACAATCGAGTTGAGAACCTTCTTTTCCCAAGTCCCATAGTCCGTTGTATCCAAAAAAAACCATGAAATATGAAAAAAAAAACGTATTTAAACATACATATCATAATATTTGGTAAGTATAAGCCATAACTATACCAACAGCGCTACGTGACCCAAAGCGAGCGACGCCTAACCTTGGTTGATGCAAAACAATTTTTTATCAATCCAATGAAGGACGCCGATTATATTTTAGTATATATATGTCATAATAATATTATTAGTTATTTATATTAGTATGGCCTGTCGTGGCGCAGAGGCACAAGTATGTGACTGTAAACAGGTTGTGGGTTTGATTCCCACTCCAACAAATGAAAATATTAAATATCATATAATTATCACATAATTTTTATTTTTATTTCCTCGCTCTGGTAACAAGGCAAAGCACGGCGTTGAGTTCCACCACTCAGTACCCGATGCCTCATTTCGACGGAAACTGGGGAACAGAAATATTAAAAGAGAAAGGAGTGTCTTAACACTATGTTCTCAGGTTCCCTCTGCCCACCTAACAAGATACATAACAATTTACGGCATACTGCGTAAAGCTAAAAAAGGTATTTAAATACAATACTAGAACATGAACACGACGCCTGTCGTGGCGTAGAGGCATAAGGTGCGACTGTAAACGCGACAGGTTGTGGGTTCGATTTCCACTCCAGGAAATGTAAAATTAAGTTCCCTCTGCCTACCCCGCTATATGAGAGATACAGCGTAAAGTT
>JAKGSA010000787.1:122741-178706 GCA_033558755.1 Philaethria dido
AGGATGGCAGCCCAACGCAGATAGTGCAAAACGGCCTGGCGGAGTTAGCGAACCAGCAAGGCAAGGTGGATGGCCCAGGGCGACGGTAGAGGGCGCGTGCAGTTACCGTCGGCCAGACACTGCATCCAATCATTCCTCTGATCGTAGCGGTACTCCGTTCCATTGGAATAAGGAACGAGCGGACGAGAGAGTGCGTCTGTGTATGCGCACACACTTACGTACTATAACATATTCCCGCGCAGATGACACCTGGCAAATCAGTGTGTCGCCGTCGACGTATCCGTCTAGGAGGACATCATCATCATCATCATATTTATAAATATGTAGCTTTTTTGTTTCCTTTTTGTTGCAAACACTTTATATCCAAATTTTATGAATTATCTTGAAAAACCAACAATATATTTTATTTACAAAACTTCCGCTTTTTCAAAAAAAATATTAATTATAATGCACTCAAATACTACGTATAAGATCTTAATTAAATATATGAAGTACTAGTTGTCAGATAAAAAAAGAATCATCATTTTAGTTCACCCAGAAATAGTTATGTGGTAACAAACATAAAAATACCATGAAATTATTCTCAATTCGACTATATTTTTCTCCTCCTTTTTTGAAGTTTAGGTAAACAATCAAAACTATAAAAAAATATACACATAATATGTACAAAGTCCATATAAACAAAGCTATGAGAGATAGGCACAAGATCTAACACGATATGCGCCCTGAAGGCGTCCAATAATGTATGCATTTGGGTAAATAGGCAAATTAGTAACTTTATTATAATTCAAAAGTTATTCATTGATTCTATATATATATAAGCGTTTTGCTTGTATTACTGAGTGACGTACAGACATAGAAAGATGAAATTCAGAATGCAGGCTCCTTGGGTAGTGTAGGGGAGAATAAGAGAGCATGTCTTGAAATTTCTATTAAAACGAAAATAAATGTTTTATCGGATTTTAAGTGTTATAGTTTGGTAACAAGGTAAGGTTGGTTCAGTTCCGCCACTCAGCACGCAATGACTCAATCCAGCGGAAAGTGGAGGTCGGAATTGTTGAAAGAGAACGGACCCAATGTAAAGTTAAAAAAAAGTTTTATAGTCACAAATTTGACAGATGAAAGAATGGTAAGAAAGATATAAGTAAAGAAGCAAAAGTGAGCGGCAAGAGAGGTAGAGGGAAACCTTGGTTGACCTTCGAGAACACAGTATCTATGGTACCGGAGGGTATGTACGAAGGGTGTGTGCAGATATAAGGCGAAAGTATGCAGGGACCGTAGCGTTTAGCGCTCCGTCCTCTCTGACTACCTCGCTAGGGATAAAGCGTGAAATTAAATATTTTTTGAATGTTGATCGTACTTAGGAACCGCAAAACAAAGTCAAAGTCAAAGTCAAATAATTTTATTCAAAATAAGAAGTTACAAGCTTCATTTTTTGAACATCAAATAATTTACCACCGGTTCACTAAATTTAATGCCTCAGACCTGAGAAGAACCGGCGCAAGAAACTCAGCGGGACTTTTCTTTTTTTTTTTTTCTTTGATAATGGTTTACAATTCTTTATTAATGATAATGATACCTTTGAAACAGACTGGAGCGAGCACTTCATTCCCAAGGTGTGTTATCATTTATAAAATCACTAATTAGGTAACACTATAACCTTTAACACACAAACGTCTTTTTACAATTTTTTTAAATTGCAAAATGGAAAGTTCTCGGACGTTTTCTGGGATCCTATTGTAAAACATTTTAAGAAAACGAATAAACATTTGATTTGGCTGCGTCAAAATTCTTATATATTTCAGCCCGATATAAACGCATGGCTTAGCGGTCAAAGCGCTTGAACGATCCAATAAACGCGGGTTCGAGTGCCCGCTGCGTTCAAATTTTTATAACGTATAAAAATAAGTATTTTAAGCATGTTTTTAGCACGAAGCTAAGTTAGCCAAACGAAGTCGCAGAATAGAGTTAGTTATAAGTAATTAAATATGTTATTCGTCTTGTATCACTTTAGTATAGACGTAGGCGCAGGCAGTAAATTACAAAATACCATAAACGATTGTATTTCACAACTAACACTAAAATATGACAAATTTGTAAATAATGCGTGTAACTTTAATCTTTTAACGCCTGTCGTGGCGCAGAGGCACAAGCGTGCAATTGTAAACGCGACAGGTTGTGGGTTCGATTCCCACCCCAGGAAATGTAAAATTTAGTATTTTCATTTCTTGGGTTTGGTAAAAAGGTATAGCGCGGAGTTGAGTTCCGACACTCAACACGCAATGCTCCATTCGGCGGAAAGTGGGGAACGGAATTGTTGAAAGAGAATGGAGTGTCTTAACACTAGGTTCTCTGGTTCTCTCTGCCTACCGTGTCGTGTCGTGGCGAAGTGGGACAGCGTCTGATAGGACGGTTGTAGGTTCGATTCCCATTGAAATAATTGTGTTTAAATTACTTTAATTCCGCCCTCTGTGACACGATTAGATGCGTTGAGTTCCTTAACACGCTATATCTCGATATGTTATGTAATTAATTACTTATGTATTAAAAATGTATGTATGTATATACTTGTATGTAGGCAGAGGGAACCTAGTGTTAAGACACTCCGTTCCCCACTTTCCGCCGATTTGACGCATTGCGAGCTGATTGGCGAAACTCAACGCCGCGCTTTGCCATGTTACCAAACCCAGGAAATGAAAAATTCTATTCCTGAAGTAGGAATCGAACCCATAACCTGTCACATTTACAGTCGCACGCTTGTGCCTCTGCGCCACGACAGGCGTTAATTATACCTAATAAATTATAAATAAAAGAAAATATTATTTCAATTATATTATAGCCAAATATCGTCGCCATGTTATGTCCACAAAATATTTTGATCTACCTTATATAACATACGAGTTGTCTGTAGACGGCACTTTCTTCTTGGCGCCGTACAATCATTAGAAATCGTTACAGTGTACCTTTAATTTGATAACTGTTTTGAGGCCATGGTGTCGCCATGTCGGTGTAGTGGGACAGTCAGACAGACTGTAAATGTAAATATATATATATATATATATATATATATATATTATTGTGGCTTCACGTTATCCCGCATATAGCAGGGTAGGCAAAGGGAACCAGAGAACCTAGTGTTAAGACGTTCCATTCTCTTTCTAATTTCAGTTTCCCACTTTCCGCTGAATTGAGGCTTTGCGTGCTGAGTGGCGGAATTCAACGCCGCGCTGTCTTGTTACCAGAGGGAGGAAATGAAAATACTAAATATTATTTAATATTTTCATTGGACTTGGATTGGACAGGAGTGGGAATCGAACCCACAACCTGTTATATATAAATGATTTTTTATTTTATCGCTCTGGTAGGACGTAGCGTGGTATAGTTCCGTTATTAAACACACAAAGCAAAGCGCGGCGTTGAGTTCCGCCACTCAACACGCAATGCCTCAATTCGATGGAAAGTAGGGAATGGAGTGTCTTAACACTAGGCTCCCTCTGCCTACCCTGCTATATGCGGGATTCTGCGTGAAACTATGTATAATGACTATAAAATTGCTTATTTCAATAAATAATTAACTCAAATACTTCTTAAACAAATCTTACCACCCCCTTTTCACCCTAAGAAAAATAGGGAAAACTTTAGGGAAATCTAAAAGGGGTAGATCACCACCCCTACCTCGTTGTAACTCGTGACTCGTGACCGCGTCACGTGCTCATGACATTGTCATTCATATAAGTACTGAGATTAACCTTTAGGGGTGACTTGACTTTGACCTTTACTAAAAAAGAAGTATAATTGGTATCAAATTTGGAACTTATCAGGAATCGAACCTGTATCTTGTAGATTCGTTACTATGACGTTAATTTAGTCTGTCTTCTTTATTTCCCAGTGGAAATCGAACTCTCAACCATTTGCATTTACATTTTGATACTGTTTCACTGAGCCACAATTGCGTTCTTTACTCCTCTACGAATAGTTTGTATAAAAAAATCATATTTCACTAAATTTAATTTCTTTTAGTATGTGTCATACATGTATGCATAATGACTCATACAAAATGAAACTATTTTTAACGTATACATCGCGTGTAATTTGGTAATTTAACTACACTTTTCAAACGTTAGAGTAACGAATAACCATAATGTATGGAATTTACAAAAAAATACATAATTCTATTTGAAACAAATAATAATTATTAATATTTAGTATTTTCATTTCCTCGCTCTGAAAGCTAAACAAAGTGCGGCGTTGAGTCCCGCGAAACAGAGGAACGGAAATCTTAAGAGAACGGTCTTAACACTAGGTTTTCCCTATGTCTATATCCCTGTTTTTTTTAGGTTCCCACTGCTTACCCTGCTATGTGCGGGATACAATACAAAGCTAAAAAAAATAAATAACAAAAAAGCATTTACGTTTTTTCTTTTATAGCAGGGTAATGAGAGAAAACCTAAGATCACCACTTTACAAAGAAATACAACATATTACATATAGAATGGCGGAACTTAACGCCGTGTAATAATCTATCAGTATTATTATGGCAAAAAGTAAAAACCGGAGAACGAAGTGTCCTAGCACTATATTTTTTCTAAGACTAAGCGAGAATAAACTTGAAGCTGTAAAAATCTAATAGTATTCGAACCTACTACCTATACTACTACCCATAGCTTATCCATACATTTATTATAGCTCACGAATTTTATTAGAATGATATAATAACTTTTTTTATTTTTAAACCTAAACATGTGTCATGTGGTCATGAATTGTTTTAGCATGAAGTATATTATACTGCATATTAATACGAACCGTTCAAATATATCGGTGGAAGTTTCTAGAACATATATCGCGTGGTTAAATGTAAATAATTAAGGTTTTAACTAGAAAAGAAGAACAAATAAAAATTAAACGTTCTAAAAAGTGATATAATTACGAATAACTCTAAAACTATTCGTCAGATCTTAACTAAATTTCACCTTGATGACATTGAACCACATCAGAAGCAGTAGCTATAAATTAATATTGGTTTAACAGTGAAAGGTTATCGAATTCTGAAAATCCTCTTTTTTTGAAGGCGGTTAAAAAAATTACTCGAACGATTTTATGAAAATATTTTCTTAATTTTTTAACTTTATGAATGCCAAATTTCATACTGCTTACTACAGTCTGCATAGTTTTTTGAAAAGGGGTCTTACTCGTATATGTATTTAAATACATAAATTTTACTTCAAGAATCATAATATTTAGAAACAAGTATATAAAAGCGGCCATCGTGGTGCATTGAGAACAGTGTAGGTTCGATTCTCACTCGAAAAGAATGATATGATAAGAAAACACACCGTTTAAGACGACCCATCAACTCACAACATCTTGATTTCAATGGAAAGCGGAGAAGGAAATGTCTTAAGTCTACGTTCTCTCTACCCTGCTATGCAAAAAGCTGTAAAAAATTTAAACCACATTAAATTTAATTACAATTAAACTATCCATACCTGAAATCTTCATCCACTCATCACGTGATAATCATACGTTCATAACTGGCCACTTGATATTTTTCACACAAAAATTGACCTTCTTGCCTCATAATAAAGTTCAAATTCTTTTAAAATCCTCTCATATTTCTGGAACAAGTGCACACCATATTAAGTGCAGTTAATTAACTAAAATAGAACGATGTTTTGTTTGAGATATTGTTATTAGAAAATGGACCTTATGCAGATAAATTTAGAGTATATTTTAGAAGAAATTGATTTTCTATTAAGATTTTTGTCTTGACGTTATAGATGTTAGTAATTATGGTCACGACTCGTCCCTTTTCAATTATAACTTATAACCAATTGTAGCTATCTAAAGATAGAAATTAAAAAATAAAAAGCTAATATGAATTTAAGGGAGGTAAGTGAGGTTAAGGGTGAAGGGTTGATCTTAGTTGACCTTCAAGAAGCCACCATACAAGCCTAGTCGATTTTAGTCTTCAAGTCATGTGCATTCGCAGTGCTTCCTATTGACTTCGCTTCTGCAATGATAATCTGTCACCAGGTTTCTCAGGCCTGTCACGTTTCAGGTTTTTTTGAGAATTCCAGTCTAGGACTTGTCCAGTTTCACGGATGATTGGGACAGTTTTCGTGGCTCTAGGTAGCTTAGGGGATATACGGACGGCTTATATCTGCCGGTCCATAGTTCCACATAACCCGTCTGAGAATCCCTTCAGATTTTATACGTGTGGGCATTCTAACTCCATTTCTAACGTTTGATCTAATAAAATCTATAAGATCTGGGAAACAAAAATAATAATTTCTCCAACTGGGGATCAAACCCACAACCACTCTCATTTACAGCCAGTCTGCGCCACGAAACCTAAATCCATGAAGAAATATAATATTAAATTAAACAAATATATTATTATAAATTCCTTAATAACACAGTTACAGCGAATACAGGATAAATTACACTTATTAGACTAATGGGTTATAATACGAGAGTGCTATTGAGACGATCATTATCTCTATATCATTTTATAAAACAGGCAACATGCGCTGGTTTTACTCGGTTTTTTTAAATATTTTTATCAACAGATAACTTTTAGGCAAAAGTGTGTACAAGGTCGCATGAACGCTTAACGTAAGGCTTCATATAATCAAATGTAAGCCTATCTATATATGTATATATATTGTTTTCGGTACTGAGTGACTGACAGGCAATGTACAGGCGGAACTACTTGCCGTGGAAAAAAAGAATTGGCATGTACACGTGTGACTTGAGAAATGTAGGGGAGTTTCTGAAAATTTCTAGGAAAACGTTTCTGCATACTGTTTTTCATTTGTCCAGTCATCAACCTCTCATGCTTTTCAGCTGACCTTTCTTCAGTATAACAGACAATATGTTCTCGATGGTCACTCCCTTCCTCTGACTCCTCAATCTTATATGATATATCTTTCTTATCATTCTTTCGTCAATCACTCTCTTAACGTGTCCCAACCACCTGAGCACGTTCTTCAACAATTTTCACTTCGAAATATACTAAATGTAAATGCGATTAGTTTTGCGTTTGTTTCCCACTCAGGGAAACATTTTCATTCTAATTATATCTTCTCTTCTTCTCGATTTGGTAAGATTTAACGCGGTGTTTAACGCCATCTAGCAAATAGTCACTAAATGGATACTCTAAAGAAATTTCATAATTGTTAGTGAAAATACAACAAATATATAGAGAAACATATGTATTTTTTATATAACTAAGACTATTATATTATAATTCAAGGTGAATCTACTCTCAACAGCTGGTCATTAGTCGTATAGCGCAGTGGGTAATGTTCCGGATAATGTCTTGTATTATACAAGTGCTGGGTTCAATTTTAATTATAAAATTATAATTAATTTAAGGTCATCGTGGCGCAGTTGGAACAGTGACTGGAAACACAGGCAAAATAATTTTACTTATAATGTTTTCGTTTTCCGGTTTTTGACTACGCGTAGCATTGAGTTCCGTCACCAAACATGCTATATCTCTAATTTGAATTGAAAATGGAAGAAATATATAATCCTGCTATGTGAAGTAAAGCGTGAAATTGACTAGTGTATATATATTGCTGACGCCTATCGTGGCGTAGAGGCACAAGCGAGCGACTGTAAACACGACAGATTGTAGGTTCGATCCCCACTCCAGAAAATGAAATTTTTCATTTCCTGGGTTTGGTAACAAAGCATGCAAAGCGCGGTGTTGAGTTCCGCCACTTAGCACGCAATGCCTCAATTCGGAAAGTGGGGAACGGAGTGTCTCAACACTAGATTCTCTCTGCCGATCCTGCTATATGCGGGATACAGCATGAAGCTGTGTATGTATGTATGTATATTGTTTACTTAAAGAGTAATATAAACATTTTTTTCTTAAAACTGAAGTAAAATGTAAAAAATCGAACCCATTACCTTTCCAATACACTAAAAAGTCAATAATCCATCAAAACAAGGCAAATTCATTTCTTTAATCGAACCAAGTTAAATAGAAGTGAGTGTTAAGAATGATTAATTAAGAAGGCGCTCTGTCCCGCTTTTGTATCAAGTAATAAATGGTTGTTTAATTTTGTCGTACTTTAGGGCTCTGTTCCAATCATTTTAATTACAATTAAAGTGGTGTATAATACTCTTAATGATAGATTAATTTTAAATGTATTTTTTGGCTTAACGCTTTATAGCAGAGTAGGTGTCAAAGATGAACCACCAAATATCTGATGATGTGTTACGGTTCGATGGCATGTAAGCCAGGTTTTCCCCTTTCCCACCCATCCTTTCCCTAAAATGTGGTGGCTATAGCGGACTACTACATTGTCCTCCCCTTCCATCTGTATCCTCTAGGTCGGCAACGCATCTACAACATCTCTGGTGTTGTAGATGTCCATGGACGAAGAAAACCACTTACCATCAGGTGGTCCTTCTGCTCATTTGCCTTCAGTTATCCATAAAAAAAAAAGTTGAGATCTAACGTGAATTTCTTGAATTATTCATAATAATTGTACTTTTTGGTTCATTTTATTTAAAATGCGTTTTCTTTTATAATAAAAATATTTTTGTTATAATAATTACTCATTATTTTGTAACTATGACTCAATGTATACCTTCATATTCAGTAAATTAAAGTTTCCTTTACCTCTTTTTGATGTTTCAACAGATAACGTGATTGATGTATGTTTTTAACAAATATTATTCAGTTCCATTTTTTAAACAAAGGTTAGTGTCCGTTTTTGTTATCATCCTTTCCCGCTTAGCATGAAAGACAAAGAGAACCTAGTGTCAAGACACTCCGTTCATAACATGCTACCCGATTTCGAAACATTGGCGATACCCAAGGCCGCGGTTTATCTAACTAGAGTGAAGAAATGAAAATAACGTAAATATAATCATAAAGCCTACCTGTTCCCTCAGGTTCCTTCTGTCTACCTTGCTATATACGGGATACAGCGTGAAGATAAAAAAATTTATAAGTAAAGATTAGAGAGCCACATCAATAGTTCTTACCCATACATACATACATAGCTTTACGCTGTATCCCGCATATAGCAGGGTAGGCAGAGAGAACCTAGTGTCAAGACACTCCGTTCACCGCTTTCCGCCCATTATGAAATTCGAGACATAGCCGTTTCATAAATTTCAACACAATAAATAAATATTCACAAAATCGTTACAAATGCATATAAAGAAGGAAATCTGAATACATAATTGACGAGACATGATGTCACTCTTGACTTTTGACTATTTCGAAACCTCACAAATAAACCTGTTAAAAAAACTAATTCACTTTAAATTGTTGAATTATTGTAATGTATTGTTACTTAACGTTTTTTTAACTAACTTAATAAAAAGAGTAAGCTGTATATTTTTTTATGTGTATGATTTTTACAATATAATTTTGAACTGGGTGAACCAATTTTGATGTCTTTTTTTAACTTCACGCTGTAACCCGCATATAACAGGGAAGGCAGAGGGAACCAGAGAACCTAGTGTTAAGACACTCCGTTCTCTTGCAACAATTCCATTCACCACTTTCCGCTGATTGGAGACATTGCGTGCTGAGTGGCGGAACTCAACGCCGCGCTTTGCCTTGTTACCAAACCCAGGAAATGAAATTACTAACATTTCCTGGAGTGGGAATCGAACCCACAACCTGTCGCGTTTACAGTCGCACGCTTGTGCCTCTGCGCCACACACAGGCGTTAATTGTACTTTTTAGTGCATTTTCCTTCAAGTCACTTATATTTTTTGTTAACCTTAATTATGATAAAATGAGATGATATATGTTAAACTATGGTATATTACAGCGCCATCATGGGGCAGTGGGACAGAATCTGACTATACTCGTACACGATTAGTTACGGGTTCCATTTCCACTCGGGGCAAAGAATATTTATAAATTATTTCCATTTCTCTAGTCTAATGAATAAGGCGCGGCGTTGATTTCCGTCACTCATCAAGAAATATACAAATTTTTGACGGAAAGTCTGGCACTAAATTCTCTTTTATTACTTACTGTTAAGCAGGAAAATGCATGAAACTGAAAGAAAACTAAAAACATTAAAAAAAAAAACTGTTAAAATTATTTTTTTATTTACTTTTATAATATTCGAGCCTCTGACATTCATTATACAACAAAATATTCTGCTACTGAGTCATGTGACATAATAATTTCAACATTCAACAAGAAATATATTGATTTTAGACGAAAAGTGTCCCAATACTAAATTCTCTTTGATTATCTTGTTTCTCAGAAAGAATATTCATTTTTCGGAACAACTTATTAAGGTAAAAACGTTATTATTCAATTTTTATTTACTTTCTAACATATTCGAACCTATAACATTCAAAACAACCATAAATTCCACCACTCAGCCATATATCACTTATCACTCAACACCAGGATAATCAATATCCGCGTTGTTAATATAAAAAAATAAACTTTCGTTCGTTACGTAAGGTAACATTTAAGTTGATGTATTCGATTGTCTGTCTGTCTGTATAGAAATTCACTTTCTATTGTTATTTTATAATATATGTTTTTATTATGGCAGTTTTAATATTCATTTATTCTCAATATAAGTTTATGTAACTATACTAATTTGTATGCGCGATTTTGCCTGATCTTTTTTTTTAACTTCAATCTGTATCCCGCACATAGCATGGCAGGCAGGGGGAACCTGAGAACCTAGTGTTAAAACACTCCGTTCTCTTTTAACGAATCCCCACTATCTACTGAATTGAGGCATTGCGTGCTGAGTGGTGGAACTCAACTTCTTTTTTAATTTTAAAATTGTTTGAAATATTAATATACTTTTCTTTTCAGGTTCACGCTTTCTTCCACATAGCTAAGGTATTCAAAGATTATTGAACGTTAAGTGGCGTAACTCAACGCCGTATGTGTTTTACCAGAGCGAGGAAAAGAACATAATTTAATTACAATCATTCTCCCGAGTGTGAATCAAACTCGCAACCACTCATGTTTACACAAACAAAAGATCACTGCGCCACGATGACCTTTATATTTTAACATTCTTCATAATAAATCGGCGTTGGGTTCCGCAAACAGTGTCTTAAATTTGAACAGCAAGTGACACGGAGTGTCTTGACACTATTCTCTCTGCTTACTAAACTGCTACTTAGACGTACTTAAGAATATTTAAAACATGTGGGTGTTACAAAAAAATGAGTAACGCATTATATTAAAAGTTTTTAAGTATTTCCTTAAAAAAACAACAAGTTCTAAGCGTACGTTTCAAGGGCACTACTACAAGTAAATATTATAAATCAATATTGAACATAAAGTTTGTTTGTGCGTTGAAATTTTTTTATAGATGGACGCTTTATCCTACGTAGCAGGGTAGTCTAGATAGATAACTTAGTGTTAATTCACTCTGTTCTTCAGATTTTTGGTTCTTTTTTATAATAAAAATATTATAACTTGTGTGGGACTTATCAATGGTTATCAATTTTTTTTTAAATTCACGCTATATCCCGCACGCAGCAGGGTACTCAGAGGGAGCCTGGGAACCTTTATTCCACCACTTAGCACGCAACCTCCAATTCAAGCAAAAAGCAACTAACGGGGGACTTGACACCAGTCTCTATGACTACCTTGCAGTGGCGAAGCGTCCATATAGCATGATTCCCGTCGGCTTACCTTTTATAAATTACAATAAATTAGTGGCAAATGTACTAGAAGACTAGAGATGCCAAAAAAGAAATGATGTTGAAAAAAATTTGGAAAAATTTCAAAAAAACAAGCTCATCGACAGTTTTTCATGCTAAAAAATCGCCAGAAAAAAAATGGGGAGTGACTTTGCAAAAAAAAACAAGTTTAATGAAAATTTAACATCCTATACCGTTGTCCAGGCCGGACCTGTAAATACCCGCATAACTCTATATACCGGCTTCCCTAAATGTACCGGCTTCCCTAAATATGTCGGCTACCTTAAATATATCTACCGGTTTACCTAAATATACCGGCTTCCCTAAAACAACCTTGCTATGCGCGATAAATTGATTGCCTTTTTGCTTATATATAATAACAAAAAGCAAGAGTAGGATGGAAACACTAGTACATAGCGGTCCCAGTGACCTTATTCGCCACGTTTTTCTCATATATTACTAAATATAATTTAGTTATGACCGTTTATGTCTTTTTTTATGGGTACCGACTATATTTCAAACGTAATTGTGTTACTATTTTTAAACTTAAAAACAGCATTTGTTTACATTCTTAACTTTTTGTCAGTTTTAGGCTTTTTCAAGAAACAGGTTCGATAGAGAGAAGATAATGGTGAAACACTTCGTTCTCTATTTTCCACGTGGATTCTAGATATTGCGTGTTGAGTGGCGGAACTGAACACCGCTCTTTGTCTTACAAAAGAAAAGAGGGGTGAAAATTTTAAAAAGTTAAACCGGTAAACTTATGGAAACCGATTTATATTTAGGGAAGCCGGTATATTTAGGGAAGCTGGTATAGTATTTAATGAAAAAAACTCAACAAGTACCAAGTAACATTAACTGAACATCGAATCTGTAGTCGCTATTAACTAATTACACCAATGTATTTGTATGATTTTGTTTTCAGCTTTATTCCGTTCTGCATTTTCCACCGTCACCAATTTTATACATACATACATACATAACTTCATGTTGTATCCCGCATATAGCAGGGTAGGCAGAGGGAACCTAGTGCTAAGATACTCCATTCCCCACTTTCCGCCGAATTGAGGCATTGCGTGCTGAGTGGCGGAAATCAACGCCGCACTTTATCTCATTACCAAACCCAGGACATGAAAAATTCTATTTTCTGGAGTGGGAATCAAACCGACAACCTGTCGCGCTTACAGTCGCACACTTGTGCCTCTCCACGACAGGCGTCTTATCAGAGCAGAAAAATAAAAAATATATTATATATAATCATTACCACCCGAGTGGAATTGAACCTACAACCGCTGCGTTTACAGACGCTACCACTACACCACGATAACCTCTACCTATATAATTATTTATAATATAATTAATTTTTATAATCTATAATATTTTTTCTTTTAAAACCAGAGGTGTGTCAGTCATAAGTTATTCATTCACGCCCACATAAGTAAGTATCTAATGAATATTCATATTGAATAAATTATAAAAATATATATAAATGCATATAGAAATATATTTATGTCTTTGTTTATAATTTTTTATATATCTATATATGTATGTGGTATTAGTTATTACGTAACAAAGGATCGTAGACTTGTTTTTGTTACAAGCAACTTCCGCGTCAAAAAAATATTATTAGAATAGGCTGAGAGGAGATGAAGGCCATCATGGCGCAGTGGGACGGCGTGTAACTGTATACGACAACCAATAGGGTTGTAGATACGATTCCCGCTCTGGGGAATAATTTTATTTAAATTATTTTCATTACTTCGCTCTAATAGGAAAGGACGCGGCGTTGAGTGTGTAACTCAACACGTTATATTCCGATTTCAGGCGGAAACCGGCAAATTGAGTGTCTAAACACTAAGTCCACTCTAGCTAATATGATAAATATAATTATATATATAAGTAATATAATTGCAAAAGTAAAATTTTATAGGAGAATGATTTTAAATCACTTCCTAAGGTTGTAATTTTGTCATTATTTAATAATAATGAATCTCTTGAATCCTTTGAATAATGACAATAATGACGAAATAACAAACTTAGGAACCTCTAAATAGTTCCACTAGATGTATCCTGCGACTTCGTTTCCAAGAACTAAAAACCTAAAATACCATTTTTCCTAATTTCGTAGGTATTTCAAGAATTTTTCCCTTAGTACCTTCATACACTCCCTAAGATGCCTACATGCCATACTCGTATTTCATCTTTCTGTGTGCAATAGTTTCGCGTGTACGTGGTCTGTCAATCCCTCAGTAGATATCTTACGTGTTTTATAAAAAAAAGCACCTTCACGCTTTATCCCGCATAGTAGAGTAAAAATCTAGTGTTAAGGCACTCCGTTCATTATAACATTGACTATCAAGTGGCGGAACTCATTTCCGCGCTTTATCTTAACAGAGTGAAGAAAATATAATTTAAATAAAATAATTCCCCCAAGTGGGAATCGAACCCATAACCACTATGCCGTGCTTAGTCAATCATTTTTATATTACTTAAAAGCTTAAAATACTAGTTTTTAATAATAAAAAATATTCTTAGATGAAAGCTCTCACAAAGACACGTTATAGTTTTATACGATTTGTACCCCTTTATAAGTTGTTTGAAGTGGTCAAGGGGTAGTATTTATGTTAGGGTTGGTTTACATAACGTATGTTTGTATGTCTTTTTCTTTTAGATTCTCGCTTTTTTCCCGTAATAGGGTAGTCACAGAAGATAGTGTCGAGACACTATGTTCTCGGCTTTCCATTTGAAACATTGTGTTAAGTGATGAAACTCTACGCCTCGCTTTATCTTACAAGGGAGGATAAATGAAAATATGAGAAGAAACTCCTTAGCGCACCATGGATTACCGTGCGGGTGCCGACCCCATCGTGTTGCAGAGAAAAGAGTTTTGAGAGTGAATGGGACTAACGACCCAACGTGTAGATTTAAGGGGCCCCTTTAAAATGTGCATTAACGTTCACCTCCACTTTCCGCACTCCTCTCTCTACTTAACCAAATTTGAAAAGATCTAACTAATGCCGCCTTTGAAATACGTATAATATAATATGAAAATTTTGAGTAAGTTTAAATAGTATCGTTTACGAATATGTGGCGTTGAGTTCCGCCACTCAACTGTCCCAAATTCAGGTCAAAGGAAAAAATTGAGTATATTGACACTAAGTCCTCTCTAGCAATCATACTATTAAAAGAATCAACAATAACTAATATAAGTTGCTATACTAACAAGTGCTAGTTCAAATCTTTTTTTTTCTTCTTTTTTTAACTTCACGCTGTAACCCGCATATCAGCAGGGTAGGCAGAGGGAACCACAGAACCTAGTGTTAAGACACTCCATTCTCTTTCAACAATTCCGTTCAGCACTTTCCGCCGAATTGAGGCATTGCGTGTTGAGTGACGAAACTCAACTTCGCGCTTTGCCTTGTTACCAAACCCAAGAAATGAAAATACTAAATTTTACATTTCCTGGAGTGGAAATCGAACCCACAACCTGTCGCGTTTACATTCGCACGCTTGTGCCTCTGCGCCACGACAGGCGCAAATCAGAAGGCAAATTTAGTTATTTTTTTTTAATTTGAATAGTCCCATAGTCCACTATACAATGCATACTCACCTTTACTTATCAATGACCCGAAGTAAATACATATATACGTTAGTATTGTATTTTATCACAAAAGCGGAATTCAACTGTGATTTCACCCTTTTGTGTTACAGTGGACCCCATTTTATATGAAATAAAACAAGCCATACAATTGTATTTCTCATACAAGCTACTGTTGTATAATTACTTTTGTTCACGTCTTTATGATAAGCAGCTTCACGCTTTATCTCGCATGGCAGGGTAGTGAGAGCGTAGTGTCCAGACACTGCGTTCGACATACATACATAGCTTCACTCTGTATCCCGCATATAGCATGATAGGCAGAAGGAACCTAGTGTTAAGACACTCCGTTCCCTACTTTCCGCCGAATTGACGATTTGCGTGTTGAGTGGCGGAACTCAACGCCGCGCTTTGCCTAGTTACCAAACCCAGGAAAATATACATATTATGTAATGTAACATTTTGTATTTCTAATATATAATATCACGTAATATGTAATATTAAAATATAAATTATTTTTTAAGTTTACTAAAAAATTATAAAAATAATAAGCCTAACAGTTCTTTCAGTCGGAGGCTACTTTTTAATTACATACTATGAGATAAATACAGGATATTTTATTTTTCCCTACCTAATTATACTAGAACCTTAGTGTTAAAACACTCCACTTTTTATATATCGTCCATTTTAAAATACAAAAGGAGTTTGTCTCTATGAAAAACGGAAAGTAGAGAACAAAGAGTCTTAAAACTAGATTTCCCTAAACTCTCTTGAAAAGGTCCTTAAAGAAAATATACACGAGATAAGCACACAGCCTCCGGCCCAAGAGATCTGTCATCAGATAACCGTAGCGCCCCTCGATCTATCCAGTTCGTACTACGTTGACATTTGAGAGACGAGCATTACTTCCCTGCTCAATTACTACTCCACTCTATTTCGTTTTATCGCCCGTAAAACTAGACCGCATTTACACCGTTTTCGGTTTTACTAATATTATTGTATAATATTTTTTTTTTAGTTTCTCCCTTTTTTTATAAGGTGGACAGAGAGAACTTGATATTCCCATTGCAAATCTATTTTTGTTATCAACCAGATACTTTATATCCGTTATATTATAGTCAAAATACACAAAATATTTATAATTGCATTGTTCTCATACATTAGTTACATTGAAGTAAAGTTTTATCTTAATCTGTTCTATAGTTTATGCGTCAAAAAGTAACAAACATCCACCTATTCTAATTAACTTTCGCATTTATGATATTAGTAGAATTAATGTTTGTGTGTGCAATTTATACAGCAGTTGTAACATAGCACAATTCAAACTTCAAAAATAGAATACAAACAAGATGAATATAGAGTATCTCCGAGTAATGTAATGTATTTTATATCTCATTCTCTTGTCGACTTAATTTTATATATCTACGTATTTGCTTCTTTATCGTGACGATTTTTCGTTTCATAAAGTTCCAAAACAAGTTTCCGTTCAAAAAATATTTTAAAATATATATTTATTACAAAATAGATTACATTTCGGTGTGACTGCAAGCCATTTTTATGTATATTTGGGCGGGCGGGCTTCCAACTCATTTGACGCACGCTTAATTGACGATTTGCTCAGCCACTACTATTTATTTGCTACCGTCTCACTAGTGTTAAACAATATACAGGAAGGATATGTATGGAAAACGGTCATACATATGTATGGATGTGTATGTATAATTAATTATAGTTTATGAAAGTTTGTAAGTAATATATGAACATACACACATACATAGCGTAACGATGTCTCCCGCACATATCAGGGTAGGC
Organism: Philaethria dido; assembly: GCA_033558755.1. Lineage (NCBI taxonomy): Eukaryota > Metazoa > Arthropoda > Insecta > Lepidoptera > Nymphalidae > Philaethria > Philaethria dido. The sequence goes on from JAKGSA010000787.1 coordinate 139,819, forward strand.
AGAGGGAACCTGAGAATCTATTGTAAAGACACTCCGTTCCCCACTTTCCGCCGAATACAAGCATTGCGTGCTGAGTGACGGAACTCAACGCCGCTCTTTGTCTTCACTTTGCCTTGTTACCAAGCCCAGGAAATGAAAAATTACATTTCCTGGAGTGGGAATCAAACTCACAACTTGTCGCGTTTACAGTCGCACGTTTGTGCCTCTACGCCACAATTGGTGTTAACACTATGACAGTATTATAATACCAAATGACACACAAATAATCCGGTTAAAATGTTTTTATTTATAATATTAAGATTTTAACAAAAGAAAGGAAACCGACTTCAAAGAAAATGCACTTAAAAGTACAACTATTGCAAAGAACTCATAAACTACTGGTCAGGTTTTGCCTATATTTAAATGGGACTACACCAGAAATATTAGCTATCATATAAAAGAAGAATCATCAAAATCCGTTCAACTAGTAAAAAGTTACGTGTTAACACACATAAAAAAACAGTCAAATTGGAAATCTCTTCAAAGAAGTCGCAGCGTTGAGTTCCGCCACTCAGCACGCAATTCCTCAATTCGGCGGAAAGTGGGGAACGGAATTGTTATAAGAGAACGAAATGTCTTAACACTAGGTTCTCAGGTTCCCTCTGTCTATCCTGCTGTATATATATAAAAAAAAAGAAAAGAAGTCGCTTAAAAATATAACTTAAAAATAATTATAATATATTATATACTATACTATATAGTTTCTTCCACAATACAATAAAAAGCAAACAATAACAAAAACTAAAACAATCTCTTCTACATAATACTATAGTAGTAAAACCAAAAACCCCCGTAATAAAGTAAATCCTAGAAGTTCATAAAAGCGAAACACATGATATTCATGAATTTCATCAAGCAACTGTCTTTCTCTGCACCTCTCTTTCCCACTCAATCTCTTTTGTACCTATAAAATGACGCAAAGCTAAAATCGTTGGTAAAATAACTAAGAAGCGTTTTGGGAAGGAATTTTCATACAAAAATCAACTCTATGTTAAGTTAAGTAGAGTTCTCACTCTCTTTTAGTGGTAGCAAGTTCAAATTTGTGCAAGAATGTGTTTTCCTCTAAGCTCGCTATCTACGTCCCCATCAGGGTGTATTTGGTAACTTATTATTATTATGGGATTTTTAATTTTTGGGTCAAAACTTCTCTGAATGAATGCTGTTTTCTTTCACTGTAAAGAAAGTAATGTGAAAACATTATAATAATTTTTAAGTATCCGTTAAGAATCTGTTGTGTTTTTTGCTTTCATTAAATATAATTATCGTGGCGCAGTGGCTAAGTGTCTGTCTATAAACGTGATGACTGTAGGTTCGATTTTCAGTCGATGGAATGTTTATATTTGAATTATTTTCGTTTCGTAATAATATGAGCGCTGCGTTAAGCTCCGTCATTAAGATGTGATGTCCGGGCCTTTTGCGAAAAGTGCAGAAAGAGAACGGAGAGTATTGACACTAGATTCTCTTTGATTAACCTACGATGCTGAAAAAACAATACTGGAAACATACAATGTTTCGATTTCTGTAGAATAGAGTGTCTTAACACTAAACCTAAGTACAAAATATGTCAATAAACCATTTTTTTGGACAGAATAATGTAAAGAGTTTTACCCACCACTCAATTCTCACGTTTTAATGTTAAAGAAAGAAAAGAACTCTATTATTTTACCATGTGAAAGCAATTACTATTGAATTATAATCGCAGTTGGGGACTACATTTATATCACTGGATTATGTATGGAGGACTATAATCTGAGCGTCGCCGGTAGCTGACGTTAGGATGACTGTGGGATTTGGTTTATTTTGGATATTCTTTACATGAATATGTGGTGAAGTAAAAATAGAGATTTTTGACTCTAGGTTCTCTCTGTGTATGTTGCTATGCGGGATATAGGGTAAAGCTTAAAAAACGTGTTGTAAAAAACGATTATTCGTACTATATTATTAGATGATATAATATTTTATTATCTATATGGACATATTTAGAGCAAATAAAACAATTTCGGGTAAAAAAATATTAATACTATATAGGTATATACTATATAGGTATAACACAGGTAAAAATTATTCTTTAAAATGCATGTTTTGAAAAATATTTTCGTTTTATTACCTTTATAGCAATTATCTATCGCGCGACACCGTTTACAAGGTTTACCATATCATTATTTCTACTTTTATTAAGAATTTTAAGAAATCCTTCCTACGGTCAGTAGATTCGAACCACTCAGTAAAACAAGCATTTTATATACATAGACTTTTATATACGGACATATCCCGTTGCTTACATAGTCATGGACCCCACACAATCACCCCCCGCGAACGCACAGTGACATCATGCGATAGCAAGTTCACACTGAGTTACGTTCATCGATCAATTTCACATTACTATTTGACGGTTCAGCGCTTGGAACTAGCGAATTCGAGAACGTTTTTAATAGAACTATGTACCCTGCATTAGGTGTAACAAACATATTTATGGCTTCGTGCTTTGTCCTCTATTTAGCAGGGTAGTCAAAGAAACCTTAGTGCCAAGACACTCCGTTCTTCGTTTTCCGTTCTTGCTCAAGTTTTGTCGAAGTGTAGGTTAAGGGGCCCCTTTAATATGCATATAAGCTCACCTCAATTGTACAAGCTCCTCTCTCTACCTAAACAAATTTGAAATCAACTGTTGAATGTTTAAGGAGAAGGTTATTCAACTGTATTTTATTTATGTGTGTTGTTACCTCGTAACTTTGTACTGAGTGGACTTATTTTGATGATTCTTTTTTTATATGATAGCTATTGCTTCTGATGGTGTCCCAATTATATCTAGTCAAGATCGTACGAGTAATTTTTTGAATTATTCATAATAAATGTACTCTTTAGTGCATTTTGTTTGAAATCCATTTTCTTTATTATTACAATTATAATTATTAGTCGGAGAGAACCTAGTGCCAAGACACTCTTTTCTCCTTTTTCTATTTTTGCCCACACTTTGCCTAAGTATTGTCTACAAAGGGGTTCCTTTAATACGTATAAATCCTCTGTACCAACTCCTCACCTAACCAAATTTGAAAAAAAATATTTTTAATTTAATAATGTATTTTTTTATTCTTCTAAAAATTGGTTGTTTATTCATACATTTATATTATCACAACAAAATATTTCAAAAACTGACATTACGAAATGTAACCTTTCGTATACGATAAGGTACGTAAGGGTAGTGTTATCAGTGGCTATCGGTCAGTGCCCTTATTTCATAAAATGATAACTTATGAAATTGGGAAACTTGAGTTATTTTTATCTTTGTATATCTCTTATAATGCAGAAATCCTGGTGATACAACACTCTGTTAATTACTGCATAGGATGGATGTTAAAGAGAACCTAGTGTTAAGACACTCCGTTCTGCGCTGTTTATAATTCTTCATCTAATTAAAGATAAGAAAAATATAGCAGGGTCAAGACACTTCATTTCTCTCTCCACTGAATTTTGAGAGATTCCGTGTTGAGTCACGAAAGTTAAGGCTGTGCTTTATCGTTTCCAAAAAGAAAATATTACTTATATATATAGTGATTCCTCAATCGGATATCGAGACCACATCGAGTTTTACAGCCAAACGCCATATACCGCTTTACATAACGCTCAAAAAATACTTTAAAAAATGGCCTGATAAATTTGAATGCACCCATGGTAATACTATAGTGCTAAAATTTTGTATGTGGTCTCTTTGGGGAGTGTAAGGAAGCACTAAGAGAGGATATATCGAAATTCCTACGAAAACAAAAATATCTTATATGGTTTTATAGTCATGAAACGAAGTCACGGGATACACCTAGTCGAGTATAATTATCTAACTCATTATTTTTCTATGTATGCCCGTATACAAGACGTCCGTTGGTCTACATCAGCTGTTTATAGATCAGCCCCCATGTCTCCTAACAGCTGATCGAAGTGTAAGTAATACTATACCTTATAAGCAACGTTAGGCATTTTCACATTATACTTCTTATCTATCGTATATAAAAAAATATTCGTATATATAAAAAAATTGTAGCTTTGCACTTTCAGTGTTAGGGAGAACATAGTGTCAAGACACTACGTTCTGCACTTTTTGTCTAAATTTGAGACACTGGAAATTAAGCACCGCACTTCGGCTTTGTTTTAGCCGCGATGGCCTCAAAGATACTTCTATAAAGAAAATTGTCAAATGAAAGACATTTTAAAAGAACGGTTTTGGGTTACGTGATTTAATAAGCACATAATGTCTGTACAGAATGTCTGAACACTATGCTTTTTCTACTCTGGTACTAGAGAAAATTGTAGAAAAAGCAAAAACGGCTTAAATGCCACGTTACATACATTCGGCTTCACGCTTTATCCTGCGTAGCAAGAAACCCAGTGTCACGACATTTCGTTCTCCTCTTTTTACACGAAATCGAAACATTGTATGCTAAATTTCGAAACTCAACGTCACGTTTTATTTTACTAGTACATTTATTACTTTACTAATATCTAAATTAATAATTTTAATATTTCTATCTTTTTTTCTTATTTTTACTAAAAATTAAATTAATAAATACATAATAACTTCCCAGTCTGTTCATACCCTAAGCAATCGCCTTGGGAATCTACCCATGGGGGATGATTGGAGGCGCTCACAAAAAATGATATTGATGGGCTCCTTGCGATGAAACAACAATAATTGGATATATGTTAAACTTATGTTTTACTAAATGTGTGATGTTCCTTTATCGATAGATAGCAGGTTCGAATCGGTTTTTTAATTTTGTTTTTTTTTTTAATTTTATTAATTAGTTCACAGGATCTCAGAGATCTTAGATATTATATTAAAAAGAATATTTTTTTTCCAGTTTCACGCTTTTTTGTCACATAGCAAGTTAGTTGAGGAGAATATAGTGTTAAGACACTCCATTCTCCGTTTATTATATATATTTAAAATATTTTCTATTCTTGCATTATATTATAAGTAATTTGAAGCACAGTTATGTTACTTCACAAGATATATACATCAAGTACTATTTTTTTTATTTATTTATTTATATACATACATAGCTTCACGCTGTATCCCGCATATAGTAGGGTAGGCAGAGGGAACCTAGTGTTAAGACACTCTGTTCCCCACTTTCCACTTTACAAAATAATATATAAATAGAGGAATAAAAGAAAATAGTACTTGATATATCATATGGCAAATATATAGAGTCTAACTGTAAATACGATAAATGTAGGTTCAATTCCCACTCAAGGACATATTTAAGTATATCTAAATTACTTTCTTTTCCTGGCTCAGGTAAAACAAAGCGCGGTGTTTAATTCCGCTACTCAATAAGTCAATTCAGATGAAAGCGAAATACGGAGTGTCTTGACACTTGGCTCTCTCTAACTACTATTACTATTATTTCCTGACTGCTATACAGGAAAAGGCATGAACTTTCCAAAATACATACATAGCTTCACGCTGTATCCCGCATATAGCAGGGTAGCCAGAAGGAACCTAGTGTTAAGACACTCCGTTCCCCACTTTCCGACGAATGTAGGCATTGCATGCTGAGTGGCGGAACTCAACGCCGCGTTTTGCTTTGTTATAAAACCCAAGAATTGAAAAATTGCATTTCAAAAATAAATATAGAATATGAGGTAAATATAATATATTTTTCGTCCTCCAAATACAAAACCGGGGTAAGTCTATTTATAGCACAAACCCCGATCTGCCCTAATAAAACCGTCATTCTTGTTACTTTATAACTTTTACTGCTTCCTACAATACTCATATAAATTGCCAAGAAAAGATTTACCTTATTTTTACCGAGTTCAAAAATGTCAATTCGACTGTATTTTTATATGTGATATCGCATAACTTTGTACTGAGTGAACCGATTTTGATGATCCTCTTTTTATATGATAGCTAGTGTTTCTGATGTTGTACTATTAAAATTTAGTTAAGATCTGACGAGTAGTTTTTGAGTTATTCGTAATAATTTGATTTTTGAATTCGGATTTCTTTTTTTGTTATCCTAATAATCGAATAACTATATTAATGTTTCCTTGTAAATAATATATTTCTTACTCACTCACGGTTTTTCTCTCATAGCAGGTTTCATAAAAACCTAATGTTAAACACTCTGTTGTCAGCTTTCTCCCCGATATCCAGACATTACGTGTTGAACAGCGAAACTCAACGCTGCATTTTTATTTATCCACTCTAACAAAACAAAGTGCGGCGCTTAGTTACACTAGTTAACACGCCATGTCTAAAATTCTAGCCAAAAGGGACAAGCGTAGTGTCTTAACACTAGGCTCTCTGACTACCCTTCTTTGCGAGATAAAGCGTGAAGCTTTATACTTTTTAATTTATTATGATACATAAACTGTCTTTGTTATATCTACAATAGAATTAACATGAAAAAACAATTCCAGCCCCCCCATATAAGTGAAAGGTACAATCAAAAAGTTCGCGGGGGGTGGGGCGGTAATAAAATGGTTTCAATCAAGAAGCTCGTAAAGTTACGTAGGCTTGCTGCCTATTCCTAATCTGGGTAGCGGAATCAGGCTATAAAAATTTCTAATCCGATGAAAAGCAGCTTATTTGGTTACCCCAATGGTGTAGTGGTGGTCTGATTGGAGTAGGCTCGATTTTTATATGACTTCAAGCAAGGTTCTCAATTTGATTATGTTATATAGTAGTTTAGAGGAATTTTTTTACTGGGTGCACTTATTTTAATGATTCTTTTTTTTATATGATAGTTGATCTGATGTGGTATTGTTTAAATATAGCTAAGATCTGACGAGCAGTTTTTGAGTTATTCGTAATAATTTTACTTTTTAGAGCATTTTAATAATAAAGAAAACCGATATCAAAATTTATATAATGCACTAAGAAGTAACATTATTACGAATAACTCTTAAACTAATTTTAAGGTAAAATGAGATTACATCAGAAAAACTAGCTATTATAAAAAAAGGAATCATCAAAATTCATTTACCCTGTAGTGTGGAAGGGAGTGTCTTAACACTAGGATCTCAGGTTCCCTCAGCCTACCCTGCTATTTGCGGGATACAGCGTAAAGGTAAAAAAAATTAAACAAGTAAAGAGTTATACGATAACACACAGAAAAAAGTCTGTCTAATCGAGAACTTCCTCCTTAAAGAACAGAGTGTCTCTCTCCCTTTTTTTTTAGCTTCACGTTGTATCAAGCACATAGCAGGGTAGTCAGAGCGAACCTGAGAACGTATTGTTAAGATACTCCGTTCCCCACTTTTCGCCGAATTGAGGCATTGCGTGCTGAGTGGCGGAACTTAACGCCGCGCTTTGCCTTGTTACCAAACCCAAAAAATGAAAATACTTCATGCGCCACGACAGGCGTTCTCTCTACTTTTACTCTCTACCCTACCCTGTAATATATAAAAAAAGTGTAAAGTTATTAACAAAAATACATAATACACATGATATATAAATAAGTAATCCCAACCACCGTTGCAAAAGGAACCCCACTGAACCGCAGGGCACAAAAAATTACGCGTGGCTGGTTGATTGTGCCTCTATTGAAATATTAGAGTTCCTTTGCAAAATTTCCAGTTATTTATATTTTTAAAAAAATTTTTTATAATCAAATTCAAGTTAATGTTGAAAAAAAAGTAATATATAATATAAAGACGATATGCCAATTAACACGAACTCGAACGAATAGTGGAGAAAGCAGTGTCCTGACACTTGGTTCTCACTGACATGACGATCTTGTTATCCTGATAACTACTGTATGAACCTGTAACATACATACATACATAGCTTTACGCTGTATCCCGCATATAGCAGGGTAGGCAGAGGGAACCTAGTGTTAAGACACTCCGTTCCTCACTTTCCGCACCACTTTCAACGCCGCTCTTTGCCTGGACGCAAACCCAGGGAATGAAAAAAATCATTTCCTGAAGTGGGAATCGAACCTCTCGCGTTTACAGTCGCACGCTTGTGCCTCTGCGCCACGACAGGCGTTGAACCTGTAACAGTAACATCTTATTATAAAGATAAATATTTAATAATATAAAGCACTTTTATACCATATTTTTTACTTTAATAATTGATTCTACAGGGCAGAATTTATAAGCGAAAAAATTATACAGAACCACCGCAAAATTACACCTAATTTTTTTGCCAAGAGTCGAACCTGTCACCCCACATTGTATTATTACGGCCTGATTCCATCCCACCTCGTATAAGATATCAATTGCTTCCTTTTCGCCTTTGTGTTTATCCTTCAGAGCGTGGTTGCACGCTTCGCTTTATCATGCGTTATTTTTCTACTGGTCATAAAATAACATATATTAGATACTTATTTCTTTTACCTTCACGCTGTATCCCGCAAATAGCAGGGTAGGCAGAGGGAACCTGAGAACCTAGTGTTAATACACTCCGTTCTCTTAAGATTTCCGTTTCCCACTTACCGCCGAATTGAGGCATTGCGTGCTAAGTTACGGAACTCAACGCCGTGGTTTGCCTTGTTACCCGAGCGAGGAAATGAAATATAGCGCTCTGGCTTATCTTAACCTTTTTGGCCTGTAACCATAGAGTACCGTAAAGTGTTCGAAATATCGGAGCTCCTAAAATATATTTCCTTATACCAAAAAACACGCGATAAGGCCTGTTAAATTATTGTATTTTAAATGTGTCAAATGTTATATCTCATACCTTATTTTCAAAAAAATTAAAAAATAATTCTATCTTCCAAACTTCATGTATTCATCATAAGAAATAAACAAAACTGAAACAAAGTACGGCGTTGAGTTCCGCCATTCAACACGAAACGTTTCGAATTCGGCCGGAAAATAGAGAAAGGAGTGTTTTGACACTCTTTACGTACTTGGTATATGAATATACACAATATTTATAAAAAATACCATTTCCAAACTCTGTCCCATAAAACTATTTAAATAACATCGCCTTAAGCTCAATACCATAAAAACAAAGAAAACACCATACATCATAATATATAAAACGCTTGCATTACTGAGTGACTGACAGACAACGTACAGGCAAAACTACTAGACATAGAAGGATAGAATTTGACATGTAGGCTCCTAGGGGAGTATAGGGGAGCGCTAAGAGAGTATTTCCCTAAATTCCTATAAAAACGGGAAAGAATGAGGTTTTAAGTTTTATAGTACAAGCAATGTTAGAGGCACGCGACAGGTTGTGGGTTCGATTCCCACTCCAGGAAATAGAATTTTTCATCTCTTGACTTTGGTAACAAGGCAAACCGTGGCGTTGAGTTCCGCCACTCAGCACGCAATGCCTCAATTCGGCGAATAGTGGGGAACGGATTGTCTTATCACTAGGTTACTGCCTGTCCTGCTATATGCGGGATACAGCGTGAAGCTATCTATGTATGTATGTATATAGTACATGTAAACAAAATCGCGGGATATAACTAGTATAGACTATAAAAGCTCCAAACGTGAAATAACGATTAAAAACCATTGAAAAAGATATATTACTTTAACACGAAGCATTTTTCACTTTTCGACAGGCGAGAATTAATTTTTCAATAGTTTTTTTCGATCAGCCTTTGTTACTGATGGTCGATTATTGTTAATGGAAAAATAACTTTAAGCCTTGGAAATAAAAGTCAATTTATCTTGACAGTATATGCTAATAGAAATTAACTTGACTTATAAGTAATTTAAGCTTTAAAAAAAGAAAGGTAGTAACTTAGAGAAGACACTATACGTAACTAAACGCAGCATTCTCCATAAATAGATTTTTTGTCTTTAGCAATGTACATGTCACTTTATATAAACATGGATGTCAAACCATGGTAGTGAGTGTAACATTTATTTTGTTAATTTAATATACTTTTTAAGCATTATTTTAAAAAAAATATTATCTTTCTGCACTCCTTCGCTATATAAACTATAAGTGTACCAAGTTTCATGCACCTCCGCCCGCGTAATCGTAAAAAGGGGTACAAAGTTTTTGCTTCACGTATTAATATATAGATAGTCAACGCAAACGATGTCGCGGGACAGAACTAGTATAATATTTCGATGATTATTTCTATATATGGATTACTCACTAACATAAAGCTACTTTTTCGCGTAAGCTTCGATCAATAATAACTTATTTTGCATACGAATTTGAGCTTTAATACCAAAATATTAGAGTTTATTTTCGTTTATTAGTATTCTTGTTACTAAGCGAGTTCAGGCAGAGCAGAGATCGACAACCTTTTTTTAGAGCAGCAATACTTTCACCTTTACTTTTGATATTGTTTCTAGGCGTTATTTTAGTATTAGTATGATTTATTTTGATTAATATAGCTTTTTTTTAATAATTAGAAATATAATATTAATGTTTTTAATCTATATTGCATAGAAAGATTTTTTTTATATTATGTGCTTAAAACCCAATTTTTGATATATTAGCATATAATATGGTACATAATACATATTTTCTTCAGAAAATTAACAAGAAATCGTAATTTTTTTATCAAATGTGTAACAATTAAAAACATACACATAACATAGTAATTAAACACACATAATAAAAATAAAAAAAATATATACAAATATAATAAATCGTAAAAAAAAAGGTTGGCAACTGTGGACTGATGCCATAAATGCACTCGCTAGCGCAACGGTGATATTACCCACCAGAAAACCATTGGGTACTATACGCCTTTTGCTTACCAAAATTAAAATGAACCTTAACCCCTTGTAATAAGGGCTACGGATGTGTAAATCTCTTTGTGAAGGTCGTTGGTGGTTACGTCTGTCTTGAAATGAGTAAGGCTTTAACTGATTCTGTGTGTGTGTGCGTGTGTATTCGTGTCCGTGAACGGTTAAGTGTTTGTGTGTGCGTGCTTCGGTCACGTAGGCTCGGTTGTTGGCTATGGAGTTTTTAGGACTTTTGCATTTATTGGTAATTTAGATAAGTTTGAGGTTTCATAGCGAAATGCTAATTTTGAAAAATATTTAATGAATGACATTTTTAATTAATATATGAGGGTTTGTGATATTATTCTTGTATTAAATTATATATTATAATAACAATTCTCCCAATAAACTAATAAATACAGTTTAAGTTATTTATTCACCAAAAACGTAAACGCATTACGCAGCGTCTCGCATTTTCTTGCATGGAATAGTAGTCAAAGAGAACGTAGTGTTAAGACACTCCGTTTCAACTTCCGCTGTCATTAGAGACATTATGAGTGATTGAAATCATTCCAGCATATAACCATTAAAATGAATATAAGAGAAATATATACCATTACCACAAATGTGAATCAAACCAACGACCCACTACTTTAACAGTCTAAAACTTTCCTACGGCACTATATCCTCTATCGACACAATTCATGTCATTATTTATTAAAAAAAATTACATAAAAAAAGTCCTTCCACTCGTATACCACCGCCTAGCAACAGAATCAGCTGGGCTGACGGCCGAGTACCCAAACTACCTTTGTTCGAGCTTTAACTCCACAATATTATGATTGCATTCAAAACATACTAAATATACTGGAAAGAACGGAGTGTCGTGACATTAAAAACTCTCTCTGACTATATTGAAACAGGGATAAGGAGAGAGTTATAAAGAATATTCTAGTATTATGCGGCGTTGAATTCCGCCACTCAGCAGGCAATGCCTCAATTCGGCGGAAAGTGGTGATCGGAGTGTCTTAACACTAGTTTCCCTCTACCTACCCTGCTATATGCGGGATACAGCGTGAAGTTATGTATGTATGCATGTTATAAATACATAAAAGTGTTTTTTTTAAGTGTATAGTACAAAATAGAAGTGTGGAACAGAGTGTCGTGACACTACCTAGTGTTTCTCTTCGACTACTTTGAGGTGACAATAAAAAAAAGCTTATAAAGAATATGCTATTAATGTTATAAATTCCTGAAAGTGGTTTTTAATAATTGTACAGTTAAAAGTAGAGGTACAGAACAGAGTGTCGTGACACTGAGATATTCTCTCTACTTGAGGTTACGACTAATACGTGTTACCTCATAACTTTTTACTGCGAGAACCAATTTTAACGATTCTTTACTTATATGACAGCTAGTTAAGATCTAACATATAATTTTTGAGTTATTCGTAATATTTGTACTTATTATTGCATTTCATATGAAAATGCACTAAAAAGTCCGTTTTCTTTTATTATTAAAATCTTAATTTTAAATTTCATCTATTTAAGCAAAAAAGCAGGACTTATTTCAAACAAATATTCAAATACAGTAATATTTACCCTATTTCGATGGAACTAGTTAAAATTATTCGTTAGAGTTATTCACTCAAAAGGTACGGGGGATGAAATCCCTTTAGGGGATGCAACCCTACTGTCAATTATCGTCAGTCGATTCGTGAAAGTGTTTTATGTATAACCATTTTATATTATAAATGTAATGGAACAAATATTGATGGAATTGACATTTGCTAACTTGGTTAGGTAAGTGTGGGTTCGATTTACTGTTGGGATAAATCTTATATGTTTTTTTAGCTTCACGCCGAATCCCGCATATAGCAGGGTAGGCAGAGGGAACCTGAGAACCTAGTGTTAAGACACTCCGTTCTCTTAGGGTTTCAATTCCGAACGGATTCCTTTCGTTTAAAAGATACATAAAATATTGTCAATATGTTCTCACATTCGCTCAGCCTACCCTGTTAAGTGCGGGATACAGCGTGAAGCTAAAAAGAAAAAATAAATATTTTAAACAAAATATTAAGCAAACCATGAACCTACAACCATCGCGTCAACAGACTACCACTGTACCACTATATCCGCTAAATAAATATAAAATTAAATGATTTCCTTCAGGAACTCAACTTGTATGTTTACTTCAACCGGATACAGAACCTGCACTTATTTACGATGTAGAGACAAACGAAAGTTGTCCTTTTGCTTTTAACATCACTCTCTCTTTATATAAGTTTAAGCTTTTATTGTTAATTTAGAAATTATTACTATGAAAAATAATCATCTGTCATCAATCTGACTATAAGCGCTCTTGATCGTGGGTTCGATTCTCATTCGAGGTAATATAATTCGTTTATATACATTTTATTCTTGCTATTGCTTGTTATTTTTTGCTTGCTCTGGTAAGAATTCGGGCGGTAAGATAAGAACGGAGTGTCTAGACACTAGATTCATTTGCTTACCTTGCTATATAGGATACAGTGTAAAACTGAAAAAAAAGAATACGTATAAATTATTTTCAATTCTCCGCTCTTGAGAGACAAAACACGGCGTTAAGTTCTGCAAACTGAACTCTCTTTATGCAAAAAATAATGTAAAAGTAGTTATATTTTTTGTTTTTATTATTATTTGTAAGATTATGTTTTAAATGGCATAATTTAACACCGCGCTTTAATCCCATCTCATAAGTCAGACGAAACCGGTACTCTAGCTGTCGTATATAATATACCTATGCTATAAATATTTCTTTATACTGTATATGAACCCGTAACCTCAGCAATACAATGGATAATTTGGTAAAACACGTTCCTCATTATACCACTATTGTGTACCGACTTTCAAAAAGGAGATAATCAATTCGAATGTATTTTTTATGAGTATTACTACATACCTCTTTACTGGGTGAACCAATTTTGATGATTATTTTTCTATATAATAGCTAGTACTTCTGAAGATCTCCCATTTGAATTTAGTTAAGATAGAATACATAGTTTTTTTTTTTTTTTTATGGATAACTGATGGCAAACGAGCAGGAGGACCACCTGATGGTAAGTGGCCACCTTCGCCCATGAACATCTACAACACCAGAGGCGTTGTAGATGCGTTGCCAACCTAGAGGATACAGATGGAAGGGGAGGACAATGTAGCAGTCCGCCATCGGAACCACCACATTTTGGGGAAAGGATGGGTGGGATAGGGGAAAACCTGGCTTACATGCCATCGAACCGGAACACATCATAAGATATTTGGCGGTTCGTCTTTGACATGATAGTGGTCGCGAGCCAGACGGAGGACGAACCTCCTACCACCAAACAGTTTCTGAGTTATTCGTAACATTGTTACCTTTTAGTACATTTCATTTGATTGTAGTTTTCATTTTTTATTATTTTTTTAGCTTCACGCTGTATTCCGTACATAGCAGGGTAGGCAGAGGGAACCTGAGAACCTAGTGTTAAAACACTCCGTTCTCTTTCAACAGTTCCGTTCCCCACTACAGTTTTCATTGTAGTTTTTTGGTTAAAATTTTAAATATATAATTTCATCCATACATACATACAGTAAAATATTATATAACAATAACAGAATAACAAAAGCTACATACATAAGTATAACAAAAATGAACGAAAACGAATAAAGAAAGTTTCATTCGAACACCGGAACCCGTTTTGAAGAAGTTCTCATATGATTCAAATTAAAATAATCTTTATTAGTATAGAAATATGAATTAAAATTGTATTTTCATTGAAATAATATAAATTGTCCCATATTTACAATTTATATGAGACTGGTTTTTGTTTAGTGACTTTACTTGAATTATTTTTTTTAGTTTCACGCTGTATCCTGCATAAAGCAGGGTAGGCAGAGATAACCTGAGAATCTAGTGTCAAGACACTCCGTTCTCTTATGACCAGTTCCCCACTTTCCGCCAAATTGAGGCGTTGCGTGCTGAGCGGAACTTAACGCCGCGATTTACCTTGTCACAGGTTGTGCGAGGAAATGAAAACAATGTGTACTAGAAAAAATGGAATAAAAAACAATATCAAAATTATTTCCTATAGAAATTCGATTACTTAAATCTATCTACAAAATTATATAAAACCCTTGTGTTACTAAATGACTGACAGACAACGTACTCGCGAAATACGCGTACATATAGAAAGCCGAAATTTAGCATGTAGGCTCCTTGGGGAGTGTAGAGGAGCAGTAAGAGAGGATTTCTCGAATTTCCTACGAAAACGGGATAATACAGGATTTTAGGTCTTTTTTTTAGCTTCACGTTGTATCTCGCATATAGCAGGGTAGGCAGAGAGAATCTAAGAACCTAGTGTTAAAACATTCCGTTCTCTTTCAACATTTTCGTTGACCGTGTTAGGTTTTATAGTCTACGTAAACAATCGCGGGATATACAATTTTTTTTTTTTTAACTTCACGCTGTATCCCGCATATAGCAGGGTAGGCAGAGGGAACCAGAGAACCTAGTGTTAAGACACTCCATTCTCTTGCAACAATTCCGTTCCCCACTTTCCGCCAGATTGAGGGATTGCGTGTTGAGTGGCGGAACTCAACGCCGCGCTTTACCTTGTTACCAAACCCAAGAAATGAAAATACTAAATTTTACATTTCCTGCAGTGGGAATCGAACCCACAACCTGTCGCGCTTACAGTCGCACGCTTGTGCCTCTGCGCCACGACAGGCTTCAGGGTTATACAATTAGGTATACAAAAAAATAACTAACCTAACTTAACAATGATAGTAATAAAGCAAGCGTTTCTTTATAAACTATATTTTTTGGTTTGGCAAAAAAGTATATTATAGTACTGTTATGTTCACAAAAACTTGTTTACCAGAAATATATTGATACAAATTTTGTGAAAAAATATACTTACTTAAAGTAAATACTACAAAAGTAATGTAGGTCTTGCTCTGGTAACAAGACCACGGCGCGGCGTTGAGTTCCGCCACTCAGTATGCCTCAATTCGGTAAAAAGTGGGGAACGGATCATAAGAGAATGGAGTGTCTTAACACTAGGTTCTCTGGTTCCCTGTACCTATCTAACTATGTGCGGGATACAGCGTGAAGCCAAAAGAATAACCTAGGTTAAAAACATCTTTATAAAATTAATTATTAGAATTATATAATATCAATATTTAACGTGAAAATAAACCTACGACCTAATATCCTAAAAGTCACTCGCCACTATACCAACGGAATACGAGAGAACATGTAGAGTAAGGACACTCCGCTCTCTATTTCTTTCAGTTTCACTATTAATAGTAGAAATGCGAAGATAGATGTTTGATACTCTTCCACACAAAGACTACTGAACGGTTCTACATGAAACTTTACACTAATATAGCTTTTTTTATGGATAACGAGCAGAAAGACTACCTGGTGGTAAGTGGTTATCTTCGCCCATGAACATCTACGCCGTTGCCAACCTAGAGGTAACAGATGGAAGGGAAGGACAATGTAGTAGTCTGCTATCGGAACCACCACATTTTGGGGAAAGGATGGGTGGGAAAGGCGAAAACCTGGCTTACATGCCATCGAACCGGAACACATCATAAGATATTTGGCGGTTCGTCTTTAACAGGATAGTGGCCGCGAACCTATATATCAAAATAACACATAGATTATAATTTATAAAAAAATTGTGTAATTTGGTCATAATATACCTAAGGGTCTGTTTTATAATAATTTCAAGATATTATTACGATATTTGTATATTAAAACAAGTACTTTCATTGTCAATATATGATAAGGCGTTGAGTTCCGTCACTCAATATACTGTCTCGATTTCGAGCGGAGAGTTGATAACGGAGTGTCTTAACACTATGTTCTAGTGTGAAACGTGTCAATCATTGCATTCGCTAAGTAAAAATGTTCATACTTCATACAATTTCGTCAGCCAACGTACATACAATTAGTAGTAATGTTGCATCAGCTGTACGAGTGAAAAGAAAAAATGCCTTACTTTTCAAGATTGAGGCTATCGTGGCACAGTGATGAGATATTTGACTGTAAACGATATGGTTGTAGGTTCGATTTGATAAGGGAACAATATTTATATTATTGTCATTTCGCAGTTTTTGTAAGGAAGCTCCATACTTAAAGAACTTAAAGAAATTGAATTCCACAATATAATGTGTCGAATTCGGGCGTAAAGTGGAGGGTCTTGTCATTTTGTTTTCTCAGCTTATCCTGAAAATGATAAAAAAATCACGCTTTTCATATAAATGAAAAGCGTGATTTTTTTAGTATGATAATTTTTTTAAAATTATAGTGGAGTTCCAGTATTTTTGTCTAAAAATAAACTTGTAATTAGATATAAAAAATACAGCAATTACTTACACTGAATTGATGAAATGAAAGATTCTTATTTTTAATTTCGGTTTTTTAATAGCAAACTCAAATATGTACCAAACATATATTATACTCCTTCTTCAACTCACAGAACCTAGTGTCAAGACACTCCGTTGTCCCCTTTAAAAAGATAAATTATGACGAATAACTTGAGACATTACGTGCTGGGTGGAAATGAAAATAATCAAAATATAATTTTTGCCCCGAGTGAAAATCGAACCCATAATCACCGTGTTTACATTAAAGCCCTGTCTGCGTCACAATTATCTCCTCTTTATTATACATAAGTGTATTACAATATTTTACCTTCAGACAGCATTTTGTATGTGGACAAAGGAGTATGACTCACCATTCAAAGTTTCACGCATCGCTTAATTTAGGACAAGGCGTAGTGGGTGCTGACTTTCTAAAGAAACCTGAAGTATATAAGTATAATAATACTTATGATATACCTAACATAGATACCCTAAGGTCTTTGAGATTCACAATTTAAATAAAGCGCGGCGTTGAGTTCCGCCATTTAACACGTAAGTCGAATTCGAACGGAAAGTGGTAAACAGAGTCTCTTGACCGGGTTCACTTGTGAAGCCCACATTTGGGCCGTAAGTTCCTGGCACTGTCTCAAACTCTTCTTCCTGTAACATTAGTGAGACACAGTAGAAATCTTGTAAAAAATATCTTAAAACATGCTTGAAACTTAAAAGAACCAGATTTAATATTATTCATACTAAATTTCATTAAAATCAATGCAGTTACAACAGTATTTTTTTTGACAATCACGACATAAATATCAAGATAATGACTTCTTTTCTAACTCGTTTTATCCCGCAAAATAGTCAAAAAGAACCTGTAAAGAAACTCCATTAACTTTCCGCCCGAATTTGAGGTATTACATGTTGAGTGGTAGAACTCAACACCCTACTTTGTCTCAGTACAACGGAGAAATGAAAATAATTAAAATATCATCATTTTCCAAACTGGGAATCGAACACCCAACCACTAGGGTTACAGCCAGTCACTGTCCCACTCTTCATTGACAAAGACTATACAAAACTTAAATTTCATCAAAAACGACATAGCAACTCATAATTGAGTAAGAAACATTAAAAAAATGATCATTCGATACCAAAAAACAAAAAAAAAGACACAACTATAAACGTATTCGTCACGCATTTACCAAGTTATGAAATTGAGCGGAAAGCTACTTAATTGTTTATACAATTACAAAAAACTGGTGAACATTGTGTTACAAATTTTTAATTGTTGTAACAGGAAAACGTTAGGTAGCTTCGGATCGTTATTATGTATGTTTATGTATATAACTTCCGTGAACTAAATTTACGAATTTTAATAGGAGAATGATAACACTCTTTTTTCTCTATATTCCATAAAATAGGTGATATTATGAAAACAGACGCCTATCGTGGCACAAAGGCACTAGCATGCGACTGTAAACGCGACAGGTTGTGGGTTCGATTCCCACTCCAGGAAATGTAACTTTTCATTTCCTGGGTTTGGCAAAGCACGGCGTTGAGTTCCGCTACTCAGCACGCAATGCCTCAATTCGACGGTAAATGGGGAACGGAGTGTTTTAACTCCAGGTTCCCTCTGCCTACCCTGCTACAAGCGGGATACGGCGTCAAGCTATGTATGTATGTATCAACTTTCTGTGTATCGTGGATGTAAGAAGCTAAAAATGTTAAAAACAAATGACGTCAGGATAATATCTTTAAGTTAACAATATATTGACCCATTTCTTGTCTTCCGATGAACTTGAAAATTTATCTCTATCGAGACTGTCTCACTGTGATGGTTGTGGGTTCAATCTCCACTCAGCGAAATGTCTTAAAATCGGACATTAAGCGAACGACGTAGTGTCTTAACTCTACGTACTACCTTATTAAATGTAAGATAAGATAAAAATTACTAAAAAAGCTCAACCAAACAACCAAATACCATACGCCTCTACAAATTTCGATACAACAAAAAAATATAATAGCACCAATTTTGAATTTGAATTCAATTCACTGAACAAATTCGCCCAAGGACCTTCAACAGGACAAAAGCATTCCACCATATATAAAACTCTTATAAAGATTCATCCTTGACGTCTGTCCGTCACCTGTCGGTTCCTATACAAATTACTATTAATATTAGAATATTTGTAACCGACTTCAAAAAAAGGGGAGGTGATCAATTGGGCTGTTTTTTTTATGTGTGTTATAGCATAACTTTTTACTGAATGAAGCAGTTTTCATGTATTTTATATGATACCCAGTGTTTTTGGTGTAGTTCCATTTAAATTTAGTTAAGATCTGACAAGTTTTTGAGTTATTCGTAATCATTATACTTTTTAGTGCATTTTCTTTGAAATCAGTTTTTTTTGTTACATAAAATTATTTTATAATTGAAGCAATATTTTTATTAAATAACAGCATTTTCATGGTATTGTAACAGTCTGAATGTAAATACGTAATTTCTTCGTTCTTGAGTTTCGTTGTATTCTGGAATCCAGGTGGAAAGCGGTGACCGGAGTGACACTAGGGTGACACTAGGTTGACACTAGGTTGACACTGGGTTCGCCTTGACTGCACTGTTTGAAGGAGAGAACTAAAAATGTTCCAGTAGTAAATTATAACTTAAGTCACCAATTTATTACATGGTGTATATTGAAATTAACTAACTTTTTTTTTTACTTCACGTTGTATCCAGCATTTAGCAGGGTAGCAGAGGGAACCAGAGAACCTAGTGTTAAGACACTCCATTCTCTTTCAACAATTCCGTTCCCCACTTTCCGCCGAACTGAGGCATTGCGTGTTGAGTGATTAACTAATTAATATATAATAGAATTTACCTAAATATCGCCACAAATACGTGACAAGTGTCAATATATTCCCGTTAAGCTTGTCCTAACAGTGTCTGTATTCATAACAGCTGTTCCTGTTTCCTGTCAACGGGTCCACTTCACTTTGTTTGAGATGAATCTCTATTATGTTACAGCTTCCTATGTACCTGCTACGCGCTTTTTTTATGTGAATAATAGTAATGTTAAAACCTGCTTATTTAATATGAAGAAAAATAATGCTTCTGTAGCTGTATTGTACGTCAGTATTTAATTGTCAGCCAGTGACAGAGGTAAGCTAGTGTCTAGACACTCTGGTCTCCATTTTCCGCCAATTGAGCAAAAGGGGCATTGCGTGCTGGTGCAACTGAACGCCGCGTTTTGTTTTATCTGAGTGAAGAAATGAAAATAATTTAAATATAATCATTCTTTTGAGACCAAATAAAAATATATTTCATATTCTTGTATATTGAAAGTAACGTTCTTGTATTTACGGAGTATTGATTTGAATAGTGAATGTATTGTAAAGTATCATTAATAACCTGTCATTTAGTCGTAAATAATACTGCATGTTATTTGTGTACATACTTGTACATATAAGTCAGCAACTTTTATTACCTGAGAAGCTAGTGTTAAGACACTCCGTCCTCTTTCAACATTTTGACATGGGTAACGGAAATGTGAAAATCTTGCATACATATATATGTATGCATAGCTTCACGCTGTATCCCGCATATAGCAGAGTAGGCAGAGTAGGTAGGAAACCTAATGTTAAGACATTCCGTCCCCACTTTCCGCTGAATTGAGGCATTGCGTGCTGAGTGGTGAAACTCAACATCGCGCTATTGCCTTGTTACCAAACCTAGAAAATGAAAAATTCAATTTTCTGGAGTGGGAATCGAACCCACAACAAATTAATTAATTATTTTTAATCTTAGAACAGAACAATAAAAGGCAAACATAAAGCAAACAAAGTAAATAATTAAATAGCAACTCTTTATTTATTTACTGGCCAATAACATCCGCTTTCAACGAAATGTCCGCAAACGATCAAAGGGTATGTTTCCTACTTCCTGTTGAAGTTTGCATATTTGTATTATTTCATGTAAAATCATATAAATTACTTGGGTAGTCGGTTTTCCTCGTTATTTGTTAGGTCAGGTCAAGGTTTGTTATAATTTTGTGGCCTCGTGTGGAACTCAACGCTGCGCCTTGTTTACTAGAGCGGGATAATTTAATTTTCTTTTTTTTTATAGCTTCACGCTGTATCCCGCACGTAGCAAGGTAGACAGAGGGAGCCGGAGAACCTAGTGTTAAGACACTCCGTTCTCTTTCAACAATTCCGTTCCCCAGTTTCTGCCGAATGAAGGCATTGCGTGCTAATTGGCGGAATTCAACGCCGAGTTTTTGCCTTGTTACCAAACCCAAGAAATGAAAATACTAAATTTTACATTTTCTAGAGGGGGAATCGAAGCCACAACCTGTCGCGTTTACAGCCGCACGCTTGTAACTCTGCGCCACGACAAGCGTCTATTTATTTTTTACTATATTAATTATTATTATTTCGCTTCTTCGCCTCCGAATTTGAGATATTGAGTGTTATGTAACGGAACTTAACGCCGCGCTTTGTTTTAAAAGACATTCTTCTTACATCTTATTATTACGACATATTTTTTACATTTCAATACAAACTCAACAAAGAAATTGAAGAAGAAACTAATCATTTGCTACTTATCCTATCCATTACACAAGAAACCATTAAAAATAAAGAAAACACAACTAAATAGCTTTTAAATTTAAAGCACAATCTATTATAAGAAAATAAAATAACCAGTTAAAAAGTAAATTTCGATGGTATCAAGAACCCATAAAATTTTATGGCGTTCACGAATCGTGGCCGTCGTATAAATATACATAAATATAAATAAGTAAGTATAGCTTCACGCTGTATCCCGCATATAGCAGGATAGGCAGAGGGAACCTAGTGTTAAGACACTCCGTTCTCCATTTTTCACCGAATTGAGGCATTGCGTGCTGAGTGGCGGAACTCAACGCCGCGCTTTGTCTTGTTGTTGTGTTGTGTGGCTCAAGTCGGCGGAAAGTGGGGAACGGATTTGTTGAAAGAGAACGGAGTGTCTTAACACTAGGTTCTCTGGTTCCCTCTGCCTACCCTGCTATATGCGGATTACAGTGTGAAGTTAAAAAAAAAATAGTAAAAAATATAAACAAGCTCGAGTATATACTATAATATAGTGTTGAAAGACATACGGTACATTAAATACCCACGGTTTTGATTCGTATGGAGTAAAAAGTAACCGAACGGTGTAACCTACCTAGTTACTTTACTAAGAACTAGCGGTCTATCTAGAAAATATATTAGAACAAAAACTTCTTGTCTTAAAGTTAGGTCTAGACTTAAAAGGTACTGATGTTTCAAACCCTATATATAGTGTTATTAATTGGTGAATAACGTAGATATGCTTTTGAGGTTTATGCTTTATATGAAAGATGGTAGTGATATGACACTATGTTTTCCTTTTCCGGTTTGTTATGTTAGAATTTTATCTCAACTAGTGTTCCTGTTGAAGCGTTAACAACGCGTTGTCTTTAGTAATGTACTTGTATATGACACGTATAAACATTGGTGTCAAACCAAAGTAGTGTGTGTAACATTTATTTTATTAATTTAATATACTTTTTATGCATTATTTAAAAAAAATATTAGCATTCTTAAATCCTTCTCTATATAAACTATAAGTGTGCCAAGTTTCATGTTTTTCCGTCCGCGTAATTTTCGTAAAAAGGGTCCAAAGTTTTTGTTTCACGTACTTATATATAGATATATCCGAAAAGTGTATATTTTTATGATGTGAAATAGTTACTGGCGTTTGCTGTTACAGTATGTGGCATGACGATCTGATGCCAGCATGTTCCACCAAATTCCCGTTCCATTTTTTTAGCTTTACGCAGTATTCCGCACAGGGTTTTCTGCGTACTATTTTTATAATAAAGAAATATTATCATTTTCCCCAATGGTAACTTCTTCAAGTAGGAATCGAATCCACAACCAAACAAGTTTACAATCAAAAGCTATATCACTGCGCCGCGGACTTCTAATTTTGTATGATTTTTTTACTAAAATCGTTGCCGAAACTGAAGAATTATTTCTACGGACAATTAAAGTATTATAGAATAAAACTCACCGACATTATTTGAAAATGTATCGACTATGATTTATATTAAATTGTGATAAGTAGCTCTACATAGTGTTTACATTTGAAAATATTCACCAAAGTAGGCAGGATGAAACTAGTGTCAAAACACTCTATTTCCCACTTTTCGCCGTAAATTGAATCACTGTTGTCGCGTAACTTAACACCGTCCTTTCCAAGTAACAATACAAATAATTAAACATTACTTAATTAAGCGTTTACATTTCGATTATTATTATTTATAGGTACATAAAACAACCCATCATAACTTACCCTCGTGATTTCATCATCTTTTTACAGTAAAATAGTCTTTATTTTTTATGCAATAAGGTGCATCTCTTTGTTCGTGCCTCACGTAAGGGTGGCCTGAGATTACGTCATGATTGGGCCCCTTTTAACAGAAAGGGATGTTGGCGTGCTCTTTGTTTGATATAAATTTGGACGTACAATCGACTCTAGGTAGCGTTTCAATTTAGGGTTTCCTAGTTTTTTTTTTTTTCAACTTCACGCTGTATCCCGCACATAGCGGGGTAGGCAGAGGGAACCAGAGAACCTAGTGTTAAGACACTCCATTCTCTTTCAACAATTCCGTTCCCCCCTTAGGGTTTCCTAGGTATTTTAACAAAAAATGAAACTGAATTCCGACAAAATGCACTAAGAAGTAACTACGTTACAAATAACTCAATAACTTACTTCTCAAACTAACTCTTAGTTAAATTGAGATAATAGTTAGTACTTCTGATGTGCAGAAGCACAAGCTATCATATAAAAAAAGAATCATTAAAATTGGTTCACCCAGTAAGAAGTTAAGCAATGACACGAAAAAAAAATACAGTGGAATTGATAACTAATTCCTGATAACCAATTGGTTTTAAGCCAATTAAAAATAATATGAATTTGTTAGTATGAGATATAAACATATTAGAAATATAGAGAATAATCTTAAATACTTTGTGCTAAGAATATTGTATTGAAATCTTGTTATGCGTTCAATTATCACATCAAAATGGATTTATTTTTACTAAATGATAGAAACTTATACATACATAGCTTCACGCTGTATCCCGCATATATGCATATATGGGTAGGCAGAGGGAACTTAGTGTTAAGACACTCCGTTCCCCACTTTCCGCCGAATTGACGCATTGTGGAGTGACGGAACTCAACACAGATCAATCAATAAATATATGATGACGTTCTTTTTAGCAATGATGTAAAGTCTTTGAACTAAACATAGGAGTATAGAGTAAGATGTCACTAAATACTTCAGCTACATCACTAAATACAAAAAAAAAGATAAATTTAAAGATATAAATCCTTATAAAATATTATATGTATAAAAAAACACATCACACGATTCTACCACACTCAAAACAAAAACAAAATCAACTTATCGCGATAAACAAAGTAGAGATACAACAAATAATAGGTAGCGCTAAGCGTATAGAAGAGACTATAAAATTTAATGATGGTGGAAGATAATTGGCCCATGCTTTGATGGTGTATTATATGTAAATGCTAACGTTTTATACAACCTACTATGGTGTCGTTTGGCGGAACGGTATATTGGTAGAACTATAAATATTTAATAGAGAAAGCGTGGATAACATGTTGGTTTTAGATGGTGGAAATTTGAGATTTTGTTATGCATTTGGTTACTAATGAACGAATTGTTTTTTATCTGAAACGTTGAGTTCCGCCACTCGCCACGCAATGCCTTAAATCGATGGAAAGTGGGGAATGGAGTGTCTTAACACTAGGTTCCCTCTGCCTACCCTGCTATATGCGGGATACATCGTGAAGCTATGTATGTATGTATGTATGTGGATTGGTTTTTAATATGTTAAATCTAGGAAAAATTCTAGGTTACTAGTGTTATATAAAGATAATATCTGTTTACAATTTTCTTTGATTCGTCATTTTAAGAGAAAACGTAATAGTCAAAGAGAACCTGGTGTCAAGACACTCCGTTCACCGCTTTCCACTAGATTTTGAGACGTCGTGTCAGATGCTGTTCCACTGCGCTGCGATAACCTCTAAGTTACTATTGGTTGGAGGTTAAGGTTTTTGTAATAGTAAAATTTAGCAAAATTTCTAGGTTACCAGTGCTATATGAAGATAATAGCTATTTACATTTTACGTATCTATTTTTCACACTCTATCCCACACAGTAAGGTTGTCAGAAGAACCAGTGTCAAGACACTCCGTTCACTGGTTTGCATCTGAAAATGAATTGCATTAAGTAGCGGAACTCAACGCCGCAATTTTCTAATTTAAGTGTAATCATTCTCCGTTTATTGGACTTAGAATCAATCACATTAACAACATGTAGAGTATTCCAATATTCTCTACTATGACTGCTTCACGCTTTTAACCGATTCTATCCAAGTTTAAATGAATAAATCATTTTCAAAGGAGTGAAACGCGTGAAGCGTTAAGCCGAGACGCCTGAGGTTGTCTCTGACATCAAAGTGATACGGTGGCGGAATTCTTATACACCCCCCTCCATCCCTTAATTGTGACGATTGAGTGCGTTTAAATATACTCTAGCAGAAAATGATGAGGAATGAACCTTGGATTCTTTCAATCTTTCTTTTGAGAATATGACTTTTTTTTTTGTGAGAAACAAAAAAACAGATACAAAAAAAATTGAGATTTTAGATTACCTTTGTTTGTTCTTCTTATAGTAGAAATATCTTAAAAAGTGCAATATTTCATTTCAAAATCAAAATCTAAATAATTTGACCCAAATTAAAATACATACCTTTTATGGCACATAATTCTTTGGGTTTCATACATAAATGAAATTCGATTTACTTTATAAAATCAGTACAGAAGTTATTACGACGAAGCGGGACAGCGAATACGAGTGGATGTGAGTTCGATTCTCAATCAGAAAGATAATCGTATTTAAATCATCTTTACTTCTTAGATCTAGCAAGTAAGCGTTGAATTTCTTTTAATAAGCAATTTCCCCATTTTCATATAGAAAACAAAGAATCCAGTGTTTTAACACTTATTTTTCTCTGTAAGTGAGGCAATGAAAAATATATAGTATACAATAATCACCAATCACTCAATTTGACGGCAAGTGGGGAACGGAAACTTAAGAGAACGGAGTGTCCTAACACTAGGTTCTCAGGTTACCTCCTACCCTGCTATGTGTGGGATACAGCATGAAGTTAAAAAAAACATATGTTACTAATATAAACTGTAGAAAATCTCTACACCACATAGGTAGTAAAGTTAAAGAATCATCCATAACATCCAAAGTCGAACATACGAGATACTCACTCACTAATACATAACTTTGTTTATATCCAAATGAAAGCAACCGTCTCAAGTTACACATGTTCACCAAAATAAAACAAGCTCAAAACTCTTAACCCATTTTTTGTGAAGTCGACAAAAACTCTCGTAAATCTCTCCCTTCGGACCCTAATACCTGCTATCTAAAGAGATGCATTTATTTACGCAATTGAATTTGAACTCTATTATATAATAATAAAAGCTAAAATGCAATGGCATGATAAACTAAATTGATAGCGATCGAATGCGTTTATAACACAAGCCAAAGAAAAATAGACTCTAACTTTATATAGACATAGTCGAAATTACATTACGATTCTACATATTATAAGACTATATTTAAAATATACTCTAGTTAAATAGAAATAAGAGTTATTTTTGCTTGTCTAAAGTGTTAAATAATAACAGAATGATGCAAGGGCTTGTTGCTAGGCAATATTTTTGGGTCCCTAAATTTTTTAGGCTCGGGAAGCCCCAATTGAAGTCCGCAGGAAACTTGCACCCCAGCACCCTCGGACACCAATAACTGAATAATTGTAATAAGTAATTAAAATTCACAATGACAAATTTGTTTAGCCAAATTTACTATTTGTATTGTCACTAATTTTCGTTTGTTATATTAATTTTAGTAGAGTTATTGTCTTGCCTTTTCAAGTAGGGTAGTCTAACAGAATCTGTTAAATGTTAATCTGTCAAGACACTCCGGTCTCCACTTTCCGCCGAATTGAGGCATTGTGAGCTGAATGGCGGAGCTCAACGCCGCGCTTTTCCTTGTTACCAAGCCCAGAAAATGAAAAATTCCATTTCCTGGAGTGGGAATCGAACCCACAACCTATCGCACGCTTGTGCCCCACGATAAGCATTAAATGACAAGATATTAAAATTATGATTACTAACAAAATCATGAATAAATAATTCATTGCTACATGTATCCTGCGATTTTAATTGCGTGCACTATAAAATCTAAGATCTCGCTTATTCCCGTTTTTGTAGGAATCAGCACGCAATGTCTCAATTCCGCGGAAAGTGGGGAACGGAGTGTCTTAACACTAGGTTCCCTCTACCTACCCTGCTATATGCGGGATACAGCGTGAAGCTATGTATGTATCTAAAAAATATGTATCTAAAATGTCTTAAATTAGTATTCATGTGACTAGTCAATAACAAATTTCATCATTATCATTAATTTTTATTTGAATGCTAAGAATTGATTATCATAAAATTTAAATACATAACACTTTATAAGAATAATTTGGAACCAATAATTATAAAAGTGTAACATTTCTACTTAATTTCTTTGAAATTAACTTGAACTATGATTCAAATCACTTCATCAATTTCACTTCAATGATTCATCAATTCAACTTCAATGATTATTTAATTAATAATTTTATTACTAGCGCAGTGGGGCAGCATCTGATAGAACAAGTGGTTGTAGGTTCGATTCTCAATTATTATGTAATTATGTATGTAATGTAATGTAATGGTTCTGGTTTACTCCTATTAAAACTTAGTTAAAATTTGACCAACAGTTTTTGAGTTATTCGTAATAATTTCACTTGAAGTCAATTTTCTTTTTTTCTTAAAATCTTATTCTTTTCCGTCAAATTAATTGAATTACAAATTATGATCATCAATCGATATTATGAGTCATCATTAGAAGACAATCGTCTCTTGTATTGTGTATGTAAGAAACCGGTCGGAACCGGTTACGAAACTCAACTCACCAATATGTTACTATACAAACGAAATGAATCGACAAAAATAAAGTCTTTATGGTATATTTAACAGTTTTTGTGGAACCTTACGTAATACTTGTCATTTTTGGCATAACTATATTATTACTTAAATGCTTATTATAAATTATTTCTTAATAATTTAATATATAACGCCTGTCGTGGCGCAGAGGCACAAGCGTGCGTCTAAACGCGACAGGTTCTGGGTTCGATTCCCACTCCAGGAAATGGACTTTTTTCATTTCCTGGGTTTGGTAACAAGGCAAAGCGCGGCGTTGAGTTCCGCCACTCAACACGCAATGCCTCAATTCGGCGGAAAGTGGGGAACGGAATTGTTGTAAGAGAACGGAGTGTCTTAACACTAGGTTCCCAGGTTCCCTCTGCCTACCCTGTTATATACGGGATACAGCGTGAAGTTAAAAAAAAAAAGAAAAAAATATATTTATATTATATATTTATATCCCCCACGATACGATAATCAAAGAAAACCTAGTGTCTAGACACTCCGTTTCTTTTCTAAAACGTATTAAGTGACGGAACTTAGTGCGTCGTTTTATTTTACTAGAGCGGAGAACGAAAACTATATAATCATTCGCCTGAGTGGAAATATAATCTATGACCAATCACATTTACAGTCAAACACCTTCCCACTTCCCAACAATTACCTCAAAACTTCTACCAATTGTATCCACTACCACGTTATCAAAATAACCAGTAACCACTGGTCAGTTGACTTCTCTAATGCATTTAAAATTCAAATGATAGGTTAAATTATTTTTTTACCTACGCTCGTTCGTAGAGCCGGTCAGATCCAGTTGGAACCAGTTCGGGCAATATCTAACGGCATATCTCATGTATTCCACATCACGTAGACTTATAAAAAGCGGGCTGTATAAGTATTTACTAGTAAAGTGTATTAAATATTTGTTTTTTTTCATTTTCACTGACAAAAAGAGACATTAAGTGTTGAGTGGCGGAACTGAACACCGTGCTTTGTCTTGTCAAAGCGGTGAAATGGAAGTAATTTAAATATGAGCATGACTTCGAGTGGTAATCGAACCTATAACTAGTCGCGTTAATAGTAAGGCGCTGTCTTAATGTATTACGATCGCCTAATATTTGTGGATTGAAAAAAAAAAAAAAATTTTTTTTTACATACGTACATACATAGCTTCACGCTGTATCCCACATATAGCAGGGAAGGCAGAGGGAACCTAGTGTTAAGACACTCCGTTCCCCATTTTCCGCCGAATTGAGGCATTACGTGCTGAGTAGCGAAATTCAACGCCGCGCTTTGTCTCGTTACCAAACCCAGGAAACGAAAAATTCCATTTCCTGGAGTGGGAATCGAACCCACAACTTATCGCGTTTACAGTCGCATGCTTGTGCCTCTGCGCCTTGACAGGCGTTAATATAATTTAATTTATTAATTTATTTTATTGATCTCTTTTATTGAATCTATCTAAATTACTATTTTCACATATTATTTTCCGAGAGTGCAACAACAAGTCGATTTGAATAATAGAAAGCTGTCTTCGTGTTTGAAATAGAGAGATTGGGGTAACTTGACTCTATGAGAAATCAATATACTACCTGAATACTGATAACAGGTTGAAAGGGCAAAGCAGTGAAAAAGATCTCTATGATTTTCGCTTTCCACTGAAGACCAAAGAAGAGAAGATATTTTAAATATAATCAAAGTGTAGGTCTCTTTTCTTAATTACATCTTTTAAAAAGTTTCATAATTAATAATATTTATATTTACTGTCCCCGTGTCTTATGTGTGTGTCTTTATGGGATACCGTGATTTGGCTACTTTATTGATGGTAACTTTATTTTTTTTTATTATAATATACCAGATGTAGCAATAATCTTTTTTCTGGATAGCACGAGAGAACGTAGTGTCAAAGCATTCCGCTTAATTTTTAAAGTTTAGATTGACACTCTAAGCCAACGTTGCATATATACATAAAATCATTTCAAATAACCTAAAATAATATAAAACATATATTAAATTAGAATATTCAATAAAACATCAAAAAATTGTGTCAAAGTCGTGATATCAAGAAATAAAAATATACGAACTGAATCCATTTGCAGTAACCAGTATGAACCAGTTCGTACTGGTTTGAATGATGATAACAAATCATTAGTTGCCGATACAACGTGCAACGCTGGCGTTGAGCTGATAAGATAGAGAGGAATAATATTGAATAATGAAATTGGATAGTCACTTTGTTGCCCAAATCTTACTAGTATTTTAAATATGAAAGAATCCGGCGGAAAGTGGAGAACGGAATTGTTGAGACGGAGTGTATATAGTTTTTATAAATAAGTTATTTTTGATATTATTTAAGAATTAATCACACACATAGAGAACGAAAAACATTTATACAAAATATAAAAAATTGAACATAATGGACGCGAACCCGCGCCTCTTGGAAAGAGTCCAAGAGCTTTGACCGCTAAGACATACGTTCGAGTCCGGCTGCGTTTCAATTTTTGTACGTTGTCTAAAAATGCTTTTTATAAATTAGTTAGTTTTTTCAGTTTCACGCTTTATCTCGCGTTTATTTAAGAAGGTAATCAGAGAGAAACTAGTGTTAAGACACTCCGTTTTCCATGACAAGTTATTTATTATTATTAAAATAATATAAACTAGTTAAAAATACTTATTTAGTATTTTTTTCTTCATTTAACTTTATGTTATGGAGCGTTTGACATAACCTTAGTATTGCTTCCTAAAATCCAGGAAATGAGTCTAGAATCTAGACTGAAGGCGGAAGAACGACTACCGCTTATTTAACGTGGTTTATAATTATATACCTAATAAGATCACCGTGGCTCAGTGGAACAGTGACTAATAGTGGTTGGTTGTAGGTTCGATTCTCGTTGGAGGAATGATCATATTTAAGTTAATTAAGGCAGAAAAAATGTACTGTTTTGACACTGTGTTTCCTGTTTCTTTTAAGAGATACATCGTATTGGAAAGCGGAACTTAACGCTGCGCTATGTCTTACGCTAGCGATTATATATAACTAACGACCCTGTTTACGGTTTGCCTTAGGAACGGCATATCCATTGCTCTAGCTAATAGTAATGCGTGTAATATTTATTTTATTAACTTAAGCTATATCTGAGTATTACATTATTATAAAAAACATTTTATGCACTTCTTCTCCATATAAAATTGCCTTAACTGTACCAAATTTCATACTCTCCCGCCCTCAAAAATGTCGTAATAAGAGATCCAAATTTTCTCTTCAGTTTTCCTTCATCTATGAATGTAATGATACATACAAAATGTCTACCCTGACTGAGAATCGAACCCACAACCACAACTAAAGCCACACACTACTATCATACATCTAATATTTGGTTTCTAACAATAGAAATAAGTAATAAGAAAAGCTTTTTCAATTCAACTGTGTATAATTATTATAATAGCCGGTTTAGTTGCCCCCCGCGAACATCCCCCACTGGCAACCGTGCGACGTGTGATTGACGAGTAATTCGACACGTTTGGATTATTCTTTTATATCTCTATGTATGTCTGGTTTTTTTGTACAAGAAATAATTAATATTTTAACAAAAAAAGAAAATTCACTAAAAAGTAATAATTATTACGAATAACTTAATAACTACTCAACAGATCTTAACTAAACTCAAATGGAACCACATTAAAAACACTAGCTGTCATATAAAACAAGAATCATCAAAATTGGTTTACCCAGTAAAAAGTTATGCCTTAACACAAAAACATACAGTTAAATTGTTAATCTCGTTGCTTTTTGAAATTTAAAGTGACTGACAGACAGTACAGACAAAACTACTGATCATAGAGAATTGATTATATTTGGCATATAAGCTCCTCGGAGAGTGTAGAAGGGCATTAAGGACTTCTCAAAATTCCTAAGAAAACGTAAAAATACGGTATATTAGCTTTTATAGTCCACATTGTTTATGGGTTCGATTCCCACTCGTGGACATTATTATATTTAAATTATTTTCAATATAATGACACCCCCGACTGTAGAGTTATGTTTAGTCACTTAACATGGCGAAAAGCGGCGGACGGAATGTCTTGACACGAGGTTCTCTCTGACTGCCGAGGTTTCACGAAAGATTCGGGAGTTCCTGTGAGCCTCGGCCAGTGGCGGTAGAGGATCACCGTGAGATTTTCGTGGGTATACGGTCGGCCTCTTTACAGCCGGCCCGGAGTCCCTAATTACCCGTCCCGAGTCCCCGATCGGGCAGGTATCCGTAACGGATTTCCTCACGAAAAAAAAAAGTTTCTCTCTGACTACTCTTCTAGGCGGAATAAAGCGCGAAAATACTTTCTTTTTTTATCCACGCAAGCGCAGTCGCAGGATACAGCTAGTTTAGTGCAATATCTGCAGGGATGAGAGGTAAGGGGGGTGGCGGGTGAGGACCGCAATCGACAATACACGAAAGAGGTGGAACCGTGTGGGATTAAACAGTGTTGAATTTTGATCAGTACGTTACATAGAGCGTAACGAAAACACTATTAGTTCATATGTACTTGCCTTTTGTTGTTTCTTATAATATATATTATATAATATATTATATAATATATTATATAATATATTATATAATATATTATATAATATAAATTAGGTAGAGAGAGAAGCGCGGACATTGGAGGTGAACGTTATGGGCATTTTAAAGGGGCCCCTTAAACCTACACTTGAGTCGTAAGTACCAGGCGCTCTCCAAATTCCACGGTGAATCCATGGATTGCTAAGGAATTTCTTCTCATATGTGTAAAAATCTTATATCATATGATATTTTAAAGTGTTAATCACACACTTATAATAAGAATAACTTTAGTAAACGTATAAAAAATTGAACATAGCAGGATTCGAACCCGCGTCTATTGGAAACTGTTCTAGTGCTGACCGCTAAGCCATACATTCGTATCCAGCTGTTTCGAAATTCTTGTACAATTATGACAACTTCAGCGATAGCGCTTGGACGGTTTCCAAGAGGTGCGGATTTCAATCCCGCTGCGTTCAATTTTTTCGATATCTAAAAATATTTTTCTTACACGCATATGATTTTATAATAATAGGTAACTTCAGATATATTGATGTATAAGCTGTTTGTGGAAATTTAACTTGTTCTTGGATGATATGGACTTTCTCAAGACACTCCTTTTTCCACTTTCCACTAGAATTCAACACATTTGGGACAAAAAACGGCCGAAACTATATCAAAATTGCGTCATATTTCACATAAAAGAAAGATACAATTGGGTAATGTTACAGGAAGTAGGTATATTAATAAAGAATCATGGTTAGGCGACAAGGCGACGCCTCCTCACTTACTGAGCGTAGAAAAACATGTTACTTTGCCTTTCAACGGTCAGTTATGTTCACCCTTATTTATGTATGTAGGGCATAATATTTTAATAAATAAAATTGTTTTTAAGAATATATGGTAATAGTTGAATTTGCTTATTAAAAATAAATATTATAGAAGTAGAAACATTCCGTTCTCTTCTTTTCTGCACTTGCTTTAGACAAATAAATTAAAATTTTACTTAATTAATCATAATGCGCCTGTCGTGGCGTAGAGGCACAAGCGTGCGACTGTAAACGCGACAGGTTGTGGGTTCGATTCCCACTCCAGGAAATGTAAAATTTAGTATTTTCATTTCTTGGGTTTGGTAACAAGGCAAAGCGCGGCGTTGAGTTCCGCCACTCAACACGCAATGCCTCAATTTGGCGGAAAGTGGGAACGGAAATGTTGAAAGAGAATGGAGTGTCTTAACACTAGGTTCTCTGGTTCCCTCTGCCTACCCCGCTATATGCGGGATACAGCGTGAAGTTAAAAAAAATCATAATACAAGCTATATTTAATGTAACTAAACAGAGTACATGTTTTTTTTATATACTAACATACTTTTGATTCAGAATCGAAACCCTGGAAATCATTAGACGCTGGCAAGTATCCTGTTGAGAGACTAAAGGTAACCAAACCAAAGTTCAGCCTCACGCTTTGTCCCGAATATCAGGATAGTTAAAGAGAACCTTGTATGAAAATAATATGTTCTCCACTTGCCACAGGAATTTGAGACATTGCGTGTTAAGTGGCGGAACTCAACGCCGCACTTGGTCACCAGAACAAAAACACTATATTTACGTATATATAATTCATTCCGTCAAATTTTCGCAGTCAGACGAGAGTTTCTACCACTGAGCCACGAGGACTCCAAACTTTATACATATAGATAAAACTTACAAATGATGTAAGATTACTCCTTTTGTACCATAATTACATACTGGACCCTCGCCATAAATTATATAATCCACGAAATAAAAGTTTTCTTGTAATCACACCGTACACTGCTGCGGTACTTCCTACCCCACACTTTGCTAATAACAGAGCACGCACAATGTTCCTGCTGTAAGTAATGTAAGTTAAACTTGTGGTGAAATGAATATCTTTTAACTGACTTTAAAAAGAAGGTTGTTGTCGTTTTTTTTAATAAGGCTTTAAGGCACTGAGCACATTATACTTTGTTAATATATGTAAGGTGGAAGTAATCAATTCGTTTGTTTTCATGTGTGATATATAACTTTTTACTGGGTCAATTTTGGTGATTCTCTTTTATATGATAGCTTGTGTGATATGATAGCTATTGCTTCTGATGTGATCTTATTTAAATTTAGTTAAGATCTGATAAGTAGTTTATGAATTATTCGCAATAATGTTACTTTTTACTGCGTTTTATTTGAAGACGGGTGTCTTTTTATGTTAAAATCTTAGTTATATTAATTCTATCATGAGAGCGTTAAAAATTATGTTATATTAATTTTGTATCTTCAGCAGAATAGTAAAAATTGAGGCAGTTCCCATGGCTTCGGGTAGTCGCGGTCGAGGAAGAGCACCGTAAGATTTAGGAGATTCTCGGAAGATCTCCATTTACCGCTTCGAAATCCATCATAATCCGAATCCCGTATCAGCATCTGTTTAAAAAAAAGGGATAGTCAGAGAAAACTTAGTGTCAAGACACTCCGTTTTCCACTTTCTGCCCGGATTAAAGATATTGCGTGTGGAGCTGAACTCAACGCCGCGTCTTATCACACTTAAATACAAACATACATACATAGCTTCACGCTGTATTTCGCATATAGCAATATAGGCAGAGGGAATTTAGTGTTAAGACACTCCGTTCCCCACTTTCCACCGAGTTGAGGCATTGCGTGGTGAGTAGCGGAACTCAACGCCGCGCTTTGTCTTGTTACCTAACCCAGGAAAGAAAAAATTCCATTTCCTGGAGTGGGAATCGAACTCACAACTTATCGTGCATACAGTTGCACGCTCATGCCTCTGCACCACGACATGCGTAAACCAAATTCAAACATACCCAAATATAAATAATAAAATTGGTATCAAAAATCTTCTAACTTATACCAAACACGAAGTCATGAAAAGTGGTTGTAACAGCGTCGTATATAAAAACCAAAGAATACACTGAACGATTTTCGTGAAACTTTTGGACAATAGAATTAATGGTTTCGGCGTACCCTTTGTTCGTATCGGGAGTCACGTGCTGTTACCTTTTCCTTTGACTTTCTTCACAACCTGTTCTTTTGTTGTAATTTGGAAATTTAAAATTGCTTTACAATTTATATTAATTTGGGTTATGTGCACTTTGTGATATTTTTAAATATTATTCATACTTTTAGAATATTTTTCTTTCTCTTGTTAATGTTCGCGGTGTTGAGTTTCGCAGTTCCTATGCAATGTCTCGAGTTAATAAGGAAGTGGTGAATGGAGTGTGTTGACACTAGGTTTTCTCTAAAATGATATTTAGACATACATACATACATACATATCTTCACGCTGTATCCCGCATATAGCAGGGTAGACAGAGGGAACCTAGTGTTAAGACACTCCGTTCCCCACTTTCCGCCGAATTGAGGCATTGCGTTCTGAGTGGCGGAACTCAATGCCGTGCTTTGCTTTGTTACCAAACCCAGTAAATGACAAATTTCACTCAAACTCTAAATATCCTGCTGGTATAAATTCATCTGTTTTTTTATATGATATGATATTTAGGATGATGATGAAAGAACTATATAAGAATTATAA
Source organism: Philaethria dido (assembly GCA_033558755.1). NCBI lineage: Eukaryota > Metazoa > Arthropoda > Insecta > Lepidoptera > Nymphalidae > Philaethria > Philaethria dido. The sequence goes on from JAKGSA010000787.1 coordinate 176,139, forward strand.
TAAAAATAATAAAGTCGGCAGTGAAGAAAAATAGTTTCTCTTCCTTCCTCAGTTGATCTTCGAGTGTATAGTATTCTCTCTCTCTAGTCGGTCCCTCACGTCTGAGGATCGTGGTCAGCATCAGGGTTACATCTGGAGCGGATGATCTGCCTCCACCGTTTTCTGTCCAGCGCGTCTCTTATGGTCGAATAGAGTTTAGCAGTTATTGCTCCATTCACTTATTATTAATACTTAACTCGACTGTTACTTTACTTGCTAGATTTTTAAAAATGCTTCCAAATGTTTTGATAATACAAAATACGAGTTCTCGTATAAGTTTCAAAAAACCATACTCATAATTTAAATTTTATCTACTATCAAAATCAAACGACAAACAAAACATAAAATAAAGTTCCACAATTTCACAATTTAGCCACAAACAAAAATATAAATATAAATTAAATTTATTAAACAGATAAAAGCGACCCTTTACGTGTTCTCATAATTGGCGTACAGTGGTCAAAGCGAGTGGATTTAAATGCGTATTAAAGTGCACTAATACCGTCCCCCGAGAGCGAGGCCCTCTGTCCTCTTTACCATGAGTTATGGAGGGCAGAGGGTGGTGGGTGGAGAGTGGACGGAGGGTGGTCAGTCTCATTAAATTTTGTCCCAAAAACCATAAATATGATGGTTTATGGTCCTAGTTTATAATAATATTGCAGAATAGAAAATTTGTACATCTAGAAGTTTGAGTTGAGAGGCTATTGTAGCTCAGTAGCCTTGTGTGCTTGTAAAGGTGTTTGGTTGTGAGTTCGGTCTAAAAGTGAAAGATTATGTATTTTTTCTTATTTCTTCTTTCTGGGAAGACAATCTGGCTTGAATTCGGGCGGAATGCAAGTGATCTGATATTAAAATCTCTCTTTGATTACCATTCTATTAAAGAAATGTTGAAAGGATTTCAATAACTACAAACTTAGGAGGAACTCAAAAACTACTCGTCAGATCTTAACTAAATTTACATGGGACCACATCAGAAATACTAACTTTCATTAAAATGGATCCTCAAAATTAATTGACCCAGTAAAAAGTTATACTGTAACACAAAAAAATATTGTCGAACCTTCCCCGCTTTTTGAAAGCGGTTAAAAGGAGTGAAGGTAACAAAAAATAATAAACAAAAATCAATAAAAAACTCATCATAGAATAATTTGTAATCAAGATCTAATGAGTCCCTAGGGACTCAGGACTCGTTATGAGATGACATCTTATTCGCCAGTACTGTATGTATAATGTAAGTAATGAAGATATTTATATGGGACTAGATATTGATGTTTTGGTTCTTATACTCATCCTTAGCTTACTTGTGAACCATTAGCATCTACTTATTTAATATAAATTATCAGAAGATTCAAAAAATATTTTCTTAATTTGTGAATCTCTTATATGATATCAAAAATATAAATATTAATTAAGCGCCTGTCGTGGCGCAGAGGCACAATGCGACAGGTTGTAGGTTCGATTCCCACTCCAGGAAATGTAAAATTTAGTATTTTCATTTCTTGGGTTTGGTAACAAGGTAAAGCGCGGCGTTGAGTGCCGCCACTCAGTACGCAATGCCTCAATTCGGCGGAAAGTGGAGAACGGAATTGTTGAAAGAGAATCTTAACCCTAGGTTCTCTGGTTCCCTCTGCCTACCTTGCTATATGCGGGATACAGCGTGAAGTTAAAAAAAAAAATAATTCAAAAATACATTTTTTATAGCTTCTTTCCCGTAACTAGCAGGGAAGACGGAGGAAACCTGAGAACCTAGTGTTAAGACACTCCGTTCCCCACTTTCCGCTGATTTTTTTAATCATTACGTGCTGAGTGGCGGAACTTAACGCCGCGCTTTTTTTCTTCTACATGTAACTATATATACGCCATTTTCATACTCCTCGGTATAATTTTCATAAAAAGGGATCCATTTTTTCCTTCACGTATTAATATAATGATAATGATTCTTTTAGACATATGACGTTGCTATCTCTCACAAAAAATAGCTACTTTATTGATAAACAGTATCAGAATATGATTAGCTTACCGGATTTATCTGCTTATCACAACTATTTTCATTGTTTTGGAAAATTTTCAACCATATATCTATGTGTATCTAATTTTAAGTTCATTGATAATGCTCAGTTTTATCGTTACCTGTTTTTTTACAATGGTTTAAAGTATTAGAATATTAAAGAAAAGAATTTCCTTATATTTTATAAATATACTTGATACCTTTTTTTTAACACCTGTCGTGGCGCAGAGGCACAAGCATGCGACTGTAAACGCGACAGGTTGTGGGTTCCATTCCCACTCCAGGAAATGTAAAATTTAGTATTTTCATATTTTGGGTTTGGTAACAAGGCAAAGCGCGGCGTTGAGTTCTGCCACTCAAAACGCAATGCATCAATTCTAAAGCTATCTATGTATGTAAAAGAAAATAAATATTGAAATTTAAAATTGCTGAATATACGTAAGTAAAAGATAATATTCATTATTTAAACGGATGCAAAGTAGACAGCCGTGGAAAAATACACGCTGTTACTTTATTAACAT
>JAKGSA010000787.1:195300-229966 GCA_033558755.1 Philaethria dido
TCTGGCTATGTCATCGAACCGGAACACATCATAAGATATTTGGCGGTTCATCTTTGACATGATAGTGATCGCGAGCCAGTCGGAGGACGAACCTCCTACCACCTAACAAATTTAATTAAATTCCTCGAACACACAACGACAAGTGAAAATATACGTTTCTCTACCAAATTTTAGTCGAAATTCGACTCTACCTACAAGTTATGTTTTATTAGAGCTCCCTTATTATACGGGGTGGGTCGTAAAGTGCCTCGTAAATTTCACGTCACAAATGTCCCTTTGTGTAGATAGACCCTGATTCTCGGCCTGTATAAGCGATAAGTTGATACCCATGATTGCTAGGGACCGGCTGTGGGATATAACAAGGAATACATAAAAACGGTGAGTGTAGAGTATGATAGAAAACTAAAGAAAATATTAAAAAATAAGAAAGAAAAGTTGAAAAGAAGCTTTTGTACATACATACATACATACATAGCTTCGCGCTGTATCCCGCATATAGCAGGGAGGCAGAGGGAATCTAGTGTTAAGACACTCCGTTCTCCACTTTTCACCGAATTAAGCATTGCTTGCTGAGTGGCGGAGGTCAACGCCGCGCTTTGAAGAAGTCTTTGCTCTAGTAAATTAAGATTGTAAACTTAATAATTGGGCGGTAGATTTTCTGTTGCGGGATTTTTATTTATTTTTTCGCTTTGGTAAAACAACGCGGCGTTGAGTTCCGCCATTCAACTCACAACAACTTTAAATTTCAGGCAGAAAATGGAACGGAGTGTCTTGATTTCCTTCTCTCTGCCTACCCTTCTATGAAGGATAAAGTGTTAACCTAAAACAATAATTTAAGATCTACCACAAATTTATATGTCAATCTAAAAGTGACCTAACCTTAAAGTACATCTTTTCCAATATAAATGGTGCTCCTATTATAAAAATATTATTTTTAAATTTGAATTCTTTTTTTCCACTATAAATGGTGCTCCTATTACATATTGTTTTTAAGTTACAACACTTTTTGTATACCGGAAGGAGCTTTTGCAATTTACACTGTCTTCTATAAAAGCTCGTAACAGCCCATTACCCAGTACTTACGTTGTTATCACTTAGACGCAGATGCAGCTTTATCTCATATTAAGGTTTTCGCCCCTTCAATTTACTACATGGTTATAAAATATGAAACATGAGGCAAGTGTGGGTTCAATTCCTGTACTTGTTTACAACTTCTATGTGTTTTTTTAAGATTATTAGAGTTTATTGATTGGATATTCGTAAATTATTGTCGATTTATGATAAATTTATGGCAGTCTATCTTTCCCAAAAAAATATATTTCTGTATACTATTTATATACCTCTGCGTCACGACAGGCGTTTGTATATTTAAGCTATTTTTATTTCTCCGCTCGGATAGAATAAATCAATTTCAGGCGAAGGAGAACGGAGTGTATGGACACCAGCTTCTCTCTACCCTACTAAAGAGTGTAAATCTATATATGAGTATATTATGCATGACATACGTCAAAAAATTCGCACCAAAATCGATCAATGCAAATTGAATCCCAAACGTAGGGTGGCTATAGGCAATAAGTGTTCTTTACGAGGGTTGGAGCCGGTCGGGGGTTGAAATGCAGATGCGCGTTGATTTATACGTTATCTGGTAAACGGTCGTAAACTACCCTTCAAGTAATATGATTAGATGCCGTAAATATGTGTAAATTGAGTATAGCCTAACGTGTTTACATGAGTTTCATAGTACGGTAACGCCTGTCGTTACGCAGAGGCACAAGCGTGCGACTGTAAACGCGACAGGTTGTGGGTTCGATTCCCTCTCCAGGCGAAGCACGGCGCGAAGTTCCGCCACCTCAACACGTAATGCCTCAATTCGGCGGAAAGTGGGGAACGGAATTGTTGAAAGAGAATGGAGTGTCTTAACACTAGGTTCTCTGGTTCCCTCTGCCTACCCCGCTACATGCGGGATACAGCGTGAAGATAAAAAAAGAAAAAAAGCATAGTACGGTGACGCCAGGCGAATGTAAAAGCGACAGGTTGTGTGTTCGATTACCACTTTAGAAAATTTATCAACGTAAATTTTTGTATTGCTACAGTAGAGTGCGAATTCAGTTGTTTATAGAACTAGCTTAGATAAACAGATAAATTGAAAGTCTTTAAAAAAACCTCCAAATATACACTTGACTCACCAAAAATTAAGCCAACAATTTTAATTATTACAGAAGTCCAATAAAAAGGCCATCATGGCACATTGGAACAATATGTGACGCGATTAGTCAAAAGTTCGATTCCCATTTTAGTGAATAATTACATTTAATTTATTTCCATTTCTCCCATATCGTAAGATAAAACGTTGAGTTCTTTTATTCAAAACACAGTGTCTCAAATTGTGTATTGTCACTACGTTCTTTCCAAGTACCCTGCTATGCGTAAAGCTACCGACATAAACAGGTTTAAACATGTTACAACCATACTATGCGTACGTGACCTTACAACGTCCAGACTAAGGGACAAGTTGAAACATGTTCGTTAAATGCTATTTCGCAAGAATGGACTTTGTTGCATTTAACTTAGCTAGTAATACCGTTGCCGTGTAAAATACGTTTCCTTGACAACGTGTACGTCACTTTACATATAAGTGTAAGTAATATTTATTTTATTAATTTAGTATGTTTTCGATATTTCTTTTAGCTTCACGCTGTATCCTGCATATAGCAGGGTAGACAGATGTTACCTGAGAACCTAGAGTTAAGACACTCCGTTCCCTACTTTCCGCCGAATTGAGGTATTGCGTCCTGAGTGGCGGAACTTAACGCCGCGCTTTGCCTTGTTACCAAACCCAGGAAATGAAAATATTAACCTTTTACATTTGCTGGAGTGGGAATCGAACCCACAACCTGTCGTGCTTACAGTGTCACGCTTGTGTCTCTGCGCCACGATGCAAATTATAAAAAAAATGGTTTTATACACTTCTTTTCCATATACACTATATGTATGCCAATTTGCATACTTCTCTAATCGCATAGTTTTCATACAAATTTCAAATTAACCGATTTGAAAAAAGATGAGGTTCACGATTCGACTGTATTTTTTTTAAGTGTGTTGCTATATAACTTTTTATCGATGAAACAGTTTAGATGATTCTTTTTTATATAGCCAGTGCTTCTGATGTGGTCCCATTTAAATTTTATTAAGATCTGAAGAACAGAAAAACTACTGTTTATGAGTTTTTAGTAATAATTGTACATTTTAATTGAAGTCCATTTTCTTTATCGTCCGCTTTGTCTTACCAAAGCGTAACCAAAACAATAGAAATACAATAATTCCCCACGCGAGAATCGAACCCACAAGCAATCGCATTCACAGACGGTATACCATTGCGCTGCTATAGCGTGTATTATCTCAATTAACGTATTAATAAATAATTGATATATATTTATCAATACTTTCTGCATATAAATAGAAGTCATGAATAGTAATTGAATATTCAATTAGCAATTTCATCATCTAGTTATCTATATACATGTAATGACAAGAGTACGTGACTACTTGCAAGTGGGAAAGTTCGAAGGTTTGAACTAATAGGCTCAGTGGTTGACTTGAAATATTATAAAGGAGATAGTGGATTCGTTTTGAGGTTTTTTAAGTTTTTTAAAGTTATTGCGGGACAGAAGCTATTTGTTAACGTGACTGGTTGTGGATTCGATTCCAAATCAGGTATTTGATTATATTTAAGTTGTTTTCACTTTGTGACCCCACTCTGGCAAGACATCAAATAAAATGCACTAAAAATCAATTATTACGAATAACTAAAAAACTACTCGTCAAATCTTATCAAAATTTAAATGGAACCACATGAGAAGTACTAGCTATCATATAAAAAAAGCATCACCAAAATTGGGTCATCCAGTAAAAAGTTATGCGGTAATATACATAAAAATAATCTTAGATTATTATAGAAAATTATCGAAAAACCGAGAAAACGAAAAAAAAACGAGAGTATAGAAAAAACGAGGCATTGACCACTCAACAAGCAATGTCCCAAATCCACAGGGAAAGTGGAAAACGGAGTGTCTTAACACTAGGTTCACTTTGTCTCACGGATGATTGGGGCAGTTCCCGTGGGCCTCGGCCAGTGGCGGTAGAGGAGGAGCACCGCGAGGTCTTAGTGGGTATCCGTAACGGATTGCACGGAATTGTTGAAATAGAATGGAGTGTCTTAGCACTAGGTTCTCTGGTTCCCTCTGCATACCCTGCTATATGCGGGATACAGCATGAAGTTAAAAAAAAATATATGTATGTTAATTTTGTCTAACCTGCATGATAAAACGTGATGCTAAAAAATGTCAATAGAAATGACGATTCTTGTACAGTATGAGTAACTTCCTTTCACCGATATGCTGAAGTGTTATAAATAATTTAGATTATTTTGCAAAGTACTTTTGTTCACGTACACGTTTCTTATATGACTAATATCATTATCAATATATGTTTTTTTTGCTTCACGCTGTATCCCGCATATAGCAAGGTATAACACTCTGTTCTTCACTTTCTGCCAGTGTGTGGCGGAACTCAACGCCGCGCCTTGTCATACTAGAAAAGAGAAATGGAAATGATTTAAATATAATCATTCCACTGACACGTTTAAAATTAATGCCAAAATACAAAAATTACTTTTTATTTCATTAATATAATATTAATTACTAAATTTAAAAGGAAACAGAATATTATCTTATCTTAAAATTCTCATAGCAACAGAAAGGTTCAAGAAAAAACCTAAGAACACGATTCACGAGTAATTGGCGTAAGCGCACAAAAAAACGTGAAAAGAAAAAAAAAACACGTCTTGAAAAAATTTAAATCAGACTTCTCGCTATAAATTTTATATATTTTTTTAATTATGATTACTTGAAATACTAGGAAAACGCCTTACGCCTAACGCCTGTCGTGGCGCAGAGGCACAAGCGCGAAGACTATAAACGCGACAGGTTGTGATTCCCACTCCAGGAAACGTAAGATTTAATATTTTCATTTCTTGGGTTTGGTAACAAGGCAGAGCGCGGCGTTGAGTTCCGCCACTCAACACGCAATGCCTCAATTCGGCGGAAAGTGGGGAACGGATTTGTTGAAAGAGAATGGGGTGTCTTAACACTAGGTTCTCTAGTTTCCTCTGCCTACCCTGCTATATGCGGGATACAGCGTGAAGTTAAATAAAAAAAAAACCAGGAAAAAACATTATGGCGCAATGGCAGTGTATGCGGAGGTTGTAGGTTTGATTACCTTTTAGAAAATGGTAGCTATTTTTTAAGTGTAATGAAATTAGATGATTTGTGATTTGAAACTCAATGTAACGAAAACGCGATACAAAAAGAGACGAGCACATATGGTACGTTTGTAGGAAAGAGTGAGATAGTATAACATTTATGAAGACAAAAATATCTATATATTAATACGTGAAGCAAAAACTTTGTATCCCTTTTTACGAAAACTATGTGGACGGAGGACCATGAAACTTGGCACACTTATAGTTTATATAGCGAAGGAGTATTATTTTTAAAATAATGCATAAAAATATATTAAATTAATAAAACAAATGTTACACACACTTCCATGGTTTGACATCCATTTTTATATGAAGTGACGCTTACTTTGCTAGGCAACGCGTTGTCAACGCGTTAACGGGGACACTAGTATATATAGAAATATGAAATGATGAATCTTAATTCAGAAAATGATTAACTAATTTTAAATGAAGCATTTTTACCGAACCAAGATTTTTTTAATCTCTCTCTTTTTCTGCTTTATTAAGTAGTCATAGAGAACCTATTGTCTCGACACTCCGTTCGCCACTTTTCGTTCATTAAAATGTTAGAAATACTTAACTTATCACTGCTATGTAGGTCAATAACCAAAATAAGTCTATTTTTCAATAGATATGAAGTAATCCGTATTATCACATAGACTGGACCTTTATCTATATTATATTTTTATGGTTTGATAGTTTAACGCCTGTCGTGGCGCAGAGGCACAAGCGTGTGACTGTAAACGCGACAGGTTGTGGGTTTGATTCCTACTCCAGGAAATGGAAATTAATATATTAAATATTTATAATAATTTATATCTATCATTTCCTCGCTTTTGTAATCAGGCAAAGTGCAGCGTTGAGTTCCGCAGCTCAGTTCGGTGCCTCAATTCGGTGGAAAGTAGGGAACGGAGATTTTAAGCGATTTTAAACGAGTGTCTTAACACTAGGTCCCCTCTGCCTAACCTATTATGTACGAGATACAGCGTGAAGCTAAAAAAATACTATATACCTACGTGTAAAAATAATAAATTTAGATACAAATATAGCAAGTTTTTGCATAGATGCATATGTTCATGAGAAAGCTGAACCAGTCGGACCCGTTTTTTTGAACTGTTATTTGAAACAGCCGCAATCAAATAGAAAGCGATGTGTTACAACTATACTGCAACTTGCATTTACAAATTATATTATACTAGCTGTTACCCGCGGCTTTACTCGTGGTCAAGGGCAGTACATACTAAATACTATAGTGCATAGTGTATATGCGTTTGAAGGCTCTGAAGTAGCTAGATTTTCAAATTTTTGGGCAAACATGTCTGCCTAAATATTTTTTTTTATAAAAAGTAACCTAGGTACTTTGTAATACCTCTAAGAATATGTGCATAAAGTTTCATGATAATTGGTTAAGTAGTTTTGGCGTGAAAGCGTAACAAACAAACTTACATTCACTTTTATAATAGGGATTAATACGTGAAGTGTATACTTCGGATCGCTTATTGCTGTGAAAAATATACTGGTGGTGTATGAAAATTGGTATACATATAGTGTACATGGAAAAGAAGTGAAAAAATCTTTTTTTTTTATAATAATTCAAATTTTAACAAAAAAGAAAACCGGCTCTAAATAAAGTAAAATGTATTAGAAATACATAAAATTAATAATTATTTTATTAATTTAGTATACATTAATTATATATTCACATTACCATATTTATATTTAATATATGAGCATAAAATAACATACACGTTGCTAAGGCAAGTTTCACGCTATATCCCGCATTTAGCAGGGTAGGCAGAGGCAACCTAGTGTTAAGACACTCCGTTCCCCACTTACCGCCGAATTGAGGCAATGCGTGCTGAGTAGCGGAACTCAGCGCCGCGCGTTGCCTTGTTGCCAAGCCCAGGATATGAAAATACTATACTTTTACATTTTCTGGAGTAAGGCAAGTAAATAAAACATATTCTATTTTTTATCCGACTTAAAAAAGTAGAGATTCTCAGAACGACTATATTTTTTTATGTGTATAATTTCTTTATCCAAAAAATTTTTACTAGAAACAATTTTGATGATTCTTTTTTTATATAATGCTTCTGATGTAGTTCCAGTAACATTTAGTTAACATCTGACGAGTAGTTCTTGAGTTATTCGTAATAATTTTACTTTTTAATACATTTTCCTGGAAGTCAACTTTCTTTTTTTGTTAAAATCTTAATTATTGTTCTAAGTAACTCTACCAATTTATATTGAAATCACATTTATAGGTATTTAAATTCCAAAGTCAAAAAGTCATTTAAACAATAACAAATTATTATCTATAACAAATTATAATTATCGCTTTTGCACGATATTTTTAATATATAGTAACATATATATACATACATACATACATAGCTTCACGCTGTATCCCGCATATAGCAGGGTAGGCAGAGGGAACCTAGTATTAAGACACTCCGTTCCCCACTTTCCGCCGAATTGAGGTATTGCGTGCTGAGTGGCGGAACTGAATGGAGAACGGGGTGTCATAACACTAGGTCTGGTAGGTGCTATATGCGGGATATAGCGTGAAGCTATGTATGTATGTATCTGCCAGTAGTGAACACAGAATAGAAAAAGGAATTTCTTAACACTAGTTCCAGTGGCGAGGGAAGAAAATTTTGGTTAGGCAAGCTAAGAAGTCAATAGCAATATTTAGGGAAGTCGGTACATATATTTAGAAAACCAGTAATTTTTAGACGAGCCCGTACATTTAGGGAAGCCGGTATAGGATGTAAAGGCATTTAGTAATTTCGCTATAGAATTTTGGTCAATAACTTTTTTTACGTGCTTAAGATATCAGATCATATCAAAAACTGGCTTACATGTCATCGAACATATCAATAGATGTTTGTCGGTTCGTCTTTGACATGATAGTGGTCGCGAGCCAGACGGAGGACGAACCTCCTACCACCAAACAACTGGGATACCCGCCTCTTACGGGACGCTACCCAGCGGCGGAGGGGAATTGTATTCTAACCCGGTCCCCTCACAGGGGACTACCTTATTTTTGTTAAAAAACGAAGAACAGAGAGTTTCAACACTAGATTCCCTCTGACTACCCTTCTATATAAAGCTTACCTTACCCTTCTATATAAAGCAATTTTTAAGTAAAGAATGAGTCATACATATATAAAAATATAATCATAAATGTCAGACCATTAAGTTATCATGACTCATACACATTTCATGTCACGCTACCGGTTTCAACTGAAAATAAATATTAAAAGTAAGCATTCTTTTTATATTATTTACCCATTTTTATGTACTTAAAACTCGTTTTGAGTACAATAAAATAAAAATATACGCATACAGTATGTAATAACCAAATCACGACAAGAAACTGTTATTCATAATATTTTAAATAAATATTGGTTAATACAGAATGTGTTAACTATAATAAAACAGTAAGAAAGTGTGTTTATACATTGAATATATTTGGGAAAAAATAAATATAATACATACATACATACATACATAGCGTCACGCTGTATCCCGCATATAGCAGGGTAGGCAGAGAGAACCTAGTGTTAAGACACTCTGTTCTCAACTTTCCGCCCACTGTTGCTTTCACTGTTGAGTGGCGAAACTCTACGCCGCGCTTTGCCTTGTTACCAAACCCAAGAAATGAAAATACATATATAAATGGTTTACATTTCCTGGAGTGGGAATTATTTAATTATTTTCCATTTAATTATTTTCCATTTTCCAACCTAAAGCTAAAACAAAATACGTCAGTGAGTTCCACCATTTATCACGCTTGTCTCTCTTGTTCCTAATTTAAAGGGAAAAAATGTGAATGTAGTGTCTTAACACTTTGTTCTCTGACTACCTTATTGTGCGTGTTAAGCGTGAAGCTGATTTCTTTCTCTCATAATAGTGCAAATATATACTTATAGCATACTATAAGTGTACATTTGCACTTCCTGTCTCTAACACGTAACCTCTGCGTGCAAATGATTTTATAAGATTAGATAATTTCACCTACAATTATTATGACTGTAAAAAGGTATCTATTTATTTATACGCTATAACGCTTACGTTACTGAGTGACTGACAGACAACGACAGACGAAACTGCTGCACATAGAAAGATGACATTTGACATGTAGGCTCCTTGGGGAGTGTAGGGGAGTACAAAGAGAGGATTTCTTGAAATTCCTATGAAAACAGTAAAAATGGGATTTTAGGTTTATGGTCCACGCAAAAAGAAATTAAATTTATAATTATTTTTCATGTTTAAGACTAAGCGCGGCGTTAGGTTCCGCCACTTACGCAATGTCTTGATTTATGGGAAAACGGAGTGTCTTAATCCGATTCTCTCTAACTACTCTGCTAAGCAAAAAAACGTGAGACTGTCAAAAATATATAGATAGGTATTATAAAACATAACATTTGGTTTTCCAGTTTTTGGAAAGAGGTGAAAGTAGTGACGTCTCACTAACATCTTTCTATTCATCTCACTATAGCAGGATAAACGAGATAACAGAAACTGCCCGCTCATCGTGACTTTCGCGTACGTCTTCTTTGTAATTTTTCTAAGAAAAACGTATGAACAATAGGTCAAAATATAATTTATCTTTTATATATTATTCATCTCAATTATCGTGCAATAAATCATGCGCGTGAATAGGTTGATAAGTCGACTTGTATATATATTTTTTAAACTATTAATTTTTTTTGCTTTATTTATAGAGTGAATAAATGACTGAATCAAGAAATATCAAGCAAATTAAATACCTTTAGGTAAGAAACTATTTAAATAACATAAAAACATAATTTATGGATAAAACTTCAATTTAAAAATGCCTGCACTGAAAAGTATGCATATTCGACTTACCAACTTAATATACCTTTTTATTATTATGAAAAAAGATGTCTATCGTAGCGCAGTGGAACAATGTTAACTGTACACGCGAAGATAGGTTCAATATTCATTTGTGCAATTTTTCTGGTTAGACAAAACATGGCGTTGAACTCCACTCCGAAATTGTGTAAGGAATACCGAATATGTGAAAATACTTTCACATGATTTCTTTATAATTCAATCAGAGTATTAAATAAAATAAGTTATTATAGACTTTTTTTTAAATAAAATTGATTTAAAATGCCTGTCGTGGCGCAGACGCATAAGCGTGCGACTGTAAACGCGACAGGTTGTGGGTTTGTTTCCTAATCCAGGAAATGGAATTTTTAAATTCCTGGGTTTGGTAACAAGGCAAAAGCGCGGCGTTGAGTTCCACCACTCAGCTCGCAATGCCTCAATTCGGTGGAAAGTGGAGAACGGAGTGTCTTAACACTAGGTTCCCTCTGCCTACCCTGCTATATGCGGGATACAGCGTAAAACTATGTATGTATGTATTATGTAAAATTGATTTTTCGCGTTTCCCTATTACACTACCCGCCGCTCAATGACACCATGGTGAATTCATGGAATTCAAGGGATCTTTTTTCCCTCCTGCTTTTATGGACAAAATTCTTGCATTACTGCAGCACTAACAGATAACGTACAATTAAAACTGGTGGCAGCAAATTAGAATAAACAATTTCCTTCCAAATTTTTTTTCTTAACTTCACGCTGTATCCCGCATATAGCAGGGTAGGCAGAGGGAACCAGAAAATCTAGTGCTAAGGCACTCCATTCTCTTTCAACAATTCCGTTCCCCACTTTCCACCGAATTGAGGCATTGCGTGTTGAGTGGCGGAACTCAACGCCGCGCTTTGCCTTGTTACCAAACCCAAGAAATGAAAATACTAAATTTTACATTTCCTGGAGTGGGAATCGAACCCACAACCTGTCGCGTTTACAGTCGCACGCTTGTGCCTCTGCGCCACGACAGACGTTCAAAGAAATATTATAATATTATTTTCATTTCCCTACTTTCATAATACAAAAAGCGGCGTTGAGTTCCGCAACACAATACGCAATGTCTTTAGCTTTCTCTTACTTCTCTTTAACTACTTGCTGTAAGGAAAAACCTTAAAACGTTTCATCGATAAGTACTTTTCCTCTTCCAAAAATGAGTTTCATCAGAATCCGTACAGTAATGACTCAATTTCACACAATATTATACAAAATCGTTGCATCATATGCTTACGTATTCAGGGTATTTCTGTCAGTATGTTCGAGAAGCTACTGTTATCAGCTGTTATCAGTTGTTATCACCACGTTGATATCAGGGCGAGGCAGACTGATCGGCACCTGGGCACTCAATGGTCTCTTTATGATTTTAAGTATTATATTATGTTTTAAAAAATGTAGGATATTTATATTTAAACTATTTTTATTTTACAGCTCAAATAAGGTAGATGTGGCGTTGAGTTCCGCAGTGCAATACGTAATGTCTTGAATTTTAGTGGAAAGTATAACATATTTTTATTTTATCACGCTTGTAGTTAAGGCGCGGCGTTGAGATCCGCTATTGTTTATATTTTTCGATTTTGGGTTAAAAGAGAAGAACGGAGAGTCTTAACATTCGATTCACTTTGCCAAAGCTTTTATACGCAAAAATAGCCTAAATAAGTAAAATAGTATTATCTAAAACTGAACAAGTAGTGACATATATTTCGTCATTTGGCGGAGAAATAAGACACTAACTGAAAGACGAGATTTAACTTACACAAAGAGACTAAACACATGCTATAATTATACTTCTTGTTACTAACTATCTTAATATAGGACTATATAAAAACTAAAAAGGTCATTTGTATCAGGAAAAAACAGTCATAAATATACATACACGTACATCCGATATGTATCTATATCTATATATACAAAGATAAGACATATGGCACATAGAAAGATGAAATTTGGTATGGAGGCTCCTTGGGGATTGTAAGGGGGCACTACTCGTAAGAGAGGAGTGGACTTCCCGAAATTCCTTGGAAAACGGGAAAATGTGTTTTTAAGTTTTATAGTCCACACAAACGAAGTCGCGGGATGCAGTTAGTATATATACATTTGTACTTTTTCTTTTATTACCTTTAATACATTGACGTCAACATGACGAAATTAGGACTACGATTATAAGTTGAAATTTCACTTTGAAGAATGTTTATGATACTTATTAATATTTGTATTACAAGCTCGATAAGCGGCGTTGTGTTCCGCCTATCAACACGTGACTCGATATCGGACGGAAAGTGGAGGGTCTTGACACTAAGTTCTCTGACTACCCTTTTGTAGGGGATAAAGCTTAAAGTGCCTTTTTCTCCAAAGTTTACAAGTTTTTTAGCCTCTTAATTAAAAACGAAATTCGATAATCACTTTATAGTTTTAATGATCAGTGAGTTAAATACAAATAGGCGACTAACACAACATAGCGGAATACATATTGTACAACCCAATATAGCTATTTAATGAAGGGATTGACATCAATATTGTATGGAGAAGTCTGTCGTGGCGCAGGGGCACAAGCGTGCGAGTGTAAACGCAACAGGTTGTGGGTTCTTAGTAAATCAAGGCAAGCAAACGCCGAATTGAGGAAGTCGGCAGAAAGTGGGGAACGGAAATGTTCTCTGGTTCCTTCTGCTATGTGCGGAAGCTTAAAAGAATATTTTAATTTACGAAAGGTAACTTCACACTGTAACCCGCATATAGCAGGGTAGGCAGAGGGAACCAGAGAACCTAGTGTTAAGACACTTCATTCTCTTTCAACAATTCCGTTCCCCACTATCCACCGAATTGAGGTATTGCGTGTGGAGTGGCGGAACTCAACGCCGCGCTTTGCCTTGTTAACAAACCCAAAAATTGAAAATACTAAATTTTACATTTCCTGGAGTGGGAATGGAACCCACAACCTGTCGCGTTTACATTCGCACACTTGTGCCTCTGCGCCACGACAGGCGACAAAAGTATAATGTTTTATTAACCTAATGTGTTTCTAATGGATTACTATGAAAATTGTAAGTGTTCAGCACTTTTTAGAAACAAACTTATAATAGTTCTAGACAATAGTAGTTAAGGTTCCTTTATTGTTCATTTTCTTATATAATTATAAGCCAAAAAGTTTATTATAACATTTTTTCTTTTCATAAAGAAAGATTAGACTGATGTTATCAATACCGGAAGATTGATAAGAGAATGAATCAAATATCACGTTTCATTGAAAAATATTATTCTTTCAACGAAATTGTTCTTTTCCGTATTGTCTTATCTGATAATGTGAAGGTCTTTTTGGTTTTCGCGGAGAGATAAGGAGAATATTTGTAGCAAAAAAAAGAAAGAGAATTCAATGTCAATACACTACGTTATACACTTTCCACCTGAAACAGCTATTTAGAGGTGTTGAGTGACGGAACTCAGCGCTATCCTCCTAAAACAAAAGCAGAGTTGTCAAAGAGAATCTAGTGTCAAGACTCTCCGTTCTACATTTTCTGTCCGAGTAGTGGAATTCAACGCCGCGCCTTGTCTTACCAGAGCGAAGAAATGAAAATATTTTAACATAATCATTCTAAATAAAAACATTTTTAATGAAAATTTTAAGTAATATTTAGTATTTTCATTTCCTGGGTATGGTAACAAGGCAAAAGCGTGGTGTTGAATTCCGCCACTCAGCACGCAATGCCTCAAATCCGCCGGAAAATAGGGAACGGAGAGAAAACGAAGTGTTTTAGCACTAGGTTCTCAGGTTCCCTCTGCCTACCATGCTATATGCGGAGTACACCGTGATGCTAGATTAATAATCATTCTAATTTGGAATCGAACCCACAACCAAAGGCATCTACAGTCAGACTGTTCCACTGCACCACGAATGGCCTTTTAAGCAAAATATTAAGCTTTTTTTAGGTATTGCATTTTACACCATATATTTTTTTTCTATATAATCAATTTTTAATTTCTTACTAGTTTGCAATTTTTATGCTTTTACATACAAAATGAAGGTAAAAATGCCATCACATACATTAGTATCGCTACAGGTGTTTCGAAATATATTGAAAAAAATAATTATTTTACAAATTTTTATATGCATATCATAATAATAATAATAGCATTTAATTTAAATTCTATGAACTAGCACTTGACCGTGACTTTTGAATTTATTTTTTCTAATTAATAAATTAAAAAAACAAAAGAATTTAATATATAATTCAAAATATTCCTAACCTGAGTGGTTGTGGATTCGGTTCCTACTCAACATTTCGGTAAGAGAAAACTTTGGTAAGAGAAAACGCGGCGTTGAGTTCCGCAAGTCAAGCAATGTTTCGAATTCGAGCTTTCGGTTTGCCCTATCCTGTGTGGGAAAAAGCATGAAGCTGTTAATAACTTATGGTATTCTTCAGACTATGGATAAGAATCCTACTGTAACTTCAATTTGAACAAACAAACTGTTTTTCTTTTATGTATCTTTACGTATATTATAAATAATATTTTAATGATAAATTATAAAAATAGCAAGTGTATGTAAATTTTTAATATCACAGCATTTTATAAACGTGCAAAATTAGATACTGCCGTTATCATGAAAAAGTTGTTTCAGCATATTTAATGTATTGGCACTAGATTATTCTGATTCTTAAATTTTAGAAAACGTAGTGACGTATCACTACTACATATATCGACATCATACGGAACCATCTCTACCATATAGAGGGCTCTATTGGAACTTAATAATTATCACAAATATCAATAGAACAGGCTTTCAGCTGACTGTTACTAATTTGTAACCATTGCTGATTTTGTAAATTCTGGAAGGGTCACGAAATTATCTTTAAGAACGAAAAGAAGTGAAAAGAAACTACATAGCATTTTTTTTATGGATAACGAATGGCAAACGAGCAAGAGGACCACCTGATGGTAAATGGTTACCTTCGCCCAGGAACATCTACAACACCAGAGATGTTGTAGATGCGTTGTCAATCCAGAGGATACAGATGAAAGGGAAGGACAATGTACGAGTAGTAGTCCGTTATAGGAACCACCACATTTTGGGGAACGGATAGGTGGGAAAGGGGAAAACCTGGCTTACATGCCATCGAACCGGAACACATCATAAGATATTTGGCGGTTTGTCTTTGATATGATAGTGGTCGCGAGCCAGACGGAGCCATGCATTCTTTTTATGCGTTGCAGTTAGGCAGGAAGGCACTACACCTGCCTGGGATTTGCGAGCCAAGTGTAAGCTTAAGGGCCCCTTTTACATACACTGATACAGCTAAGATTTAAACAAGAAATTCAGGTTCGAATCACCTTTTCCCGTATACAAATGTATTCGGAGAGATCTTAGTTTCAATGCACTCCGTTCGCCAATTTCAGCCTAAATTTGAAAATTGTTTGTTAAAGTGGCAGAACTCAACGTCGCGCTTTGACTTACCAGAGCGGAGAATTGAAAATAATAAAAAATTGTAAAAATAAATTATCGGAATTTCTTTGTAATAAAAAATGTAAAGCTACATATATCAATATAGGAAATACTCGTACTCTAGAAGGCCAAAGCATCATTGGCTTAGCATGTTAAGATTAGATTTTCCGTATTTGCATAGTTTTAAGTATTAAATACGTATGCATTGTGACGTAGAGAGATTAGTGACCCCGTTCTACTTATTCTGTTCCATATCAACGCTGGGGGCTATTTAAATTGAAAAAAAAATGTTGATTTCCTCACCGTAATAAGATTAAGTGCGGTGCTAAGTTATGCCACTTAACACTCGATGTCTTTAAGTGAGAGGGAAATGGAGGATAATTTTTTTAGCTTTTCTTACTTATTAATTTAATTTTGCTTTAAAATAAATATAAATCAACATGTATGCGTTTTACAGTATTCGTTTCAATTTAAATTATAAAAGATTATTTTTAAAATTTCAATACATTACTTCATTACACCTGACCTTTTTATTTTCTTGAAAAGTAGATATATATACTAAACAACCCATGTAATGTAACCTACATTTATCTATATATACAAACCGCTTGCGTAACTAAGTGACTGACAGACAACGTACAGACGAAACTACTGCACATAGAAAGACGACTTTTGGCATGTAGACTCCTTGGGGAGTGTGGGGGAGCACAAAAAGAGAATTTCTCGAAATTCATATGAAAATGGGTTTTAAGTTTCATATTACAAGCAAGAGAAGTCGCGGGATACAGCTAATATACGTATATATTGAAGGAAGTCATTTACAAATTACACGCTAATTTATATTCAAATGAAGCGTTCAAACGGGTTTCTTTAAACAAAAACACATGAATACAAATAAAACGGGACAGTTTTGTCACTTAGAGTTTAAAAAAATATTTTTTACGCTTTATTCCGCATAACAGGGTAGCCAGAGAGAACGTAGTGTCAAAACTCTTGGCCTTTTTTCGCCAGAATTGAGGCACTGACTTATAAGTGTCATTCACGCATGTCACGTGGAATTAAAAAAAAGGAGCGTCACTCTTTTACCTGTACTAGTGTCCCCGTAAATGCGTTAATAACGCATTGCGTAGTGACGTATATGTCACTTTATATAAACATGGATGTCAAACCATGGTAGTGTGTGTAACATTCATTTTATCAATTTAATATACTTTTTATGCATTATTTTAAAAAAATATTAGCTTTCTGCACTCCTTCTCTATATAAACATGTTCCTACGTTCACGAAATCTTCCTAAAAAGGGACGCGGATTCGAGTCCCGCTGCTGTCAATTTTAAATACATTTTTAAAATTTTCTTTACCCTAAGTGTAACTTTGTCATAGTGCAGTGGAACAATCTGACTGTAAACGCGATTGGTTTTGAATTCAATTCCTACTTAATAAATGATATATTTAAATAACTTTCAATTTCTCAGTAAAACAAAGCGCAGCGTTAAGTTTCGCGAACATATAATAAAAGATTTTTTTTAACTTCACGCTGTATCCCGCATTTAGCAGGGTAGGCAGAGGGAACCAGAGAATCTAGTGCTAAGTCACTCCATTCTCTTTCAACAATTCCGTTCCCCACTTTCCGCCGAATTGAGGCTTTGCGTGTTGAGTGGCGGAACTCAATTCCGCGCTTTGCCTTGTTACCAAACCCAAGAAATGAAAATACTAAATTTTACATTTCGTGAAGTGGGAATCGAACCCACAATAAAAGATACATATAATATATAATTTCCTTATTTATTCTTTCACTTTACGAGAACAATCTCCTATACAGTTGTTCAAATTGAGCCAGATATCGATACCTGATCAGGTCCTTCACCCTTCGCGACTATCTCTCTCACTCCCATACAAAACATATATCCATCTCGCTCTAATCACTGATTAGAGTCACGTAGCTAGTTGGCAAGCCACTAACGTTACTGTATATTATTAGAATATATATATTTTTTTTAGCTTCACGCTGTATCCCGTATATAGCAGGGTAGGTAGAGGGAACCTAGTGTTAAGACACTCCGTTCCCCACTTTCCACCAAATTGGGGCATTGTGTGCTGAGTGGCGGAACTCAATGCCGCGCTTTGCCTTGTTACCGAACCCAGGAAATGAAAAATTGTATTTTCAGGAGTGAGAAGCGAACCCCCAACCTGTCGCGTTTACAGTCGCTCGCTAATACCTCTGCGCCACGACACTCCGTTTTACATTTACCATCCAAATTCAAGACTGCATCTTAGTGACGGATCTTAATCCCGCGCTTTGCCTAAAAAATAAATTGGAAATCGAGACATTGCGTTGAATTTCGAAACTTAATGCTTATTTTGTCTTAACAGAGCGGAAATGACTATGATTTATGTAGGTACATATAATAATTTTGCTGAGTGAGAATCGAACCCACAACCGATCGCGTTTACAGTTAAACTGTACCACTGTACCACGATGGTGTAACATATTGGGAGTTTTAATAGTTATTTAATGTTTTTAGCTTTCTTGAGGTAAATGTACAAAAACTTTAAAAGCGGCACTCGAACCCGTGCCTCCTGGAAGCCGTCCAAATATTTGTTTTCTAAAAATGTTTTATTTAAAATAAATGTGGTTTAGGATATGACTTTCTAGATGAAGGTCGCGAGTACAAATTTATTCAAGGGAAAATATACTGCTACGAGTAAGTATATGACAATAATCTATAAGGCCATAGACAGCTAAAATTTGGTATAGGTACTTTGGCACTAAGAAAGGAATTCTAGAAATTTCTGTAAAATCTAGGAAAAAAACAAGAATTTAGGTTTTACAAGTTATTCTAACTAATGAAATCACGGAAGAGATACAGGTAGTTTTAACATAATACTGTTCTAGTAGTAAAGTTGTATTTAGTTCTATTCAGGAGTTTTTACATACATAACATACATACATTCTCACAAACTTTCGCATTCATAATATTAATATTAGTAGGATATAGATAATATATATAGTTCAGTGCATGGCGGTCGTCGGTCGAAATATCCGCTGATAACGTCGTGTTGAGTCTCACGTACGCAATACGCAAATGCGGGGAAAGCAAACTACAAATTATGAATAAACAACGTTAAAAAAATTAAATTTCCTCTCTTTGGTGACAAAGCAAAGCGCGGCGTTGAGTTCCGCCACTCAGCACGCAATACCCCAATTCGTTGGAAAATAGGGAAACGGGTTCGGTGGAAACGGGTGGGAGGGAGTTGACGGAGTGTATTAACACTAGACACTACACTAGTGTCTTAACTCTCTCTTACCTCCCGTTTGAGTGATAAAACGTGAAGCAAAACATATCCACGACACATACATACGCATATATACATGCACCATTATATTATGAATTGACTAAGTTCTTTATTTAGCGTGGCGACGACTTGTCTAATGTTGGCAGCTAACGTACCTATAGATTACTTCTGAGAAACCTATTATGTACGTAATATTGTCTATGTCATATACATATATATATAGAAAATAACTATTATTAACATAGTCTTGTATTTAATGTGACTTGCAAATTACTATGTGATAAATATTACTTTTTTTTATTCTTCTCTTAACTTCGCTGTATCCCGCATATAGCAGGATAGGCAGAGGAAACCTGAGAACCTAGTGTTAAGACACTCCATTCTCTTTCAACAAATCCGTTCTCCACTTTCCACCGAATTGAGGCATTGCGTGTTGAGTGGCGGAACTCAACGCCCCGCCTTGTTACCAAACCCAAGAAATGAAAATACTAAATTGTACATTTCCTTACAAGACACTCTAGCATTAAATGCAATGACTGTGGGAATCGAACCCACACCCAATCGCGTTTATAGCTAGACACTATCCCTATGTACCACGTTGACCTAAGAAGATTTTTATTTACATTATAAAACACTGTATATTAACAAATGGCGAAACTCAACGTTGTACTATGTCTTCACTTTTTTTTAACTTCACGATGTATCCCGCATATAGCAGGGTAGGCAGAAGGAATCAGAGCCTAGTGTTAAGACACTCCATTCTCTTTCGACAATTCCGTTCCCCACTTTCCGCCGTATTTTTGTCAGAAAAATTAAAATAATCTAAAAATAATTTCCCCAAGTAGGAATCCAACACACAATCAATCGTATTTACATTCGGTCGCTAGCACTGCGCCACGATGGCCTTATGAGGGCGTTATTTGCATTAGAAATCACTGTATATTAACAAATAAGCGGAACTCAATACCGAGCTTTGTCTTTATAGACCGAAAAAAAAAATATTTCCCTAAGTAGGAATCGAACACACAGTCAATCATTAGTACTGCAATTGTCAAAAAAAACTGCACGTTTTGAAGTACAAAAGTATATACATATTTTTTGTAACAAAAACGTATCATCTCATTAACATTCATTTAACGTATTGCTAACAGTCACGTATATTATTAACACTGTTTTTTTTCTTTTGTTTGTATATTTAAAAAAACGCTTTAAAAATTTAGTTCCTTTACACAAATTTAAATATAAATTGCAGCAAGTAGAAAACAGAGAGTTTAGACACTACCTTCTTGTCATTATACCGCCAGGAAGGAAGGAACCAGAGAATCTAGTGTTAAGACACTCCGTACCCCACTTTCCGCCGAATTAAGGCATTGCGTGCTGAGTGGCGCAACTCAACGCCGCGCTTTACCTTGTTCAAACCCAGGAAACGAAAAATTCCATTTCCTGAAGTGGGAATCGAACCCGCAACCTGTCACGTTTACAGTCGCACGCTTGTGCTTCTATCTGTCACTATAATTTATTATAAATATAAAAGTGTGGAAAGTGGGGAACGAAAATCTTAATAGAACGGAGTGACTTAACACTAGGTTCCCTCTGCCTACCCTGCTATATGCGGGATACAGCGTGAAACTAAAAAAACATAGAGATACGATCAACGCTATCAGATAACGCTTGTCGTGGCGCAGAGGCACAAGCGTGCAACTGTAAAAGGGACAGGTTGTGGGTTCGATCCCCACTCCATGAAATGATTTTTTTCATTTCCTGGGTTTGGTAACAAGGCAAAAGCGCGGCGTTGAGTTCCGCCACTTAACACGCAATGCCTCAATTCAGCGGAAAGTGGGGAACGGTATTGTTGAAAGAGAATGGAGTGTCTTAACACTAGGTTCTCTGGTTCCCTCTGTCTACCCTGCTATATGCGGGTTATAGCGTGAAGTTAAAAAAAAAGATACAATCAAAATAATCAGCAGTTTAATTAACATAGGAGTAGTTAAATTCAAAAGAAAGCATTGCGTGTTAGAGTTAGCTTATTGTAAAATAATATAAATAGAAACGTACGCTTCACACGGCTTTCCTTCTATCTCTGATCTGATGTAGATACTGTGGAAAGTGGAATATGTACTATTATATTAATACTACACACTTATCGTTATATTATGGTCAAATTATAGAAAATCTTAATTAATTATAGACTATAGGTTACTTTCATGGATATGCTATTATTATTGTGAAGTTTCATCAAAAACTGTTTAGTAATTTTTAGGTGAATGAGTAACTAATATATATCCTCACAAACTTTCGTATTTATATATATATATATATATATATATATATATATATATATATATATATATTTAACTTCACGCTGTAACCCGCATATAGCAGGGTAGGCAGAGGAAACCTAGTGTTAAGACATTTCGTTCTCCACTTTCCGCCGAATTGAGGCATTGCGTGCTGAGTGGCGGAACTCAGCGCTGCGCTTTGTCTTGTTACCAAACCCAGGTAATTAAAAATTCTATTTCTTGGAGTGTGTCTCTAACCCACAACCTGTCGCGTTTACAGTCGCACGCTTGTGTCTCTGCGCCACGACAGGAGTTTAATTCTAATACATTATTAAAAAAAAATGGTTTCCTGCATTTCTCCATGTACACTATATGTATGCCAATTTTCATATTCCATCCACAGATTTAAGCCGACAAAAGGAGCAGGAATCAAGTGTATGTTTTATGTGTGTTACCCCCATAACTTTTTACTGTGTGAACCAATTTTGATGATCCTTTTTTATATGATAGCTAGTGCTTTTGATGAGGTCCCATTGAAGTTTAGTTAAAAGCTGATGAGTAGCTTTTGAGTTATCATCATTTTACTTTTCGTTCGTTATTTTTTACGTTCCTTATTATTACTATCTATAACCCGCGACTTCACTCGCGTGGCCAATGGAAATTAACAATAAATTCATCACATATGTCATATAATTCATTCATACATATATTTTTGGTATCTTGAACCGTTTTCGCAGCGCACGCAACGGAAGCCCTCAAGGATGAAAAATTTTCCCCGTTTTTTCCACATTTTCCATTATTTCTTAGCTCCTAATAATTGCAGCGTGATGTCATATAGCCTAAAGCCTTCCTCGATAAATGGGCTATTTAACACAAAAAGAATGTTCCAATTCGAACCAGTAGTTCCTGAGATTAGCGCTTTTAAACATACAAACAAACAAACTCTTCAGCTTTATATATTAGTATAGATATAATGATTTATTTCATATCACATTACGTTATAGAATCATATTGTGCAATGTAGCTGAAGTTAGAAAAACAACAGACAGCTAGGCGTCGTTTTTGAAATATAATCGCCTATATACGATATTTCTATTCATTTTTCACTGACTACGTTAAACGCTGTGCTTTGAAATGTGACCTGTTTGTTTTTTTCTGTTTGCTTTGACGGTATATAATAAGAATTATTAATTTAATTTCGTCATAGTAGGGCAAAACGCGGCGTTGAGTTCCGTCATTTATTTCATAATGTATCGAATTCGGACGTCTTAATACTAGATTCTCATTGAGTACCCTGTTATGTAAGATAGAAATAACAAAAAATATATATGTTTTTGTTTTGTAAATCTATTAAACTTGTCATTATAAAAGAACCTGTAACTACTTTCAAAATATTTAAAAATCCTCATAAAGTCATAGATCAAAAGCTAAGAACAGAGTGTCAAAACACTACATGCTCTTTGACTACCCTGGTATATGGCATAATGCATAAAGTTGTTTTTTCAATATTAAACTCAACACGTAATATTTCGATTTATGATGAAATATGAAAGGAGTGTCTAGACACTAGATTCTCTGACAATATTGCTTTAAATCACATAAAAAGACAATTTAAGCACATAACTTATTTTCTTTGAATCAATTATGATTATTAACATGATACATACATACAAAACTAGCTTGTGACGTAAAATGGCGTGATGCGATCGTTTTGCTCTAATGCATCTAGCCTTTACCTATTTCAATCAATCAAGTAAAATTTCTGCATACATTGCTACTTAACCAAACACTATTAAATTAACTTTCATAGAAAACACGCAATGGTTGAGATAGCAACAGTACGCAACGATGCAGTTTACTGGCATGTAACATTAAGACCTACTTTAAAATTCGTGTTATAATCCATTGCGTTCTTTGCTTGAGTGTCTAATTTAGAATTGATATAAAAACAGCAATGTACATTGATATTTTTAAAATATCTTAATTAAAATATTGGTAAAAGTGCTATCGTGCACTACATCACGTAGACAGTTAAAAAAAATAAGGAAAAAATATGTATATCGAGAACGTACGTTATTGGAGTGTTAAAAGTTGCGTTTTTATGTAAAAATCAGTCAGGTTTTTATATTGACAATGATTGACAGGTAACGATTCTGAGAAATGTGGATTGGAATTGGATTAATTTAATATTGTTAAGAATATCTTCGTGATTTAGTAGATTTTTAAAAATAGTAAGATCGTGAATTCGATTTTCGGAAAGACAATTTTTTAAAGCACAAGTGTAAATTAGTAGAGCTGGTTGATGACGAAGCTTGTCATACGATAAGATATTATTTAAAAGTAGCTGTTTCCCGCGATTTCGTTTGTGTTGATTATAAACCTACCCCTTTTCTTCCTGTTTCCTTTCGTTGAATTTTCAAGAAATCCTCTCTTAGTGCTTCCCTACACTCCCGTAGGAGTCTGCATACCAAATATCAGTTTTCTATGTCCAGCAGTTTCGCTGTACGTTGTCTGTCAGTCACTTAGTAAATCAAACTATATTTATATACTAATGATGCTTTATAATACTTCCTAGTGACTTTTGGTGTTAGTTAAAAAATCATTGCGTGATTGGAAGGCCTGGCTGAGTGTTGGTTAAAATCTCACTTAGTGAAATACTTGTTAACACCCTTTTGTTGGCTTCAGCTGTATCTATCAGTCTTTCTATCTTCAATCTTTCTATCTCTCTATTAATCTATCATTGTAAAAAAAATTGCAATTTTTTTTATCCCACACATAGCCGGGTAGGCAGAATAAACCTGAGAACTTAGAATAAGACACTCCGTTCCCCTAACATTTTCCACTTTCCGATGAATTGAGGTATTGCGTGCTGAGTGGCGGAACTCAACGCCGCGTTTTGCCTTGATACCAGAGATTGAAGAATGTTCCTTTTGGTGTCTTTTTTTAAGCAAAAAAAATGTATTTAGCATCCAAAAGACAATGTCTTTAAACAGTATCAATATACAAGAGGGATATATCACTAAATTCTCTTTACCCAGTCAGAACATGATATAAATTAAACAAATATTAATAAATCATATTTTATTACTCCTAATTCTAAGTCTATTCTAAAACCAAAGGATTTTCTTCTACAGTCGATATCACCACATACTGGGAACCACTTGCATTATACTTCTTCATCTCTTGCTCAAACAAAATATTATTAATAGCTTGCTTGATCATAGACCGCGTTCTCTCATCATGTTTCCTTAAAGACATAGCAATGTATTCACCGAAACTATCACATTCGTCCTTCTTTTTGTGGAAACCAGTACGTTTATACAATTTTCTTTCCAAAATGTTACTTCTGTCAGTATCTTTTACTCTTCTTTTCAAAACTCTGGTTAAACGTGGTTTGGAACAAACGTACTGTATTTTTGGTAAACTTGGTTCCACTATTTGAGGTTCCTCTTTAATTATTACATCGATTGGACTCTGACGACTATCATCGAATTCGTCTGATGATTCGTTCTGTTCTTCCGTCTTCTTTTTCCTTTCTGTTTTTGCCTGTAATTAAAGAAACATGTTATTTTGTAATATTGGTTCTCGATTTTCTACTGCAGAGAACAGAGTGTCTTGACACTAGATTCTCTCTAATAATGAGGAAAGACACTTCGTTAAGTAGTTGAATTCTTGGACAGGTTCTTATACGCTTAGCGAGACGAAAATAGAGTGTATCAACACTATACTATCTTGTTTTATATATATATTAATTTTATGAACTTTTCCTTATGACTATGAAATTGGGAAAAAAGATCTTAAAATAATCTTTTGAACGTAAAAACCAATTGAAACATAACATCAACCTGTATCGGCGATACGTGATATGTATTAACACTTATTGAGATATTTGGCTAAAAGAGACATTACGTTTATTTTGATATTTGCATGTTTATTATCGAAAGCTATTTTCTATAGGTTATTTTCTATTTTTTTCTATTTTTAATAGGTTAGTCTTAAATTTAAAAAAATAAGAATTTTACGGTTTTCTCGCATAGAGAGAACGAACGAACATAGTGTCAAGACACTCTGTTGTGCACTTTCCACCAAAAATCTAGACATTGTGCGGTAAGTAACGGAACTCAACGCCGCGAAATTAAATAAATTAAACATAATCATTCCCTTAATTCAACATAAAATAAAATATTATATTATAATATTAAATAAATATAAACGTACATAGTATAGTTTGATTATGCGAATTTAAATCGAGGTCGTGTTATCAACGCCGAATTGAAAACAATTGGTGTTGAAGAGTATGTATAGCAACATGTGTATTTGTATGTCAGGGTCGTTTTATACTGAGGTAGGTATTTGAGGTACTAGTGTTTAAACCCAACTTTTTCTACTTTTTTATAAATCATGTATGTATAAACTTAACACGTACTTCTAATGTGGTCACATTTAAGTTTAGTTAAAGTATGTCGAGTAGTTTTCGAGTTATTCGTAATTTTGTGAATATTATTTGAAGTCGGTTTTGTTTTTCTGTTAAAATGTTAATTATACTGAGAAGTAGGTTATAGATATGGTAATCACAGCACAGTGGCACTATTAGATGTGGGTTCGATTCCCACTCGTTGTAATGATAATATTAAAATTATTTTCATTTCTTCACAAAGCGCGGAGTTGAGTTCCGTCACCTCAACACAGTATTTTTCAAATTAGGCGAAATGTATGTGAGAAAAAGTGTAAAGAAAAATTATAAGGATATACCATACATATATATTTAATTACTTTAACATAATATAGTATAATATATATTTCCAATTATAAAAGAAAAATATAATTTAATTCAATTGTTATACTAATAGTGTTTATGACCTTACTTGCACTTGTATATACATATTAACAACTTTTAGCAAATATAGAGAAAAGTTATTTTTGTAAAAGTTTATTTAAGACCGTCGTGGCGCAGTGGTACTGTATCTGACTGTAAACATAATTGGTTAAGGGTTTGATTCCCACTTTAAGAATTTTCTTAGAAATTACGAAAAATATTAAGTTAGAATGGAGTAATATATCTATAAAAAAGTAAAACAAATTCCAAAACCTATTTTTCATATTTTTTAGTGTCAACCACACCTTTGGAAACATGTAACATTTTTAGAAAACTCGAACCCACACCTCTTGGAAATCATCCAAGCGCTTGAACTGCTAAACTATAGACATAGAAAATAAATTAAATCTAGATACTAATCCCCGTAATTTTTTTCAGCTTCACGCTGTAACCCGCATATAGCCAGGATAGGCAGAGGGAACCAGAGAACCTAGTGTTAAGATACTCCGTTCTCTTACAACAATTCCGTTCCCCACTTAATAATATTTAAAATATGCATGACTCGATCTGTCGTGACGTAGAGGCACAAACGTGACACTGTAAACGCGACAGGCTGTGGGTTC
Organism: Philaethria dido; assembly: GCA_033558755.1. Taxonomy (NCBI): domain Eukaryota; kingdom Metazoa; phylum Arthropoda; class Insecta; order Lepidoptera; family Nymphalidae; genus Philaethria; species Philaethria dido. The sequence goes on from JAKGSA010000787.1 coordinate 221,951, forward strand.
AATTCCCACTCCAGAAAGCAAGAAAAAAAAATTAAATTATATTTATATTTTCATTTTCTTGCTTTGATAACAAGCCAAAGCGCAGCGTTGAGTTCCGCCACTTAGCAAACAATGCCTCAAAGCTTCTCGACCGAAAGTGCTACATGCGGGATACAACGTGAAGCTAAAAAAAAACAAAAATATGTATATATGCAAGTAGACATATCAACCTATACACGCCCGGCACAGATATATATATAGCCAGTAATGCTTTAAATTTTTTAATAAGAATACATTTCGTTCAATGAAAACACGTGATGCGATAAATAAGGTTACATTAATTAAATGTATTCAGAAATGTTGAAAAAAACTTGCTTCAGTTATAATTTAAAAGAAAGGAGGAAAATACCAACATATTTAACATATTTTTTTGTAGCTTCACGCTGTATCCCGCATAGCAAGTAAGTAAGAGAGAACCTAGTGTTAAGACACTCCGTTCTCCACTTTTGACCGGAAATTGAAACATTACGTGTAACAAGGTAAAGCGCGGCGTTGAGTTCCGCCACTCAGCACGCAATGCCTCAATTCCGCCGAAATATATGTTACTAGACCGTGTATATTAAAATAATTAAAAATATATACATTTTTCTGATAGGGATCGAACCCACCACATTAATTTACAGCTAGACTCTGTCCCACTGCGCCACGAGGGCTTCAATATAGTCAATAACCTATAATACTCTTTACGTAATCGGTTAAAGCCTATTCAACAATAAATTTGTATTATTTTATAATATGAACAGTTATGAGCTTCGTAACGCGATACAAGGGCATCTGACTGTAAATGCAATGGTTGGGGATTCGACTCCAGTACAAAACGCAGTTAATTTCCGCCTATTAACAAGCAAAGAAAAAAAAATTGCAAAACAATCTACCTGAGACACTACATCTTCATACGAAATATGATTAGGTAAGAAGCTCAATTCATTATACAAAAACCAGGTGGACCTCCCCCCGATTCGAACCTTGGCCTTCTCTCGTCTATGAGACGCGAAAATAGAATTAAATTTTTTCTTCAAATCAGATATTTCACATTCAAAAATCTCTGCCAATTCGCACCACGCTTCATATTTAGCTGTTTGAACTCTAAAATGGGGGTGTTTGGGGTCCCACAGGGTTGGTTTTTTCTTGTACTCCTTGACCAAATTAATAATTTGATCATTCGTCCATTCTAACTCTGGTAACTTGTCGTCTGTACTCATTGTGTTAAAAACTCTCCTCAAATCTCTACTCTTATGTCAATAATGTATATTTAGGACAGTTAGATATAGCGCGGCGTTGAGTTACGTAATTCAAAATGACTGAAAAATAGACAGAAAGTGGAGAGGAGAGAGTCTTGATTATTTCTCACTGTCTTCTACACGATTAAACATGATGAAATATTTTTTATCATAATTTTTTATTCACTAACTGTAACACATTAATGATTTGAACTGACTACCTTTTCAAAATACGCGCTTTAAATAAACTACCACCAAATTAACATTTATAACCACGCTTCACTAGTAATAGAACGTCACAATAATTATATAACCAAGTAATAATAATTACGACGGTAATCACAAATATGTAACTAGATGGTAATCGGTAATGTTTATAAAGTTCGTTCGAATTCGCGTGCACGTTCGTTCGCTAAGCACTTTCTGAGCGACTGGTTCGCGATGGGCGTTACATGTTCGTTCTCGCTCAGTTACGCTCGGTCTCGCTCGCTCGAATGGGAATGTTATGTTCGTTCGCTTAAAGAATTACGCTTATCTCGTAATTTTGAATATTCGATGCAAAATGTTATGCTTTTTGGCTAGCATGTCTTATTTATAATAGAATAGATAAAGAGATAGGGGATTCCTATACTGATGGTAAAGAGAACTTAGCGTTAAGAGACTCCATTCTTTATTTTGTACAGTTTCGAGATATTTGACACTGTTGCGGAACTCTACGCCGTATTTTATATGCCATACATGTTTGTGTATATGTTTTTAGATCTACTCATAATAGAATTCATCATATATTTTGTCGTTAAACTAATCCTGAACGCAATCTAAATAGCAAAATCGATTGTCACCAAAGTGGTAGATCCATGTTTAACTGAACGCAATGAATGTGGATTCGAATCCGACTTAATTTAAAATCTCTCTCTCTCTCTTTACTCCACAAAATAAATAATGCATAGAGATAAAAAAATCAGTAACATTAGACCACAATTTATATATCATTTTATAATAGTGCAAGCTGGCCGTGACATTTTAGTATTAATATACATGTAATATCGAACATTTTCAATTATGTTACAAACGTTAAGACGTGGGAGTTTCAAGGCGATAAAAGAAGTGTATAAGTTATTATATTACTAAAATATTATTAAAATTCAAAGTTTTAAAAAAGAATCGTTCATCAGAGTTGAAGAGCAATATGTTATTTTTTTTAATCTTAACTTCACGCTGTATCCCGCGAGGGAACCTGAGAACCTAGTGTTAAGACACTACGTTCCCCACTTTCCGCGGAATTGAGGTATTGCGTACTGAATGGCGGAACTCAACTCGCCGCACTTTGCCTCAGAAATTGAAAAAAATCATTTCCTGGAGTGGGAATCGAACCCACAACCAATCTCCTTTACCATCACTCTGTCCCACTACGCTACTATGGCTATCTAAAATATATATTTCAAAATAATATAATTATATGTATGTATCCTTGAATTGTCTAGTCATATACTCGTATTGAATGAGTTAAGGGTAAATCCAAAGATAAGGTAAAGCTGAGTAATTGTTGGTTTTTTTATCTAAACTTTGTTTTACATCACTCTCCATCCCACAGTTAGCAGGGTAAGCAGAGGGAACCAGAGAACCTAGAGAATTAGACACACCGTTCTCTTTTAACATTTTCTTTCCCCAATTTCATCCGAATTTTGAATGTTACCTAATCATTATCTATATATAAATACGTGAAGCAAAAACTTTGGATCCCTTTTTACGAAAATCACGCGGACGGAGGAGCATGAAACTTGGCACACTAATACTTTATATAGAGAAGGAGTGCAGAATAATAATATTTTTTTATATAATGCATAAAAAGTATATTAAATTCATAAAATAAATGTAACACACTCTACCATGGTTTGATGTCCATGTTTATACAAAGTGACATATACGTCGCTACGCAATGCGTTATTAACGCATTTACGGGGACACTATTATTACATTAATGCGATAAGGAAAAACTTTGGATCCCTTTTTATGTAAACTATATCGAGGAGTATGGAAATTGACATACATATAGTGTACATGGAGAAGAAATGCAGAATACCACTTTTTTCATAATAATATATCAGAAATATATTAAATTAATAAAATAAATATTCACACTACCATATGTTTGATATATCCTTTTATTATAAAATGTCATAGACGTTACTAAGGAACCATGTGTTTTACACGTTCTCAGGGTCTAAAATATTCCAAAAGTTTGTAAGTATGGATGTTAGTTACTCTTTCACACAAAAACTACTGAACGGATCTTGATGAAACTTTCCAGTAATATAGCTTATACATCATAATACCACATAGACTACAATTTATACAGATTTTGTGTAATTTGGTCAAAAGATAACAATAAGTATCAAGTAGGAAACTATACAAATGATTTAAAATATTTAATAAGTTATTTTTAACTTCACCCTTTCACGTCCTAGTGTCATGACACTCCGTTCTCCACTCTCTCAAATTCAAGACATTGCGTGTAAAGTGACGGAGCTCAACGCTAATTACTATGTTATGATGAAATATGTGTAATTATGGTAGCATAAATGACTGGACAAATTTCTGATTATTTCGTCATTAATATTTTGTATGAAATAAATTATAATTATAAGGAAAATATATATTATTGTGAGAAATTTCATATACCTAATATGTACTTGTTATTTCATTGAGAGGAATGGTTATAATAAAATTATAAATATTATTAATTTTCTAGTAAAAAAAGTGCGACGTTGAGTTCCGTTAATTTGGGCGGAAAGAGAACGGAGTGACCCAACACTATGTTCTCTATGAGTATCAAACTAGAACAAAGTACAGCGTTAAGTTCCGCTCAAACAGCAGTAAATTTAAAACTCTTAGCAACAAGACATCATTTGTACCATCAGTATATGATTGAGGTAATTACCCTAATCGTTTAGATACTTCCACCGTCCACGTAATGAGCGTACGTGACCTAGCGAGCGAGTTGAAGTCGTTCTAGAAAGAGTAATTATGCTAGAAACCTATATATAAAATGTTTATTTAATTTATTATTATATTTACTTAGATATATTATTAATTGTCTGTCGCCTGTCGTGTGCGACTGTAAAGGGACAGGTTGTGGGTTCGATTCCCGCTCCAGGAAATGGAGTATTTTCATTTTCTGGGTTTGGTAACAAGGCAAAGCGCGGCGTTGAGTTCCGCCACTCAACACGCAATGCCTTAATCTGGCGGAAAGTGGGGAACGGTTTTTTTTAAAGAGAACGGAGTGTCTTATCACTAGGTTCTCAGGTTCCCTCTGCCTACCCTGCTATATGCTCGATACAGCGTGAAGTTAAAAAAAAGGAAAATAATTATTTCATATCAGCGTTTGTATTTAAGCACGATTGGTCGTGGGTTCAGTCGCGTTTAGGGTAATGATTATGTTTAATTTTTTTTGCTCTGGATAGGTAAAATACGGTGTTGAGTTCCGCCATTCAAGATATCAAATATCCGTTACCCAATATTATCCGAGTGAAAACGGGGAAAAACGTGTCTTAACACTAGTGTCAAGACACTTCGTTCTTCGTTAGAAAGAACCTCAACATTATTATAAAAATTGGAAAAAGTTAGTCAAAGTAACGCTACATAAAAAAACCCAGTCAATAATTTACTTAATTCAAAATTCTTACATAACTGAGTTAATAACTTAGTAAAATAACTGCTTATTATGTATTTTTTTATAACTACAGTTTTTATATAGGTAATTAATAGCTATTGTTAATACACTACAGACATACAGTCTCCATTGGAACTTTTTGCTTGAATAAAATTGGTTTAAGCTTTATCCCTAGCGGGGTAGTCAGAGAGAACGGAGCGCCAAACGCTACGGTCCCTGCATACCTCGTCCACAATCATTCATCATCACCTCTTCATACAAGCTTCCGGAGGGTCCTCATGATTTTTACGTGACCTTCCTCCAGTATTGATACCGTGTTCTCGAAGGTCAACTAAAGTCTCCCCCTACCTCTTTTGCTCACCTTTGCTTCGTATATCTTTCAAATATACAATATTGTTCTTCATTATATTATTATTAAATAATTTCTAAATAATAAATTTAAATAAATTTCCAATACTTATAAGACTCATAGAGCTTACTCTCTATGTCTTCTCTAAGAGAGTCAAGTTGTTGTAATCAGTTGACCTTGTTATCTACTTAGATACAATTAACCTATACTAATTTATATTATGTTACTAGTATCTACCAAATAGGCCATTGTAACGCAGTGGAACAGTGTCTGACGGTAAACGCAGTGGTTGTGGCTTCAATGTCTACTTAGGTAATTATTATTTCAATTATTTTCATTTTACTAGTCAATTTCTTGGTTTCGGGTAGAAAGTGAAGAACACAGTTGACACTAGGTTCGCCTCGACTGTATTTAAGTCAATTTTAGATCTATATTACATAAAGCAGCTTCACACACACTTGGCGGAACTCAACGCTGCGCTTTGCCTAGCAACCAGACCCAGGAAAAGAAAAATTCCATTTCCTGGAGTGGGAATCGAACCCACAATCTGTCGCGTTTACAGTCGCACGCTTGTGCCTCTGCGGTGGACAGGTGTTTAAACCTCATTATTATATTTAAAATCACTAAACAACTGGATATTGTAATAATGTCACAATATTTTTTCAGTTAGCGAGTGACTCAGGCGCACGCTTGCGTCACGAACAACAGTGCATGAGTCTACTTTTACGAAATGTCCGTTTTTCTGTTAATATTGTATAATTTATGTGGGTTCGATTCCCACACCAGGAAACGGAATAGTATTTTCATTTTCTGGGTTTGGCAACAAGGCAAAGCGCGGTGTTGAGTTCCTCAGCACGTAATGCTTTAAATTCGGTGGAAAGTGGGGAACGGAGTGTCTTAACACTAGGTTCTCAGGTTCCCTCTGCCTACCCTGCTATATGCGGGATACAGCGTGAAGTTAAAAAGAAACTATCTTAACCAGTTATATGTATATTTTGATCGGAAATACAGTTTAACCAATTTCAAAGACGGAGGTTATGAATTGTACTGTTTTTTTTATATATGATCGTATAAGTTTTACTGTGTGAACAAATTTTGATGATTATTTTTTTTATATGATAGCTAGTGCTTCTGATGTGGTCCCATTTAAATCCCATTTAAATTATTTAAGATCTGTTAAGTAGTTTGTGAGTTATTCGTAATAATGTTGCTATTTAGTAAATTTTATTTGAAATCGGTTTTTCTTTTATTGTTAGATTGTTTTGATTAGAATTTCTTTACAGTAGTTTGTGGTTACAGATAGACTATGAAGTGCATGAAAGGTTATGTTTTCAAATATATATTTCCGTATACAATATAAACATACCCATACGTGATAATCTCAGTTAAATAAATTCAATTAAAATATGTAAAATTCGTAAAAACCAAAGATATGTATTCTTTTCTAATCTTTAAAAAAAAAATTATAATAACGATTTTTATTGTTATTATCTCTCCGCACACATTTTCGTTTTTCTTTAAGAATATCCATTATCTTTTAAAATACATTAAACCGGACACCAATTTAATGTCATTTAAACGCTAATCAAGGTATCTAGGTGCCAGTCATAGCTGTTGTGTAATTTCATGAAATACTCAAAAAACTGCACCTCAGAACATTTTAGTTTATATAAATTGAAACTACGTAATTTGACTAACGGTAGTTAAGCGACTATTTAAAGATATAAAAACTGTGAATTTATGAGTAATCTATATATAAATACGTGAAGCAAAAACTTTGGATCCCTTTTTACGAAAATTACGCGGACGGAGGAGCATGAAATTTGGCACACTTATAGTTTATGTAGAAAATATACGAGGTGTGTTCAAAAAGTAAGGTGACTGTGAAATTTGGCGGGCAACGTACTTTCGATTATCGATTTTTTTATTTTGTTATGTTGGTACACTCTTCCCGAACATCTGTACCAAGTTTCAAGTGTATAGCATTTTTTGTTTGGTTGGGAGAGGCGTAAAGGTTATAAGTGTTTTGCGTGCTCGGCGATTTCTTGCTATCGAAAAATATGGATTTGCATCAAATTTTGTGTAAAAAATAAAATAAAGTGCTCCGAAACACTTAAAATGTTGACAGTGGCATACGGTGAAACTGTTCTGAGTAAAAAAAATGTTTACAAGTGGTACAAACTCTTCCAAGATGGCCGGGAAGATGCCAATGACGAGCCTCGCTCTGGACGCCCAAGCACGTCAACAACTGATGAAAACGTTCAAGCAGTGAAGAAAATTGTTCTGGAAAATCGTCGAATCACTATCAGAGAAGTTGCTGAGGATGTTGGTATATCGCTTGGCTCGTGCCATGAAATTTTTTCTAACGTTTTGGGCATGAGACGTGTGTCAGCGAAGTTTGTTCCGAAATTGCTCATCATTCATCTTTGCTGGTGAGAGATTTTTTGGCCAAAAACAACACCACAATCATGCCTCAGCCACCATATTCACCGGATTTGGCCCCATGTGACTTTTTCTTGTTCCCAAAACTAAAGAGACCTATGAAAGGACGGAGATTTGCAACGATTGAAGAGATAAAGACTGCATCGCTGGAAGAGCTCAAGGCTATACCGAAAAGTGCTTATGAGAAGTGCTTTGACGATTGGAAAAACCGTTGGCATAAGTGTATTGTATCTGAGGGGGATTACTTTGAAGGGGACAACATAAATATTGATAAATAAATAAATATTTTTAAG